>CM032061.1:44513415-45027613 GCA_018831715.1 Matsumurasca onukii
GAATTGTCCGGAGAAACATGAACCTCAAATAACCAATTGCCTTTCAATACATCCAGAACTCATAATCAATAGTTAAGATCGACTGGTGGTCGTCTGCTGTCTTGCAAGATTACAATCTTTGGTTGATAGGGATGTCCATTTGAAAGTGTACTATGGATATAGTCTCATGGTATGGAATCTCAGTATGGGTAGTAGCTCAAACAGCCTAAGACTGTTTATTCTTCAGAAAAGGATTGTCAGAACAATTGTAAAACCCATTTTGAGTCATTGTAAACAACTTTTTCAAGAACTAAAATCCTAAAACACTCTCACCAGTGTTTACATTTTGGAAGCAGCAACTTTAGTAAAAAGAATCCTGATATATTTATTAAAAATAACCAAATACACAAATATAACACAAGGCAAGCAGAAAATCACCACGTACAAGGTGTAAAGTCCACACTGGTAAAAAAGGCGCCCAACATTCAAGTATAAAAATCTATAATAAATTAACAGATGAAATTAAAGATAAAGGCAACATAGAAATATTCAGAAGAAAACTTGAATCCAAATTGGCTGATAAAGCATACTATACAATAAAGGAATTTATGGAAGATCCTATCTGAAACAAAACAAACTGACGACTGCGACGCCTGGCGTTTCTAGCAGTATATCTTCAAGTTAGTAAGTAAGATATCTTTTCACTAGTAATGTTATAATCAAGTCTACAGGAAACACGCCTTCGAGTTGATACATCAAAGATACCAGCAACAGGCAGTCGTTGCTGTTACAGCAGTATGTTTATCTGCATCCTAGTAAATACTAAATAGAAACAGTAGGCCGTCAACTAACACTTCATGAACTCATGGTTTAAAATTCAATGTTAAGTTTCTGTTGACTTGCGTGTGAGTTCAACAACCTGATGAAATGACGGCATTTCCTAAGGAACGGTACGTGGCATTACCTTGAAGCTGATGGGACTAACAGCTTGGATAACTTATCAGTTATCACGTCATTAGACTACAACCGACAACAGCCATGACTGAAGTGAACATTTCAGTGTCTTTTCCTTCAACTAAGTAAAGAGCTGCCTTTCGTGGAAAAATCACCTACGGAAAAATCTAACATCTTGTAATTGTATCCTTCAGCGCAATATCAGCGCCATTTGATGAGAACATTACCATCACCTTCGTCCTTGACCAGCATGCTGGATAGACAGCGTCAACTTTTTAAAAATAAATACTTTTTAACTATTTACATATTTACAAAGCTTTGGCGTAGGGCAGTGGAAAGAGGTCAATCAGATGGCCCTCATATCTGATCCCAGAAATTCGGACAGAGAATAACACTGGTAAGGGAAGAACTAATAGATGACTGCTCATCAAACTATGTTATATTCGTCTATTTTTGCTTCAATAACTGCTGACAATTGATCTTAACCGTGTGCATAGTTCTCTTAAATTCATATGGCAAAAGTTGAAAGTCTGTATGGCAATATTTTCCAAGCTTATCAAATGTTGGCTTTTTATCAGAGAAAGTACTTTCAACAGGTTTAGTACAGTACGTAACTCGGTACAACTCCGACTTTTATTTCAACACTAACTCTGAGTGACTCAGAAATACCGAAGTGTGACTTCAAGGGGGAGCAGCTAACAAATCAGTGACAGTGCATGAGTAGGTACATACACCTGCACTTGCCAACGACATTAACTCTGGGAAATTACAGTTTACGAGCTAACGGCAGATTTTGTAGTTAGCCTTACGTCACAGATTTCATAACTAAAAGATGGGTTTATTCTGGGTTTATCCTAGCTCCTTTGAGCAAATGTAAAAGTGCAAAATAATGTTAATGAACAAACAAATATTGTTTATTAATATATTTAATATACAACATAATTATATTAAAAATATATTATTAATATACTAAAATATTCTTGTTTAAAATAATCAATATATTTTTTAAGGATGTTTTCTAACTTTTTAGTTAAAACTATATAACAGCCCTTTAATTTCCAAATTCTTAAAAAAGGTTTGTTTAGTTTTAAAACCCGTTTTGAAGATATATTTGGGATTCTAGCTACGATATTTTGTGCAACATATTTAACAAATGCAGTAAACACAAATTAACTCTTGAGAAAAAGATAAAAAATATAAATTACAAACCAGTGAATGGAATGGAGTCAATTTGTTGATTACAAATTTGAAAAGATCCTAAAATTATTAGCTGTATAAAAAATATATTACTGCATTTAGTAAATACAGTAATACTTAGTTATTAGTAACTTTATTAAAAAGGCAACGGTAATTGGAAGATATGAATAATATGAGGAGAAAAACAACCATAAGAAGATACTACTAAAAGCCAGCCAATATATAACAAAATCTAATTCAATTCCTTTTTCTTGCTGCTTGCTATCTTTATGGTGTTTATTAAAAAAAAAACTCTTTCGAGCTTAGAAATAAGGACATAGACAGTTTAATTTCCAACAAGTGTATATCTTCCTATAACAGTTTAACGTAAAAAGTATTGATATCATTTTAAGAGACATTTTAAATGTTGGATTGTTTATGTATTAAGAGGTTGAAATGGATAATTTTATTGATATTAGGAATCCCGGTGGTGATGTCAAATAAAAGGCTCCATAATATGTTTTTAAAACAAGATGAAAAATTTTGTCTTCAAATTTCAAGATTACCTTCTGCAGCTTAACCAATTAGATTTTCTCCACTTTGAAATGGAATCTTATTTTCCATTCTGAGTGTGCTCAGAAATTAGTGTTAAATAACAAATAGTCAAACAGTTATCTTTTATTTTCCTTTTTTTTAAACAGAAAATAATGGGTAGGCCTAATGGTTGAATTATACAGCTGTGATAGGAAGAAAGAGGCGTTGAAGAGCGCAGGGGCCAACGTCACTGTCCGCAAGCCAAAAATAGAGTGGCCTGGCCGGGAAAAATGATCCACAGAGTTATTATAGACCGAGGCCGCCCACAAAGGTATCGGGTATACTTTATCTTACACTGTATTCAAATACTGTATTGCAAGTTGCAACCAAGATGAATCTAACTTAGAATCTAAATTTGTTTTAAATATGAACTAAGTTATTGACTGAGTGTATTTCCTTCCCCTCCAGCTCCTATTATCTAGTTTCACACATAAATTTATTATGAAACACATTTATAAGGGTTTTGTACAAAAAGTAAGAACCTTTTTTTATAATGTTTTCTGATGGTCCCTCTGCTGGCGAAAGTCAACTTATAGGAAAATTACTTTTAAGCCTTTAAAACAAGTGTTAGCCTCAATCGTTTTAACATAATTTAGAAGTGATTTCATCATCTTAGAACTTATTAAACAAACTTCAACTCCTTTAAGTACAACAAAGTCACTCCATCCTTAACCTCAACCTTGACCTCATTAATAATAATTTCATTAATTTTTGTGTTTTTTACTTTCAAATACTGTACTGTCTACAACAAATATATTATTGTTATTGTTATAATTTATTAAGTCCAGTGTTGGGGGGAACTTGTTTGAAAACAATTTCACTCCCTGCTTGGTAATCTTTCAAAATTTTCTAATCTATGGCTATCTTGAATTTTCAAAATCTTAGAATTTGACGAGTGGCATCTAGAATAATATCATGGCCCTGCACTAAATCACATTTTGAAACACAATATAGTACAGTTTCAAAAAGATATACTCATTACAATGACACCAATGTAAAATGTTTAGGTTCTTAAAATAATCTCTACAAGATAGATTACAAATAACTCAATGCAGATTTTGGAGGATAAATGCTCTTTAACAGTTTTTTTCCAGCACAGCTACCCAAAATATGATTCCGTAAGACAAATGGGATGGTATCACACCATAGTAGACTACTTTAAGTGCATCTATGGAACATTAATCTTTCATTTGTCTTAATAGAAATATACCAGATGACATTTTCCTACAAATATGGTCAATTTGGCTATCCCAAAATAAGGTTTTATCAATATATAGCCCTAAAAACTTTGTGCCATCGACTTCATTCATTATATGTTCTCCTAATGAAACCAATGCACTGTCATTATTAATCGAATGGTTCAAGTTAAAATTTATGCAGGTAGTTTTTCCAGATTTGTTTTAGGTTTGAGTTTTCAAAATACTGTACACTTGCATTAAAATTAGCATTGCTTGACATTTCTAGTTGTTCAACTGTTCTGTTACTGAAATTCAATGTTGTATCGTCAGCATACTGAATAACGCCTATAGAATTATTGTCAACAGTATTTTTACAACCGTTAATATACAAATTGAACAATGTGGGTCCAAGGATGGAACCTTGAGGAGCACCAAATTTTAATTGCAATGGGTAGGAGATTGAATTATTGATAGACACTACCGGTTTTCTATTGGATAAAGGGCTTTTCAACCAGTTTAAGGCCAGTCCCCTGGCTAACTCCAATATTGTTTAAAATTTGTATTAAAAACTTATGATGAACACAATTAAACGCTTTAGATAAATACAAAAAAATACTCATAGTCTTCATTTGACTACCAAGGCTTTTAACGATAAACTCCATAAAATTATTTATTGCATCAGCGGTGCATCCACTTCTTTGAAATCCATATTGAGTACTAGATATAATGTTGTTCTGATCAAGAAACGAAATAAGCCTTTTGAAGTACAGTTTTTCAAATAATTTACCTAATATTAGTAGCAATGAAATCTGTCTATAATTTCCCATTACGTTAGTAGACCCTTTTGTAAACTGGGATTACTTTAGCTTGTTTGCAAAGTTCTGGAAATACCCCCTCTTGAAAGGACTTGATAATTATTCATGTTAAAGGTTTAATAATGTGCACAAAACACCTTTTTAGTAACCATTGGGAAATATCATTTATGTCGGTGGATCTTTTAGGAGGCAATTTTTGGAATACATTTATCATTTCTGGATGAGTAACTGGCTGTAAGAACATTGATCCTAAAATGTTAACATGATTTGCAATATTAAATGTTGTATTGTCAAAAGTGACGTTATTAGCAACATTTGCAAAGTTGATTATTTGCCAGAATATGAGAGTCAGTGATCAGAACTCCTTCTTTGTCTATTTCCATGGTGGATTTTAAGGATTACCTTTCATTTCGTTGACTATATTCCAGGCAGTTTTGCTTACACATTCAGAACCTTTTAATCTTTGGTTGATATGTAAAGACTTGGCTGCTTTAACAACCCTCCTATATATGGTTTTATATCTTTTAAAACAGTTCGTATCATTGTGGTTTAGAGCATATGGGAGCAATTTATAGTACAATTTTATATTCTTTCTAGACACCAGAATAACCTTGGTAATCCACCCATTTGAAACTTTCTTGTCTTTTCTAGCACCGGTAGATAGTTTATATGGACAAGCAAGATCAATATAACCAACTAACTTATCAACAAAGTACTCATATTTTAGATTAATGCTTGGTAGGATTCTCAAAGAACATTGGAAATTTCTCAAAGAACTAAACTACGAATATTTAACAGCAACCTCAAGTCAGTATTGCTCTACAGGAGTGAGACCTGGAAAGTAACCCAGTCAGTTACAAAAAAGCTACAAGTACTTGTCAACAGGTGTCTTAGGAAGATATTAAAGACAAGCTCTTCTTGAAACGCAAATGGAGGTGGATCGGGCATACCCTAAGAAAAGAGCCAGATGCAATTGAAAGGGAGGCATTGGACTGTAATCTCCAAGGAAGCAGAAGAAGAGGTCGGCCAAGAGTAACCTGGAGAAGAACTGTCGAGGACAAAGCTTTTAAAGCTGGCAAAACATGGGGAGAAATGAAGGCTTTGGCTGCTAACCGAGTCTGCTGGCGAGTCTCTGTCAAGGCCCTTTGCTCCAGATAGGAGCTACAGGAGTTAAGTCAAGTTGGGTAGGATTGTAAGTTTTCCCATTGTTCACGCCTTAGATAGATAGTCATTCAGTACCTTTCGCAGGACAAGCCAACATCTCAACACCCTTACGGTCTGCAAATACTATAGTTGAATGATCGATTTTACCTTGTATGATCAATTACCTTGTATTGTGCCCAGATAAACTATGAATCAAAAATATAAAGATTCCCGATGAAACCTTATTACATACGTGCATGTTCAATATGAAAATTCCAACTAAGCTTCCTGTCTAGGTGAATACCCAGAAACTTAAAATGTTCAACCTGTTCTATCTGATTGATATTTAAAAACAGCGAAGGGGTTTCAGATGTAGGTTTAGAACAACATTAAAATACATAAACTATGATTTGTCAAAATTTTTAGGTTAAGTTCTCAAAGAACTGAACTCAAATATTTGTTGATTGGAAAGAATTAACTTCTAGGGTTTGCAGTGTACGTTATAGTTGTATCGCCTGCCTATTGAACCGAATTACCGTTATTCATTAGTGCATGTAAATTGTAAACATATAAAATGAACAGCATCGGTCCCAAAACGGACCCCTGAGGAACTCCATATTTTAGTTTATTGGGGATTGACAAAACATCGTTGATTTGTACTTGTTGCGTTCGGTCGCATAGATAAGACTTAACCCATTGAAGAGGTAGGTCCTCTGATACCACTATAGTTTCCTAATATTTTTAAGAGCTTTAAATGATCAACACAATCAAAAGCCTTAGACAAATCTAGGAATATGCTGATTGCTTTTCACTAAAGCTTAACAAATTTTTCAGCTAATTCATTTACGGCCTCATTGTACATTTTTTTTTTCTGAACCAAACATTTTGACAAAATATTTTGATTCTCAATAAAAGAAGAAAGCCTTTCATAGTAATATTTTTCCCAACAAATTTTCCAATTATTAATAGAGGAATTTTGAAAACTGGAACCACTTAGCTTGGTTTTAGCACTGATGGATACCTTCTGTAATTATAAGTTTATCAATTTTTAAAAAGATGGCACAATTTGGTGTAACATTGTTTTTAAGTAAATAGCCGGACACCATTGAATTACATTTGTTAATTTAACAGTCACTTTCTCTTCTAAAGATTTATTTATTAGATTTAGTTGTTACACAGCCAAATAAAAGCAAAGCACAGATCCAACTCACTTCTGTTTTAATATAGTATACAGTAATTATATATAATACAGAGTGCCCTTAAACTACTAGCCCAAACTTCACAAAACTGTGCCTTGAGTGAACAAAAGTGGAAATGGTGAGTTATATGGCATAAACATAAACTGATATAACTAAACATTTGTATTTGGTTTGAAATCAAGGAACAATATCCTGAAGTTTATTCCAGTAGTTTTAGAGACACCCTGTATTATTGTGATATTTTAATAATAAAACGCTGGTAGCTTAAGAACAAGCAACAAAGTTGCAAAATATAAGCCGCTTTTAATGACTTGTTTTATATTTTATAAATAGTAAAATTACATATTTTAAAACACATTAGGAAAATTACAAGTGCATTTGTTGACCTATACAAATTGACCATGGGGAAACTTTAGAACAATTTAATATAATATTGAAATGCTTTCTGTTGTTGTTCAGCCAAGTGTAATTCAGGAGTAATAATGAAAAAAAATTGAAAATGTGGATCATCCCATCAAGGTAGAATCAATATCAGTTCTATATTGGTTCAAAACTCATAACTGGTTTATAGGTTTTGCAGATGACCCTGAGATTTTTGCTAAAGACACAGCTACTGTCCACAGATTAAACTCCTTTGAAATTGAATAAAACTAAAAAAAGCACATCAAGGGGAAAAGGAAATTTTAGGAAAATATTAAACACTGAACCAAAAACATGCAAACTTTGTATTAGTTATAAAATAGAAGAATAAATACGCTGACGTACATTTCAAAGATAGGTAAGTTACTTAGAAGAAAAGATTGAAAATTCACGCAATGCAAAATGAGACCTATCGCCCAGACTAAGAAATCAAATTTAACAATTTTATAAAGTACAAAGTGAGGAAAAATAGAAACAACTTAGGATCAGTTAAAAAAACAGTTAAAGAACATTTAAAAGCCGCAGATATCACATAAACGGACACTTATGATAAAACACATTAAGGACATTGTTTGCTCAATGTTAGTCAGAGGAAGTTACTTTGCTACTTAAATGAGTGAGGCTCGATGAAGGAAAAACTTATTCTAAAGGATAAAGCACACAGATGCTAACCTCCTTGACAGTGATCACCGATGACAACATACTGGGCCTTTATAGGCTATGTGAATATTAAGGCAGTTAAAACTAAATGACGGTTTGAGCTAGTTTAATGTACTTAAATAATAGAACCTTTTCCTTGTAGTAAACCAAATCATTGAGGTTGTACTTAATTGATACTTTGATTTGAGACAATGACCACTACATGAGGTGGCTAAAACACCATCAACTGTGCTGTCATTAAAAAAAGATTATTTGTCAAAGTAGACCCAGGCTTTTGACTAAATTTGTTATGCAATCTTGTTGTTTCCCCTTATTTGTTAAAGGCTTAGAATTTAAAATATGTACTAATAAGCGAAGCTAAACCCTAGTTGACAGAAACTTAATGCAGGCTTTTGTTTATATATGACTGAAGCAATGATGGCTTAGTGCTTTCAAAGAAACCCTTTCTACATGATGTACATTAACCTATCCGGTAGACCAAAGAAGCAGGCCTAGACGCAAGGGACTAGGCTATACGACAATCTGACCATAGAAATTTATGACAGGATTAATCCCGATAATTTTGTATCTGGTTATTTCTGTAACATAGCCTGAATGGATTGGAAACTAATTGAGTTAATTACCTAAATAATTAAGTAAACATCAAATAACTATTGTTTGTATTTACCTTTTTTTGTTGTTTTTCCCAAGCCGGGTCCAGTAATCCTTCCCGCTCCCATTCTTCTTCGGGTTCCATGTACCCGTCACCGTACTGATCGACGTTATTCATCATATGATTGTCCATTGCCACAATATTTATGTCGAAAAATATATTTACTTAAACACGGCAGAAAATCGAGGCGGGACTAATCACCTCCTCACGCACCACAAACCCCTCCTGAGGGATTTTGTTTTGAGCACTTTACGCACTGACCGCTCCGTTTCTCTATTCCGTTCCGTCTGTTAATAGCTCGATGACGTCACGCTGCCATGCAAAAATAATGATCACGTGATCAGTTTAAAAAAGAAGTTTTACAGGCTGCTCAACATAGTAAAGCTAAGTAGAAATATACTATGTGGGTGTTAGATTTAGCTGGTCGAGTATTCAGTAAGCGTGGGTCTAAGTCAGCGAATTAATCGCGCAAGTAGGTAACAACCACATAGTATCCATGACACCAGAAGGTATTATTGTTAAGACGTAGAGATGCTGTTGACATAGTTACGGTATACCTGCGTCCTATTCAGGCAATTTTCGCTTCCAAGTTGCCTAGTGTTATAAATCTTTGTTTGACCATAGGAGGTTTTTCAGCTTAGTTGAAGGTTTCTCGGGTTTGCCCAATTTATAAAAAGGGACCAAAGCATTTACCTAAAAGTTACCGGCCTGTATCAATTTTACCAATTCAATATCTAAGGGTTTCGAATTGTTGGGGGTTGATCAAATAATCTGCTCTGTACGTCACAATACGGTTTTCGCAGTGGGAAATCAACCCTACATGCTATTGATGTGTCATTGTATTGGTGAATAATGTTATCGAGGCTTTCGAAGACAAGGCCACCTTTGTGACCTGAGCAAGGCCTTCGACTGTGTCGGCCACAGCGAACTACTACAAAAATTGAAATACTACGGGATTGAAGCTTCAGCCCTTCAATTTTTAAAATTATACCTGAGCAATTGTTTTTATAAATGGAATATATGGTCAAATAAAATGATAGTAGAGCACGGAGTTCCTCAAGGTACTGTGCTAGTTAAAACACAGGCCCATTACTGTTTTTATTCTCAATAAATGATTTGCCAGCTAACATTTCTTCTCTAACCAAAACAATTCTGTATGCCGATAACACAACCTTTTTAATTACAACAGCTAGTATTTCTGTAGATGAGCTGGCCAATTTAGCAAAGTGTGCTTTGTTGAAGGTTCCCCTTGGTTTCAAGCACACCGTTTTAAATTAAACTCTGATCAAACTCAAAATTTAGTTTTTAGCTTGAGACCTTTTGATAAATTAGTTGAAATTAGCAGTGTCAAGTTCTTGAATATGCATTTGGGATGGGAAACTTCAATGGGATTCTCATGTAGATCAAATATGAGTTAGGTTATCAAGAATAGTATATTTAATAAGACGTGCTAAAACACTAGTTGATAAGAACTATTTGAGAATGGTGTATTTTTCTTTCTTTCAAAGCATTTACAGATATGGTAAAATTTTCTGGGGAGGAATTAGTCAAAGAAATTCTGATCATTCAAAATAAGGTAATTGAATTGATGCAGTAGATGATGCCCATTGTAAACCTTTATTTGAAATTTTGAAAATACCTACTTGTATTTTGTAGTCAACTTGTATGGATTTGAATTATTATCTTTATGCATTGAAACAAACCCCCTCGTTATTATAACACATGCATTTGACACTAAACTTGGTTACATACATCTTTTAAAAAACTTGTATCACATGTCATGTACTCATTTATGTCATTAAAGGGATTATCCTTCAACCAAACTTTGTGAACGTTTTAAAATTTATTTATATATCCAAATGCCAACATGTTTAAGGTAGTTTATTAAACAAAACTCTATTCATGTAATAGCGGCTGCTTTCGGTTTTCTTAAGCCTTATACTAGGTAACTCTAGCTTATACTTAGTTCTCATATCATGGCTATTTACATCTTTTACTAGTATCAGTTGGTAATCATCTAAGATTCCCCTCACATAAACTAAGGTTGAAAAAATCACAAGCTGCCGCCATAGGACGCGTCTCCCCAATATTTGCTACTTGGATTCTGTCCTTTTTCAAAAAGAACTATTTATGTACAAGCTATGAAATCAAAAGAAATGAATGAAATTCTCAAAAAGTTACTATTTTAAAATACCTGCTGTTTGTCTCTGTGTTTTATTGCTATAAACATTTAGAGTAGAGGTGATTATCAGTTTCACAACGAACACATGAGCAGACACAGCAGAAAAGACAGGTCGAGGCACGTCGTAGTTTGCCGCTGTAACGTCGTCACCAGGCACCAGCTGGATATCAGTTCTAGCTGGCGACACACCACGTATAATAAAAATCTTTTCCTATTCTTTCATCTTTGTTGAATTTTTATTCCAAAACGTAATTTACTTTCTGGATAGCCCTTGTACATCATGTTAAGAAACAATAAACAGTTGCTTCCAAATATTAAAGAATACTATCAAAGTGTTATACAAATTTAATCTTCAATGACATTAGTGCAATAGTAAACCTAAACAATAAATACATAAACAGACCAAAAATTTATTTATTTTATATACATGAAAATTAGATAAGTGTTCTTCCTTATACCAGAACTCTTCTAAAGAATAAATCGATTTGTTCAACAAGTATTCTTTTAACTTAGTTTTAAATTTTAGGCAATATTTCTTGTTTAATTTGGAGTGGAATGAATTTTAAAAATTTTGACCCCATGTATGTTGGTTTTTTAGTAAAAAAATTTAGTCTGTGATAAGGGACTATATCACTTTTGTTCCTTATTATAAGAATAGGTATTTAATTCTGAATAACTTGTTTTAACATTAAATTTTGTGTACATTAGTATCTAAAATATATTGAGAGTAGACTGTCTGATTTGTTGTTGTTTAAAATTATCTCTAACTGATTCATCACCTTTCATATGTAACATTATCCTATTAGTTTTCTTTTGTAAAATAAGTATATTATCTAGATTTGTTTTTCTAGATTATACAAAAGATTGTTTAAAATTTTCATACTGGATCTAATTGGATTTGTGCTGTAGAAAACAATTTAGTTGTAAACTGAGAACCTTAATAATAATGTTCTATGTAGTACATTTATAAGCTTAATTATATGTAGTACATTGAGTACTAATTTATACTTAAGAAAATACATACAATTTTCTGATCTGTCCAAAATATTTGAGCATGGATCTACATTCTACCCATGGTTAATATGTTGAAAGCCTTAATTAGGCATCAGTGAACAATTTAAACTAACTTCTACATTTGTTTGACGATACAAATTTGAGGAAATATTTAGAAAAAAGACAAAAAGATAGAGGTTTAAATTATTTTCAATATATCAAGTGATTTTAATTAATTAAATGTATGAAAGAATAAGGTAATGAAGTCAAAAAATCTTTATTTACAAAATTATACACAATAAATAATGTCAAGTAGAAATACAAAAAATATTACAACTCGTCCAAACTATACAGAGATCTTAAGATTAATTTTCAATTGAATTCATCTTATTTCCAAGGGCAATTTTTGTTATAAATGATCTCCCTGCATAAGAAGGTGTTTTTCCATGAAATGCAAGATTATGGCGCGTAGTTACAATATTACTCTTATGTCTAGTATTATAATTATGTGCATCTGTGTTTGCTTTCTCACTGTTTGCCTCTTTTACTAAATGAACAGTTTCAAAAATGTACTGTCTATGAACAGTTAACCGCCAATAATACTTACACGTTTTCTATCTTATTCCCATTTGCTTTTCTCCATTGGTATGAAATGCGGACACAAACGGGTTAGGGCATCAGACACTTGCTAACGGAGGACTTGTGCATTCTGCCCAACTCCCTTACGTTGATAAAAAAGGACTGGAGACATAGAACTGAACCTCAATGCGCATTAAAATGTATCCGCAGATGACAAGGGTCGATTTTTGTTTCTTGTGTATCTCAAAGAATCACTAATCAAATTGAGCAATAAACTTGGAGTTTCCTTCCTCATTCGAAATCTTTCAAACTTTGAAAACTCTTGCTTCTTCCCATCTCACGAAATAATGAACTCTTTTCCTCATTCTCGTAATCCTCTTAGGCCCTTCCTCAACTTCTAATATTTTCAGTTCATCCATTTGACTAAATATGTAATTAAAACAAAACAAAAAATGACTATTTAAAAAACGTAATAGGCTACTGGCAACTTAATATTATGGTGAATAGGCTAGGCTTTGATTTCCAAATTTGAGGAGTTCATTCCAGTATTATTTATTTCTATAATATTTCCAACAGTTGAATGAATTAATCCATTTAATTGATTGTGCATATAACAATATCAATAAATACAACGATTTATAAAAGTAACAGGCTAAGAATTAGAAAATTTAATATTATGGTGCTGTAGCTAGTTTGATTAGGTGCGTAGGTATTTATTATTTGATTTCCAAATTTGAGTTTAGGTTTTAGTTTATTTCGACTAGTATAAATTTGTACCAGCCGTTTAAACCACCTGACGAGGCCAGTTGGTTTGTACTTTGTTCCGGCCAAATTGACGGTACAAATTTTGGGGAAACACCTCCTAAAATATTAAATTTCTGTTAAACTGGAGCCATGTACACATCATACACCATGTGTTGAAATCACTCTGAAAAAGTATTTAATTCAAAGATCAAGACATTGTTCACTCAAACATTCTTTATTTATAAGATACAATCCTGTTCACAAATAGTGTCATCAATACAAAGGAATAGATAGATAATACAATCCAAACAAGAATAATATACAAAGTTAAATTAAGGACATAATCAAAACAATTATTTTCAGTAACAGGTTTTACAGATTAATAAAATTTAAACACAAGGCCAATATAAAAACATTTTCTGTTACTAATCATAAGATGATCAAGTTTTACAGAGTTAACATATTGTCTCTAAACAAGAATTCATTTAAAGAATAGTAAGGGTTTTGTAACAGAAAGTGTTTTAGTTTAAATTTGAATTTGATTACACAGATCTCATTTTGTATGGCTTTTGGTAATGTTTGGAACAATTTTGCTCCCATAATGGTTGGTTTCTTATTAAAAAATGCTAATCTGTGCTTCTATATATATATAATTTTTATACTAGTATCACACGAATGGATTGTTGAGCGAACAGTCTAGCTAGATATTTAGGAACGGATAGTAAGCTCTCTTTACTTTGTGTACAAGTTTGTGTTTAGTGAAACTGTCTAGTCGATTAAATGTCTTCTGACACACTTCACACTTGTAAGGTCTTTCTCCTGTATGAATAAGTCTGTGTTGAGAGAGGGAGCAGGCTTTAGCAAATATCTTCTCACACAGTTCGCACTTGAAAGGTTTTTCTCCTTTGTGAGTAAATCTGTGTCTAGTAAGATATTTTGAAAGAGTAAATGCCTTTTCACACACTTCGCACTTAAAAGGTCTATCTCCTGTGTGAATAAGTCTGTGTTGAGTGAGTTGGCTAGCTTTAGTAAACGCCTTCTCACACACTTCACATTTGTAAGCTCTTTCTCCTGTGTGAACAAATCTGTGTCGAGTGAGGTTCCCTTCTAGAGTAAATGTCTTTTCACACACTTCACACTTGAAAGGTTTTTCTCCTGTGTGAATTAATCTGTGTCTAGTTAGTTGGCTTAAATGAGTAAATGTCTTCTCACATACGTCACACTTGAAAGGTTTTTCTCCTTTGTGAATAAGTCTGTGTTGGGCAAGGTTGCCTACTTGAGTAAATGTCCTCTCACATACTTCACACTTGAAAGGTTTTTCTTTGTGAATAAGTCTGTGTTGGGCAAGGTTGCCTACTTGAGTAAATGTCTCCCACATATTTCACACTTGAAAGGGTTTTCTCTTGTGTGAAAAAGTCTGTGTTGGGCAAGGTTGCATTCTTGAGTAAATGTCCTCTCACATACTTCACATTTAAGAGGTCTACCCCTGACTGAGACATTCTTTCATGCTTTCACTGCTCGATTCTTCAGACGGGGCATATCTTGTGATGTCTCTCCAGGAATCTGTGGTAGTGTAAGTCATGCCACAACCAACACAATCAAAGGTAAAACCTGTAAAATTCACAATTGCAAAATTTAACTAAACTAACCTATGCCTACCTGAAATATTAAACTGGAACTAATAATAAACTAAAATTAACTAATACATGTGTATGAAAGGTTGTGATTGTTTTTAGGTTCAGCTATATATTAAATCAATTTATTTGTAAACCTTTATACACTTTAGTTAAGTTTTCTTATCTTATATTTAAAATAACTAATTTTCATATATTTTATGTAACATATTTGTAATAAGTATTATTTTATTGTATATATTTAACGTGGTTAAGTGGTAGGGAGGACTATAAAGTCCTAACTTCACCAATGCATATAAAGACTTCTTCCTAGCTTAATACCATGCTTTTACTACGAATTCCCCTGTAACTTTGTTGATTCTCAATCAGTTTTTATGATTTTGGTTCACTAGATAGATGAAAAATCTACTGCCAAATGTTATTTTTATATTGTATTGTTAAACCTCACCATTCATTCGCTAATTAATGTGTAAAATTAAAAATACCCTAAAATTACCATTAAATAGCCACCATTTTACAATGGTAAGTCATATCATACTGGAAATTTTATCCATACTGTACATGTTCTTATGTAGAAACATTTTTATATCAAGTTTGAGACAAATCCAAAGAGTGGTGTGGGAATTAATTAATAGCTAGTGAAATATCAAAATGGCCGATATCTGGTAAACGAAGCATTTTTCAAAAAAGCTTAAGTCCTAATTGTTTCTTTATATTGACCCTTTAAATTTAATCCTAAAGTTTGTGACACCCTTTTATAATCACCCTGTATATAAATGTACAAACAATGTTAAAAAAAATGTTTAAACGTCTCCTGGGGGCCAGCATTGGTGCTCATTGGGTCATATATGAATACCAGGTCTGTGTCTTACCATGCTGACTGCACGAATATCTCAATTTTCCAAAGAAAATTTGCTAAAAACACGTGTTATTTTTGGATCTTTTTTTGGAGATAACCAGTTAGAGTACTATAGTTAACTCTTCGCTGATGCCACAAAAGCTCGTTTAGTCTGGTTTCCCAGACTTTTTTGGATTATTCATTTTATAATCCGCTCGGTTCTTTTCGCAAATAGTATGACGGACGGCAAATAGCTGGCGAGGACTTAACAGAATTGGTTAGGAGAAATATAAGGAAACAAAGTCTAGAAACTTACTGTTTTCAGAGGTACTTGCTGCTTGGCACTGTCCTCTTGATTCTGAAAACAAACCCACATGTGTTATTCAATGCACTCTTGGAATCAGTACACTTTAAGTGTGAATAATTAAAGCACTTGAGCCTATTTAGTTCAAGAAGTAACATGCAGCTGTAGCACTTCTTTGAGTGTCTCTCAGCCAAATTATTAAGAGTTTTGTAACTTCAAATTGGATCCAAATCATTATCTTTGATTAAATTTTACTCTACTTCAATTGTGTTATTTTGTTCTCTCGTTATAAGACAACACAGCAGTTAAAGATTCCTTGGACATATCGAAAGCACAACACAATCACTTTTCCAGAAAGATGTTTTATCTTATTTTCATCTTACTCTGAAAGATGTTTTTAATATTTCCCACTGGAGGAGAGAATTTGATGCACGTGCACACAGTGAAAATATACATGGTGTTCATAAATGGGTGTCTCAAACCATCCAGGTAAGGTTTATTGGGGTGAAATGAAAAGAAAATCAAGAATAATGTTTATTTTAAAAAGCTTTGTCTACCAGATATCTGCAATTTTTGTTACTAATTCTTCAAGGGTTTGTCTCAAAATTAATATAAATTTGTATCTAAGTAAGACCATCCATGGGAAAAATTACCAGCATGATATAATTTACCATTTGAATCAAGGCCTATTTTATGGTATTACTCCTTAATTAGCGAATAAACGGAGGTTACAATAAAACGTAAAGAATAACGTTTCACAGCAAATTTTATTACCTATATATTGACACCAAAATTATAAAAATCACTTGAGAAATAACAGAGCTTTAGGGGAAATTCTGGCTGAAAACAGGCAACTTTCAAGCTTATTACCTAGCCTTGTTTTTACCTAAATAAATGGTTTATTGCATAAACCTAAACCATATTGATATAAGTGGTGTGAGGCATAACGAATAATTAGTGAACAAACAAAAGGGCAGATATCTGGTAAACAAAACGTTTTTAGAAAAATATCACTCTTGAATTTCTTTTTATTTCGATCTAATAAACCTATTCCTAAAGTTTGTAAAACCCCTGTATGAACACCCTGTATATTATGACAGGTTCAATGACCATGAATGTTAAAGATACATGTAATTACCATCTCTTCTGTTGCAGGCATTTCATCAAGAGCAAGTGGATCCTCCATCTCCTCCTGAAATGTAAACAAAGCTCGTTTAAGTTAACTGTGCAACAAGACTATTTCACCGAGGTGTACAACCGCTAGGCCTGACCACAGAGGTGATTTTGAGTACCTTTAGGCAGGCCTTAGCCTGATTTAATTAATTATTATCAATTGAGTATTGAGCAAATGCAGATTTGAGTTTGTAACAAGACAAACCTACTCATACAAATATACCTCATAACTCATTACTACCACTCATCACACTAATCCTCCACCACATATTTCCTTAAAATCCCCTGAGAGTGGTCGGCATCTCTAATAGTGATTTAATGAGCTTTTAATGATTTAAAAGAGCTTTAATGAGCTTAAAGAGCTTGCTATTCAAAACTAACTGTTGTGTAGATTATTTTAGTCATCTGTTTGAATACCAATTTTTCTAAAACATTTTATATTAACTTTAATATTGGTGCACATGTGCACAACAATACCCATAATCTAGCCATCAATGGCACTCTTCAAATGACTGACCATGTTAAAATTTGGGTCTTTTCATAGATGAAAAGCTGTCTTGGGATCACCATGTTGATTTGGTCTGTAGCAAAGTGTCCAAAGGACTATTTTTATTAAGGAAACTTTCACTCCACTGCAGCCAAGATGTTTTGATGATGGCATATTATGGAATAATTCATCCCCATTTATCTTAGGGATTATGCTTATGGGGTAATTGCCTGAAACAAAAATCCCAAAGATTTTTATCCCACAAAGAGAAGCAATTAGAATAATTGGTGTTAAAATTTAAAGAATCCTGCAGGGAACATTTCAAATCCTATCTATCTATATTGCCTTTATCCTCTCTGTACATTTTGGAAACGTTGTTGTTTTTAGGGCTAATGTACTATTGTTGAGAACATTAGTCAATAATACAAGGAATCACAATGTTATCCCACCAACTACCATAGGCTTAAACTGTATGATAAACTTCCTGTTGAAGCCGGTAGAAAATTATATAACAAACTTCCGACAATGTCAAAAATTACTCTACAGCAAAATTCAAAGCAAACCTTAAAAGATTCCTTGCTCAAAATTCATTTTATAGTGTTATGGAATTTATGAGTATTCAAAGCTATACTAATACTATTTAATTACGATTCAAGGTCTTACTTGTGGTATATATATATTTTATTGTCAAAAACAATTTTATTGTATCATTTTGACATTAAACGTTATTGTTATTATTATTGTTATTTAGTGTGTAATTTCTGTGTCCAAGAAGATTTTCTCTGCCTGACGATGACGGATAGTTGAAACATGTAGACTCTACTAGAGGCAACCACCCATGAATTGCTTGATGGAGGTATTTACCTCATTTTTGATCATATATAAATATTTCAGGGGCTATTTGAAATGAATTCTAAAGAATTGGTCAATAGCGTAGAAAGGGTTTCATTAAAACCCAAGTCCCATTGGTAACCCCAGCCCAATGAGGTTTTCCACACACATCGTCAGAAATTTTTTAGTTTAAAATAATACTTCGAACCGTTTTTTTTTTATTTGTAAAATTCTAAATTTTGAGATGAAAATACTTTGAGTCTGTTTGTTTGTTAGCAATGTTTAAACAAATTAACATAATTATCAAATTTTGCATGTTTATTTCCTCTCTGAATTCCAATTTACTTTTGATCACCTAATCAACCTTGAGTTGGCTACTGAAGAATATAATAGACATTTCAGGGTGTTTACAAAAGATCGCCTTGTTTTGGAGATAGGAGCAGAATCCTCTGTTTATGCCTCTGGATGTTGTGTTTGTTTAACAATCAAGCAACATCGCAAAATACATCATTTCATTGGATTATTTGTGTTACAACTTTTACAGTAACTCACTTCTTTGAAGGTATATTCAATTTCAACTTCATCCCATTCTGTGAGGATTCCTCTTTCACCACACTAATGGGAACCTGTAATTATTACAAACAATTTAAACTAAAGATATGAAATACAAATATATTGTTTCATAGAAGCTTTTGATGGTACAAATTCCAGATTATAAAGACATTCTGAATGGTAACTTTGACCTTTTATGCAATTCATTAACTTTGGGAGTGGTTTTGTTCCCCAAACACTATTTGCTGTAGCAGGGTGTCCAGAGTTCAGGAAAACAAAACTCCTGTATAATTCCGTATTTTCCCGATATAGCTGATTTCCTGTTTTTAGCTACTTTAAAATAGTCATAGTTACCTCGCCTTTATTTTTTATGAACCTCAAATTTTTACCTCCGCGATGACAAAATCGGTACTTTGTTACCGTTAATGCCCTTTGATCCTTCATGAAATACTGACTACTAATTCGTTCACAACGATGTCTTGACTCTCGCTACTGAAATCACAACCTCATTGGCGTTAACGACAATCACTTCCCTTCGATACCATCACGGGCGATAGCTAGACTCATCTATGACATAATCACCACTTCAACATCCTTTTGCAAAATTTCCAGTTTAGGAACAAAATTCCCATATTTTCCTGTATATAGAAATTCCCGTTTTCCGGAGTTCCTGTATGCTGGACACCGTGGTAGGATAGCAAACTGACGTAAAAAGCCTATAATAGGTCACTGATTTAAAACGTTGTTTTATATTTTTCCTTGTTATTTGTGAATGATTTCTAGTAACTCAGGAGTTGAATGTTCACAATGGGGTTGATTTAATGTTAGTACAGACACTTGAAATATATAATTACCTCTGTTTCTAAACATTTGATCAGAGCAATAGCATCATCTGTATCTCCTCCTGAAAAGTAAACAAAGCTCAGTTAACACAACATTAAAGTTCGCTCTCTGGAAACTTCCATTCGGACGATACCATCCATGGTTAGTGGTAGATTTTCTTGGACCTCAGTTCACAGGCTAAATTCATTCCTCCACCGAGAATCCATCACACCACAATAATCATTTACATTCGAGTCCCGCTAATCCAAAGATCTGGGACTGGACCCTCCCGATTAGAAGGAACATTCTGATTAGGCGGATTTTTGGCATATATTGTATAATGACCTTTAAGGCCTGTTCCAGGTAGAAAACAAATCCAGGTCATCCGCTCTAAAACAAATGACTTACCACTGTCAGTGTGTGTATACCTGCATGTGAGTGAGTCATTTATAGTCATAGTCATTTATTTTGATCATTTACATCAACTTACATTGATTGTGATTAAGTCAAAGTACAATAATTACTTAAATATTTTCAGTAAAAATGACATTAAAAATATAAAACATACATGTATGTAGGGTCTCAACAAAAGAACTGTTAAATATTAGTGAAAAAACACATTGTGTAGGCAAGAAAGAAACCAAAAATCAGCAAACCCTGAGCTTTGTCATGTGGACTGTCCCATGACCAAGCCAGGTAATTCCGAACGCTATAAAGCAGTTATTAAGAAGAAATTTGAAGACATACTTTCAAAAAATTCCCTGTTTAGGAACAAAATTCCATATTTTCTTGTTTGAAAATTCCCAGTTTTTCTGGAATTCTAAAAATGCTGGACACACTGTGTAGGATAGCTTTTACTTGCAAACTGACATAAAGATTCATAATAAATCACTGATTTAAAACGTTGTTTTTTATTTTTCCTGTCTGCTATTTGTGAATGATTTCTAGTAACTCAGGAGTTGAATGTTCACACTGTGGGTTGGATTTAATGTTAGTACAGACACTTGAAATATATAATTACCGGTCTTCTACTTCAAACATTTGATCAGGAGCAATATCATCATCTGTGTCAACTCCTCCGAAGTGTAAACAAAGCTCAGTTAACACAACGCTCAATTAAAGTCTGCCTCTGGAAACGCCCCACTCGATGGATACCATCCATGGTTGGTGGTAGATTTTCTTGGACCTCAGTCCACAGGCAAATTCATTTCAACCGCAGAATCCATCACACCCAATAATCAATTTACACTAGAGTCCCGCTTAACCGAAATAATTGGGACTGGACCCTGTTCGATTAGCTAAATTTCGATTAGGCGTGGCATATACGAGGGGTACCCAAAAGTATTGTAGTGATGAAGCAGGTGGAGGGGCTTATAGTTCACATTTGGCCGATATGGGATGAAAGCCCAACTCTTCCTGGAGTTCATTGCACTCGTGGCTGGGCCTGAGAGGCTGTGAAGAGGAGCTGTGTGCTTTTTAAAAGTAGTTTTGTTCTGCCTCGCTTGTTTTGATGGTCAATTAAATGGACAAAGTTCAGCAGTGATTGTCTTTCTCTGTAAGAACGCTACAAGATAATGGGTTGCAATTATTAAAAAGGCTTACAAAGAGGATGTTTTGAGCAAAACCAGAATGAATCAAGTATTTTTCCTAAATTCAAGATGCTTCATGTCGATTGAAGACAAGCTCCGCCCTGACAAACTTCAAATTCTCGGACTGGTTACATTGTTAAGAGAAAACCGTCAATATTGTAAGACGACCGCCGAGAACCATTGAAAATGCTTATTGTTTGGAGTGTTAAAATTCAGTTTAGCTTAATTTCAACACACCCGACCTAAATTTTGGTGATATGGAGACGGTTTCATCGCGACAATGTGCCTGCCCATGTAGCCATTTCAGTGCGCTAGTTTTGGCCAATACCAGCACCACCTTCCCCAAGACCCATACACGCCAAATCTGCTCCCACTAGACTTTTTATGTCCCCTATAATGAAAAATTACATAAAAGATCACTGTTATGATCTAAAATGAAGGAATGAAAAGGCAAACGAGGATGGAGCGTGCGTTTTCATTCAGACTAAGGGGTATGAGGGGTGCTTAAACCATGGGAGCATCAAATGAACAAATGCATTACACTAAATGGGAGTATACTGAAGGTATGTTAATTAGTAAAAAATAATAAAATATGGTTTTATAGTGAAATTTCCATTATTTTGGGTACCCCTTGTATTGTATAATGACCTTTAAGGTTATATATTGACTTTGAGGGACTAATATTTTATAGATAAATTTATGGCATTACGCATTTTAATCCTGAAGTAATTCTGCAATAATGCCGAATCAACGCACGTGGGCAGTATGTAATGGCTGCAACAGTGCTTACCTGCGTAACACCAGAACATGAACTTTCCACCCCAACCCCACCAGGCCTGAAATTCCAGGTGGAAAACTAATCCAGGTCATCCGCTTTAAAACAAATGATGATTACCGTGTCATACTGTCATTGTGTTTGGTTCAAAGCGATTTTTGAATGTATACCTGCATGTATAGTGAGTCATTATGAGTACATAGTCATAGTCATTTATTTTGATAATTTACATCAATTCACATTGATTGTGATTAAGTCAGTACAATAATTAACTTAAATATTTTGCAGAAAAAATGACATTAAAAGATAAAACATACAAGTATGTTGGGTCTCAACAAAGACCTAAAGTTAAATATTAGTGAAAATGCACATTGTGTAGGCAAGAAAGAAACCAAAAATCAGTTTTCAAACCCTGAGCTCTGTTATGTGGACTGTCCCGATGATCGTTTAGGTACTCGAACGCTTTATAAAGCAGTTATTAAGAAGAAATTTGAAGATACCAAGAAAATTTCCTGTTTAGAAACAAAATTCCAATATTTTATTTTATTTTTTTGAAAATCCCCAGTTTTTCTGGAATTCCTGTATGCTGGACACCTGTGTAGGATAGCTTTACTTGCAAACTTATGTAAAAGAGCCTATATTAGATTTAAAATGTTGTTTTATATTTTCCTGTCTGCTTATTTGTGAATGATTTCTAGTAACTCAGGAGTTGAATGAATGTTCACAATATGGGGTTGGATTTAATGTTAGTACAGACAATTGAAATATATAATACCGGTCTTTACTTCAAACATTTGATCAGGAGCAATAGCATCATCTGTATCTGTCTCCTGAAAAGTAAACAAAGCTCAGTTAACACAACGCCTAATTTAAGTTCGCCTTCTGAAACGCCCACCGACGGATACCATCCATAGTTAGTGATAGATTTTACTTGGACCTCAGACCAATGTTACAATTTTTTCCCCACAGTGTTTGATTAGGCAGATTTTCCTAAATTCAAGATGGCGCCATGTCGATGAAGACAAGCCTCGCCCTGGACAAACTTCAAATTCTCGGACTGGTTACATTGTTAAGAGAAAACCACAATATTGTAAGATCTACCGCCGGAGAACCATTGAAAATGCTGATGAGTTGGAGTGTGTTAAAATTCAGTTTAGCGAATTTCAACACTTCCAGACCTAAATTTTGGTGATATGGAGACGGGTTTTCATCGCGGACAATGTGCCTGCCCATGTAGCCATTTCAGTGCGCTAGTTTTGGCCAATACCAGCACCTAACCATCCTTCCCTCAAGACCCATACACGCCAAATCTGCTCCCACTAGACTTTTTATGTCCCTATAATGAAAAATTACATAAAAGATCACTGTTATGACGAAAATGAAGGAATGAAAAGGCAAACGAGGATGGAGCTGCAGCCATTCAGACTAAGGGGTATGAGGGTGCTTAAAACCATGGGAGCATCAAATGAACAAATGCATTACACTAAATGGGGAGTATACTGAAGGTATACATGTTAATTAGTAAAAAATAATAAAATATGGTTTTATAGTGAAATTTCCATTATTTTGGGTACCCCTTGTATTGTATAATGACCTTTAAGGTTATATATTGACTTTGAGGGACTAATATTTTATAGATAAATTTATGGCATTTATTTTAATCCTGAAGTACTCTGCAATAATAAACAGCGCTGAATCAACGTGACGCGGCAGTATGTAATGGCTGCAACAGTAAAGCTTACCTGCGTAACACCAGAACACTGAACTTTCCACCCCAACCCCCGCGCCCAGGCCTGAAATTCCAGGTGGAAAACAAATCCAGGTCATCCGTTCTAAAAACAAATGATGACTTACCGTGTCATACTGTCATTGTGTTTGGTTCAAAGCGATTTTTTGAATGTATACCTGCATGTATAGTGAGTCATTATGAGTACATAGTCATAGTCATTTATTTTGATAATTTACATCAATTCACATTGTGATTAAGTCAAAGTACAATAATTAACTTAAATATTTTGCAGAAAAAATGACATTAAAGATAAAACATACAAGTATGTTGGGTCTCAACAAAAGAACTAAAGTTAAATATTAGTGAAAATGCACATTGTGTAGGCAAGAAAGAAACCAAAAATCAGTTTTCAAACCCTGAGCTCTTGTTATGTGGACTGTCCCGATGATCGCTTAGGTACCCGAACGCTATAAAAGCAGTTATTAAGAAGAAATTTGAAGATACTAAAATTTCTGTTTAGAAACAAAATTCCATATTTTATTTTATTTTGAAAATTCCCAGTTTTTCTGGAATTCTGTATGCTGGACACCCTGTGTAGGATAGCTTTACTTGCAAACTTATGTAAAAGAGCCTATAATAGGATTTAAAATGTTGTTTTATATTTTCCTGTCTGCTTATTTGTTAATGATTTCTAGTAACTCAGGAGTTGAATGAATGTTCACAATATGGGGTTGGATTTAATGTTAGTACAGACAATTGAAATATAATACCGGTCTTCTACTTCAAACATTTGATCAGGAGCAATAGCATCATCTGTATCTGTCTCCTCCTGAAAAGTAAACAAAGCTCAGTTAACACAACGTTAATTAAGTTCGCTTTCTGGAAACGCCCACCGACGGATACCATCCATAGTTAGTGATAGATTTACTTGGACCTCAGACCAATGTTACAATTTTTTCCAAACAGTGTTTGATTAGGCAGATTTTCAGATTAACAGGGTTCGATTAGCGGACTCCAGTGTATTTACTTTAACAAGTGTTTACGCTCAATAAAATTTTAATGCAAATATGTATTATATACCGTATGCCTAGTTCATGTGATGTTTAATGAGATCATTGATAATACTAATTATGATTATGTATATCAGGCATTTTACAAACAACCCAAAATGAAAATGAGAACAAAGAAAATAATGTTTGGCCTCATGATCGAACATGAGGACTTGCGACAAAAATATGTTATTATTGGATTATTCGCTAACAAATTTCAGTACTGATGACATTTTCCAATATTGCAACTCACTTCCTTGATGATGAACTCCATTTCTTCTGTCTCCCAATTATGTGAGGTCCTCTTCACCTCAGCTTTGGGAATCTGCAAACATTTAGACTAATTCAAAACTACAGACAAGTGAAAATTTTAATTTCTAAGATAAAATACAATTTTAAGTTAAACCTAACAGAGGTGTTATGGAAATAACGTGTTATTGCTTAATGAGTTATTGACTGGAATACTGTTAAGAAGTTGGACAATTTCCTACAACGGAAAATAAATGAAAACCACACAGAATGTTGGGTCTCAACAAAAGAACTAAAGTTAAATATTAGTGAAAATGCACATTGTGTAGGCAAGAAAGAAACCAAAATCAGTGAAACCCTGAGCTCTTGTTATGTGGACTGTCCCGGATGATCAAGTTAGGTACCGAACGCAGCAGTTATTAAGAAGAAATTTGAAGATACTTCGAAAATTTCCTGTTTAGAAAACAAAATTCCATATTTTATTTTAAAATCCCAGTTTTTCTGGAATTCTGTATGCTGGACACCTGTGTAGGATAGCTTTACTTGCAAACTTATGTAAAAGAGCCTATAATAGGATTTAAAATGTTGTTTTATATTTTCCTGTCTGCTTATTTGCTAATGATTTCTAGTAACTCCAGTTGAATGAATGTTCACAATATGGGGTTGGATTTAATGTTAGTACAGACAATTGAAATATATAATTACCGGTCTTCTATCAAACATTTGATCAGGAGCAATAGCATCATCTGTATTCTGTCTCTCCTGAAAAGTAAACAAAGCTCAGTTAACACAACGCCTAATTTAAGTTCGTCTTCTGGAAACGGCCCACCGGACGGATACCATCCATAGTTAGTGATAGATTTTACTTGGACCTCAGACCAATGTTACAAATTTTTCCCCAAACAGTGTTTGATTAGGCAGATCAGATTAACAGGGTTCGATTGAAGGGACTCCAGTGTATTTACTTTAACAAGTGTTTACGCTCAATAAAATTTTAATGCAAATATGTATTATATACCGTATGCCTAGTTCGATGTTTAATGAGATCATTGATAATACAATTATGATTATGTATATCAGGCATTTTACAAACAACCCAAAATGAAAATGAGAACAAAGAAAAATAATGTTTGGCCTCTCTGATCTAACATGAGGACTTTGACAAAAATATGTTATTATTGGATTATTCGTCCAACAATTTCAGTACTGATGACATTTTCCAATATTGCAACTCACTTCCTTGATGATGAACTCCATTTCTTCTGTCTCCATTATGTGAGGTTTCCTCACCTCAGCTTTGGGAATCTGCAAACATTTAGACTAATTCAACTACAGACAAGTGAAAATTTTAATTTCTAAGATAAAATACAATTTTAGTTAAACCTAACAGAGGTGTTATGGAAATAACGTTATTGCTTAATGAGTTATTGACTGGAATACTGTTAAGAAGTTGGACAATTTCCTACAACGGAAAATAAATGAAAACCACACAGAATGACTTTGGTTTGTTCTATGAAAATGGGAGTATCAAATACCAGACTTTGGGAAGTTATTTCAAACAGTAACTGATTACAGTTACAAGTTACAGAAAACCAATGCTAGAGAACCCTTTAGAGAACCCTTTGACCAGCTCTGCTGGATTGATTAAGGCCAAAGGTCACTAGTTACTGGTATAGATGGCGGCTACCCCTGGCTCAAAGATTGGAAGAACTCCCTTGAATAAGGTGGTCTGGAGAGGAGCCAATTTTACCGAGAGTTAAAGTGTTTAGGCTCTAAGGTCTTCCAATCATCAGGCAAGGCATTATACATTTTATTGCCAGTACAGGGAAGCTGTTTGTTATCTTTGTTGTTTTTTTTTACTTAATTAAAGATTACATTGATTACATACTAGATTAAAAAGAAATAGCCTAATGCAAAACTCTTAGCCTCGGTCAAAACTCAAATAGCCTAGGAAATAAATAATGCTGACAGGTCCATCCATTCTTTTGAAATTTTAATAGCCTGGCTAGAGAACCTGAATTAGTGATTAATTAGTTCTAACTACCTGTTTAAACATCCTACTTATGCCTGGCCAAAGTTTTTTACCTTCTTCGAAAGATCTTTAGTAGTTGACTAGTTGGTTCATTTTCAGACATTTTACAGTTGAAATTTAACTATACAACTTTAGAGGTCTATTAATGTGAAAATCAGTATGGTAACTTAAACGCGATAGTCAGAAGTAGTTATTGTCTATGCAGTTTAGGACTTGGAAAGGTTAAAACTTAATTCAAACTGTTAGTGGTAGCCATAAGTGTAAGCGGTAGCTATTTCTACCAAATGATTGAAATGAGTACTCAAACTGTCCACAGAAAACAAAAACATCACATCTAACTCAAACTACATCAACGTGAATTACTTTATAAATTATAATAATAAATATTGAATTTAATATTTATATCGCCTAAAATTACAATGCACAGCCAGCAAAAGGTAAACAGTATCCGAATTGCTTGGACAACATTCAAACATTTTTAGGGTTATGATGCTCACTTTTGTTTTTTCTTTGTTTTTTAATAACATGACAGATACAGTCCATAGATAACACATTTTAGATATTTAATAACTGTACAAAATCACTTAATAGCAATATATAAAGTGAAATTCATATTAAAATACTTGTTTTGAAATCAGCGAATGTTAAGATTCCGCTGAAAAAGTAACTAGTTACATGTAACGTTACCGCAATTTGTAACGACACCGCTATTCGCTACAGCGAAGTCAATGTAACGGTTATGCTAAAGTTTAAAGCAGAAAATGCCATGGGGCATGACATAATTTTGTAATCGCATCCCAAGTCTGCAAATACTTTGGTACTTACATAAATCTTAATTTTATAAACTGCCAAAGATCTAAACTTACTTTTTCCATAAAATACTTATATTCTTCTTCCTCAAAATGTTCAGAAGGTTCCAGTTTGATTTCAGATTTAAATTCCTGTGAACAAAAGTAACAATATGTATAAGTAATCAGTGTATAGTTACCATCGGAGTAAAAGATCAGAAAAGCAGGAAACATTGTTTGATGATTAACTAATGTTTACAGCAATAACTGCTTAAAGGCAAAGTTGGATGATTATGGAAAAATTACCGAGTACAGGGCCTGGAAACAATAATAATTCAACACATTTAATAGTCTTAGCTGCTTTAGTGTTTTCAATTTACCAAACACATTATGGCACACAGTACAATTTATATACAAAGTCTTGTATATGGCCTTTGTTGGACCTATAGGAACTACAACTGCTGTATTGAGGAATTAGGTAGAAGTACCACACATAAAGTACTTACACAGAGTTGCTGTGTGCTTGAACCCGTGACCACTCCGTTGTGAGCAAACTGGCTTCCAATGTATTGGTTGTCTCCATCTACAACATAAACGGCACTTAGATGATTCAATACAAGGATCAAATAAAAAGGATTTCTACTCATAATTTTATTGCAAGGTTTTAAAACTGTTTGAGGCCCTTTAATATAGAGATGCCAATGTGGTCAAATTAAATTCATTGGGATTACATGATTTTTTTACTACCATTGTTAAGACCATTACGGCCGTGAATGATATAGCGTTTACTTCTTCCTAGATAAAAACTTTTTAACAAAAAAATTGAACAGACTTCAAAATAAACCTACAGTAAAAGATCAAAAGGTTTGAAATGGTAAATGCAATACGCATTGCTTTACATGCTATTACATAAAGAAATTAGTGAAAAAGTTATTATTTTGTAATTTTGATATAATCTACATGTACTGAACAGTTAAATCTTCCTTCAGTTCAAAATCAAACAAAAAGGGTTAGAGTTAGATAACTAAATCTAGACAGGTTTTGGTGGAATAAACTCATTTACTTTTAAAATGGTTGTGATTCAATATCAGTTAAAATACACATACACACAACTATTACACCACTTGTGCAAGCAGATTTATACATTTTATGGCAGTGACTACCAAATAATATGCTCTATAACTATTAGGATAAAACTCTGATATAGTAAGTACAGGCTTACTACCTGGTTACTTGTAGAGGTGGGCAAACCCTTTTTTAATCCAGTGTTTCAAACAAATTCTGATTAAGGCTGGCGTCACTTAGTTTTAATCTAAAGCTTATCTCGTAAAATTATTATTTTATAGCAGATTAACTTGTAACTATAGCAGTAAGAAAGACTTGGCACCATGTCTCATGTAATGGTATTTGGCCCTGACTGTGAGGGTTTGGGCTGTAAGGTTTTTGAACTTTTGCAAAGCCAATTTTGATTATTGTTATGAATAAAATGTTTGTTCATTTCATTTTGGTTTTGTTATTTTCAAAAGAATCTAAGGTAACGTTTGTGTTTTGCAATTAAAACTGTTGATCTAGTATAGGAAACAGTTACCAAAAGAGTTGTTTACTGGTATGCCTGTTCCCTAGTGCCTGCAATCACCAGTATGCAGCAAACTGTTGTTTTGTTTACTGTTTAGTAAAATTTACGCATTTAACACATTCTATCCTTGAAAGGTTCATATACAGGGTCATCAAAAGGTGTACGATTTGAAGGTGAAATAAAATGTCAATATAATTGGTAGAGTGTTGATTTTTACATAAAAAGACACGGCAAATCTTACATTTTTTCAATGTAATTTAAAAAGTTACAATGTGAGTCCCCCTTTCACGACAGACATCTAGCCGATAGTCAACCTCTTGCCAGGTGTTTTGGAGCATTTCAGGAGTCACCATTGAAATGGCTACGTTGATTCTTCTTCTCAGGACTCCTAGGTGGCCACACAACAGGACCATTCCTCCCAATCCAACAATCAGGAAATCTGCTGTTGAGAGCTTCTTGGACGATTAGACTGCAGTGACATGGAGATCCATCCTGCTGAAAAATGACATTAATGCCCTTTTCCCTATGTGTTCCCTCAAGTTGAAGAAATTGGAAGGGAAAAGGGCATTAATGTCCTTTGAGTCCTGACTTGACGCCTTTAGATTTCTTCTTTTGGGGTAACATTTAAAACTTAGTTTATGCTGAGAAAATACGTGATCTACAGCACCTGAGAAGAAGAACGTAGCCATTTCAACGGTGACGCCTGAAGTGTTCCAAAACACCCGGGAGGTTGACTATCGGCTAGATGTCTGTCGTGTAACGGGGGAGCTCACATTGAAACCTTTAAAATTACATAAAAAATTTAAGATTTGCCGTGTCTTTTGATGTAAAAATAAACATTCTACCAATTATATTAAAATTTTTATTTCACTTTCAAATCCTGTACACCTTTTTCGATGACCCTGTATATCTTAGTGAAAAAAAGTGTAAGCTCTTTACATCTGAACCCTATTTCTACCAGCATTTTTGTGAACTGGATCTACAAAACTCAAGTTATCACATGTATTTACAGATAGATATTCTATAATACTAATTTGTACATGACTTTAGAATAGTTGTAAATTACCACCTGAGATTACAATTTAGAGCTAACTTAGACTCTAGACCTAGCAACATTTCAGTGCTTGCCCACCTCTACATTCACCTGAAGCGGATCAACACGCTTTCACGCCAAGTCTATGTGTACTAGATCTATTCAAGTTGGAGATATGGTTTCCTGCTTGAAGTTTGACCTTGCAGGTGAAATGGTCCTTTCTTCTACTTGTCCCAAAGACACTTTCTTCGATGCCGACATTCCTAAGTGATGTACTAAACGGTTTCTGATCCTATCCTTGACTAACTTATTTGCTGTGTCCATGGGCGATGTTCTGACGAGTTTCTGAAATTTGCAAAATGTGTTTTACTCTTGTGAATATTTAAACCAATTTTTGAGCTCACTTAATCAATATTTAGTTTTTAATGAGTGTTGAATTTTGAATTGACATTCAATCTAAACTATCAAATCTTGAGATGAACAGAGTTTCTTATCTGAACATACTGGTAACTATACGGTAGACTCCCATAAGTTCGGCCCCGGTTGTTTTGTTCTCGCTTACTCCAGCCGGCTCTCTGAGTAAGAGCCACGCACTTGTCGGATGCAAGCAGGCAACAAGTATCAACTTGTTTATTGTACGAGGGTCGTTCGGAAAGTAGTACTCGCTTTAATCTCTGTGTTGACAGATGGTTGAATCAAAGTCGCCAGCTGGTTTTAGCATCTCATTGGTCAGCTGTTTACTGAATTTCGTTTCAAATTAACTCTTATTACCGTTTGTAAACATACAGAATGGAGAAGAAAATCAATCAACGCCAGTTGTGAATTGAGATCAGTTATTAGATTTCTGAATGGAAAAACATGCTCCAAGTGAAATATACAGCAAAATTAAATTCATGCCAATAGTGAAGTGATGGACGAAGTCAACTGTGCGACGTTGTTGCTGAAATTTCAATGAAGGAGAGACAGATCTAGAGTAACGACAAAATTGTATCGTTATTTTGTAATCGCACATTTTCCTGTAACTTTGTAACGCTAACCTACATTCGAAATGCTGTAACGACAACGGTAATCGTTACAAATTGCCGTAATCCATTACATGTAACTAGTTACATTTTCAGCTTGAATCTTAAAATACGCCGATTTTGAAACAAGTATTTTAATATGAATTTCACTTTAATATATGTACATAAGTGATTTTGTACAGTTATACAATATCTAAAAAATGTGTTATCTATGGACTGTATCCTGTCAAGTTATTAAAAAGCAAAAGAAAACAAAAAAAGTGAGCATCATCATAACCCCTAAACGGCAATAAAATGTAGTCGACTAGTCTGATGCTGGTTACACTTTTGCCGCTGTCTGCATTGTAATTTTTTGGTACGATATAACATAATTTACTTCAAGAAAGAAACAACTACTTAATAATGCGATAGCATTAGAACGATATTTTTTATTCGACCAAAACAAGATAAAAAACAACAGTTGGTGTTTGGTCCGGAGATAGAAACATCGCTTGAAAGGCCTCACCCAGCAAATAAAACATTTATTGGACAGCTTGTTTTCCAACTTGAATTAATTGTAAATTCCAATAAGAAGGTTCCCTGATTAAATTAATATTTATTATTATAAAGTAATTCTTGTTAGATGTAGTTTGAGTTAGATGTGTGATGTTTTGTTTTACTAGTTGTTTGAAGTAGATGTGTACTCATTTCAGTCATTAGAATTCACACCGCTTACTTAATGGCTACCACTAATAGTTTGAATAAAAAATGTTAACCTTTTTTTTCCTCTTTTCCAAATCCCAAAACTGCAATAGACAATAACTACTTGACTAAATATCGTTTAACAAGTTCTCAAACTGATTTTCACATGTCAAATAGACTAAGGTATAAGTTGGCATGTTGGATGTTTCAACAGATAGAACTAATTCATGAATAATTCAGATTTCCTTAGCCATGGCTACCAAAAATTTCAAAAGAATGGATGGACCTGTCAAGCATTGTTTATTTCCTAGGCTATGTTTTGAGTTTTGACCAGGCAAGAGTGACAGTAAGTTTAGTTAGCTATTCCTTTTAATCCTAGTATATCAATCAATGTACCTTTAATTAAAGTAAAAAAAAAAACAATAATGATCTTTTCTAAACAAATTTTTTTGGATGAAAATATTATTATTTAATTTGATTGCGGAAGCCAGTCGGTAACTGAGCCCGATGTAACTTGTAACTGACCAGTTATATTTTGAGTAACTGTAACTGTAATCAGTTAATTGTAATCATCAGTTACAGGGTTTTCTGTAACTTGTAACTGTAATCAGTTACATTTATAAAGGGTAACTGTAACTGTAATCAGTTACTGTCTGAAAGTAACTTCCCCTAAGTCTGGGGAGAGACAACGCTCACGATGAGGAGTTTAATCGGCCTCCGGAAGCGCTGTCACGGGTTAATGCTTGTTGAAACTGGTACGTGTTTGTGCAAAAGGATCGGAGAGTGACTTTAGGAGTGAAAAATTTCCCAAATGTTTTCACGCGACTATCATTTACAAAGTCCTCACAGAACGTAAAATTTGTGCTAGGTGGGTTCTGGCGATGCTTATTGATAATCACAACTAATTGAAACAAATGTTATTCGTTGGTGTTGTCTTTTTGCATGACAATACACAACCTCATGCAGCTGAAAAGACTAAGCAGTTATCAACCACTTCCGAATGGGATGTTCTCAACCATACCCCACAGCCCAGACCCATTCTAATGTCATTGACACTAGTCTCATCATATCATTTGTTCACAAACCTAAGAGTTTTGTGTGAAAAAACGCTTTGAGGATGACGACGGTCAAACAAACTGTACTGGCTTATTTCAATGGATTACGGCAGAAGACTAGACATAGGTATTCAATAGCTTGTAAAAGGTGCAATAAAAGCTTGGTTTTGCAAGGAAAATTATGTAGAAAAGTAGGTTAAGATATAAAAATGTAAAATACAAAGTTTCGCTAAAAAATTTTGGTGTTTTGGTTTTATTGGAAAACAAGTATTACTTCTTCCCAACGACCTCGTATTCTCAATAGTTCAATAGGTCGCCATTGGTATTAATTCTGTGCATTGAACTGAGCTCATACTAACAATAAGCCTACAGTCAGAGATTTTGTTTATTAGCCATTTTTTACTGTTGGGTATATAATTGTTGTATTACTGTTGCTGTAATGCTCTTTGTATGTACTAAAATTTGTTTTTCATTGATATTGTGTATTTTTGGACAATAACGTTTGGTTTCTCAGGTGTAAAACTGTTTTTAAATGTGATTAGTATTTATGGATAAATGGTAATTATTTAGAGGTTATCGGTTAAGTTCGCCTGTGGTTCCGTTCGAGGTAATGAACTTACGGAGAGTTGATCATATAATAGCTGTAGAATACCAAGTATGATGGAGAAGAGGATATTTTACCAAGAAAAGTTTAAGGCCAACAAATGGGCACTGAAGAGTTACCACGAAGTTTAACTTCTAAGAAAGCAGTTTAACTCTTTTAGGTAAGCTAGCTACTATCCTCTTTTCTCCTTGTACTCCACCTAGTTTAGAATACAAGGCTCTTCCTTTCAAACCGTGATTATTTTTTGTTAGAAAAAAAAGTATTGTTGAAAAAAATTGACAACTAAACAAATTTTTTTGTGTATAATATTCAAATACCTTGTTTAGACGACATTTCTGAATTTGTCTGCAAGCCCAACCTTTCCTTCGCAATAGAAACATTGACAGTCTCTCTGTAGGGATTAGCTGTGTAACAAAAACAACTTTGAATACTACCACTACTACTTGACATTAAGACTAACAAACAAACATTAAGACAAATAAGTATGAAATAAAAAAAATATGTATATCTCACACTTAACAAAGAACAGACTATGAAAAGTTTCAGAAGAAAAATACTACAGATTTCTAAAATTTCTACATATATAAAAGATTATTGTTTTGTTCACCGTTCTTGCCGAACCAATATGTTTTGTACATAGCCATACCGGATTAACCGCATGGGCAACATGGGCACGTACCAGGCTAAAATTTTTTGGGGCGTAGATTTTGCATCTAAAAGTTTGTCAATTTGATAACTCGACGATAGGATTGCGATGTCGCTACGAAGGTCCGCCGACCAGTGAGTCACCACCCCTTCCCCTGAGACAGTCTGTCACACACCGCCAGGCCACGCGTACTGTTGACAAGCCTCTTGTTTCAGTCATACCCCGGCAACACGCAAGTCGGCACTAGTGTCATTTGTCCGCACTTGTGTGTTGTGATCGATCGTTTGGTGACTGTGCACATTATTATAAATACTGTTTATTTTCAACGAGTTATTGTGTTTTGTGAAGTTAATGCTACAGGCTTGCTAGAAAACCTAATTGCATTTCTTATATTATAAATGGATGGAAGAAAAAAGATTGAGTGGTGCAGAATATCGAAAATTATCGGAAGTTAAAAAAGAAAAAAGAAAGTGAAGTGATTAAAACCATGAAGTTGGATTCGTTTTAAAATAAGTGCCCCAGCCCCAGCTTTACTGAACAACCTCAGACAAATCAGGTGAAGACCAGAATATTATTCTGAACATATATAATAAATGATAATGAAATTGATAATTTTTTGGCTCAACAACCACACACTTCAAATGCATTTTTTGAAGATTATTAAACAAACGGCCAGTAACAGACGACCTCATGAAGAATTCTTACATCAATATTCGCTTTAGAATGATCAGTTTTCAAATACAAAGATCCATTTTTTGGGAAGTAAATAGTAAAACTAAAAATTATTTTGCAATAAATGGCTTTTATCAAAATAAGATGAAGGTTTTGAAAATTGCCAATTTACTCCAGAAGCAATAGGTTCCTAACAAAAATATGTTTGAAAGGAAACTTTGCTAACGGTAATATAGTGGACCGGTGATTCTCTTGTTTACCTCCCAGTCAAGGTGCTTTATTCTTGTGGTCCTGAACTGTTTAGTGAATCGTCATCTCAATTTTCCTATTCAGGTTTTAGTGACTTGAAAGCATGCTCAAGACGCCGACTAGCAGAACATGAAAATTCTGTCGGTCACTGGACTGTGTCCTAGCTTATAAAAGGAGTAGTGACGAAGCAGGCCGATAGATAAACAGCTTCTAATACAATCCAAAAGAAGAAGTAAAGTACTGGAAAATGTTCTACAAAGGGTTGTGGCTGCTATAAAAAAACTAACATTCAGGGTTTACCTCTTCTAGGCAATGATGAGGTATTTGGTTCTCCTAACAATGGAATTTTATGATGTGTCTTGAGTTAATAGCAGAATTTGACCCGTTTTTAAGGAGCCACATAGATAATACGGCAACCCCAAGGGACACTTTTCTTACCTTTCTTCAACTATTTGTGAAGAGTTATTAAAGGTCATGGGGAAAACAGTTATCAACACAATCGTGGAGTGAAGTTAGAGATTCAAAATATTTTTCCTACTAGTATTTTTTCAAAATACTACCTACTACTACTTGACATTAAGACTAACAAAACAAACATTAAGACAAATAAGTATGAAATAAAAATATGTATATCTCACATTTAACAAAAGAATGACTATGAAAAAGTTTCAGAAGAAAAATACTACAGATTTCTAAAAATTTCTACATATAAAAGATTAGTTGGTTTTGGTTCTGACCGGTTCTTGCCGGAACCAATATGTTTTGTACATAAATATAGGTCGGATTAACCGCATGGGCAACATGGGCACGTGCCCAGGGCGGCAAATTTTTGGGGCGGCAGATTTGCAGACGAAAGTTTGTCAATTTGATAACTCGACGGTAGTGATTTATGTCGCGGAAGGTCCGTCGACTAGTGAGTCACCACCCTTCCCCTTACTGACAGTCTGTCAACACCGCCAGGCCAATGCGCGCACTGTTGACAACCCTCTTTTGTTTCAGTCAGTACAATACACTCGGCAAACGGCACTAGTGTCATTTGTCCGCTTGTGTTGTGATCGATCGGTTTGGTGACTGTGCACATTATTATAAATACTGTTTATTTTCAACGCAGTTATTGTGTTTTTGTGAAGTTACGTTACGGGCTTGCTAGAAAACCTAATTGCATTTCTTATATTATAATGGATGGAAGAAAAAGATTGAGTGGTGCAGAATATCGAAAATTATCGGAAGTTAAAAAGAAAAAGAAAGTGAAGTGATTGCTAAAACCATGAAGTTGGATTCGTTTTTAAAATAAGTGCCCCAGCCCCAGCTCTACTGAACAACCCCAGACAAATCAGGTGAAGACCAGAATATTATTCTTGAACATATAGTAATAAATGATAATGAAATTGATAATTTTTCGCTCAACAACCACACACTTCAAATGCATTTTAGAAGATTATGCTAAACAAACGTCAGTAACAGACGCACCTCATGAAGACTTACATCAATATTCGTTTCAGAATGATCAGTTTTCTCAAATAAGCAAAGATCCATTTTTTGGGAAGTAAATAAAACTAAAGATTATTTTGCAAAAATGGCTTTTATCAAAATAAAGATGAAGGTTTTGAAAATTGAAGCGAATTTACCCAGAAGCAAATAGGTTCCTAACAAAAAATATGTTTGAAAGGAAACTTGCTAACGGTAATATAGTGGACCGTGACTTTCTTGTTTACTCTCCCAGTCAAGGTGCTTTATTCTGTGGTCTTGCAAACTGTTTAGTGAATCGTCATCTCAATTTTCCGATTCAGGCTTTAGTGACTGGAAGCATGTTTCGCGCGACTAGCAGAACATGAAAATTCTGCCGGTCATCTGGACTGTGTCCTAGCTTATAAAAGGAGAAGTGACGAAGCAGGCCGAATAGATAAACAGCTTCTAATACAATCCAAAGAAGAAGTAAAGTACTGGAAAATGTTCTACAAAGGGTTGTGGCTGTTATAAAAAACTAGCATCTGTGGTTTACCTCTTCGAGGCAATGATGAGGTATTTGGTTCTCCTAACAATGGAAACTTTATGATGTGTCTTGAGTTAATAGCAGAATTTGACCCTTTTAAGGAGCCACATAGATAAATACGGCAACCCCGGGGACACTCTTCTTACCTTTCTTCAACTATTTGTGAAGAGTTATTAAAGGTCATGGGGAAAACAGTTATCAACACAATCCTGGAGGAAGTTAGAGATTCAAAATATTTTTCCATTATCGTAGACTCTACTCCTGACATTTCACATACCGATCAGCTGAGCATCATACTACGTTACGTTCAAAAAAGTGGCGAGGTTAAAGAACGTTTTTAGAGTTTCTAGAGAACTGCGGACATTAAGGGGAACAGCTTGCTGATGCGGTCTTTAAATTTTGAACGACCATGGACTGGATATTCAAAATTGTCGTGGTCAATCGTTTGACAATGCTTCAACATGTCTGGGGCATACCCGGTTTGCAAGCTAGACTAAAACAGGTAAATCCTTTGATATTTTATGTGCCTTGCTCTGCCCACTCCCTAAATTTGGTAGGATCCAGTGCTGCCAATGCTGCAAACTTTTCAAAGATTTCTTCGCTCTGTTGCAACTTTTGTACAACTTTTTTTCGGTTTCGACGCATCGATGGGCTATTCTACAGTCGTATTTTCATTCAAAAAGTCTTTCTCTGAAAACCCTTAGCAATACAAGATGGTCGGCAAGAGAGGAAGCTTGTAAAAGTTTAAACAGGGACTACAAGGCTATCGTACAAGCCCTTGAGCAAATTATTAACGACGAAGATGAAAAAAAAACTACCAGAAATCAAGCTAAAGGTATCCTCAGAGCTCTAATGAAACAAGAAACAACATTCATGGCATCTTTTTGGGGAGTGATGCTTGATAAATTTAACACAGTCAGTGAGAAAGTACAATCTCCAAAAATGAATGTTGCAACAGTCGTCCAACTGTACAATTCACTCATTTCGTTTGTGCAAGAAAACGCAGCTATGTTCAATTTTTACAAAATCTCTGGGGAAACCAATCACAAAGCAATGCTTTCAGAAGTCAAATCAATGGATGAAAAATATGAAAGGACAAGAAAACCCAAACGATTCTTTGACGAAAGTGACGAATCAGAAGATGATGAACAAGACAAAAATAGTAAAGATAAAAGGTTCCAGGAAGATTTTGATCTTATCATAAGGAAATTGCTCACTGATTTGGAAAACAGAGTAAAAGTTTACAACGATTTTTAATGAGATTTTGTTTTTATCAAACTTATCTGAGCTTAACCCAGAAGAAATAAATAATGCTGCTTCTAATCTTCAAAAGATTTATGAATTTGATATCGAGGCATCACCATTTGTGATTGAATGCATTCACCTAAAAGGCTTGTTGCATCAAGAGAAGTTTGATGAGGCATTGACATTGTCCGGACTGCATACTTTATTGATTTCAAAAGGCCTGCTAGATCTTTACCCCAACGTAAATATTGCCTTACAAATATACCTTAGCACACCTGCTTCAAACTGCTCTGCAGAGAGGTCTTTCTCTACACTTTCAAGAATCAAGAACTGCCTACGTTCGACTACATCTCAAGATCGCTCAACCACCTTTGCGGTTTTAACCATAGAAAACGATTTGACTACAAGGTTAGACTTTGAGGACGTTATCACTGAGTTTGCTAATAAAAAAGTCAGACGAGTCAAGTTGATTTAGAGTTTTTCTTCTTTTTTCATGCAGTAACATGTACAAAAATGGTAAATGCAAGTTTTGCAAGAAAATTGTATATTTTAACGTAGGCCTAATTCAAGAAATGTGTGACATATGTTATGTAATTCTGCTATTAAAATAAATATAAAGAACTTCAAATAACATGAACCAATACTTTTACTTCACCTTGTTCTGATTTGAGTCAAGTTACTGATATGATATGTGATACATGTAGTTGGAGGGGAAGCGATCTGGGGGCCGTTGTCTCATGCCCATGGGCGGCAATAGCCTAAACCGGCCCTGTACATAAAGCATATTGTTCTTTTATAGCTTATGCCCAGCTTGCTGCACCTTAACAATTCTTAAACATATGCCAAACAAATGTCGGATCACCTAACTGAACTTCGAATTTGCCATCATCTGGTTTTATTTAGAAAAGAACTGGTAAACCGCTAAACGAAGATAACCCATAACGGGAGGAGAGACAGTGAAGAACTGTGTATATATAAATAAAGAGATATTTTGGATAAAACCACTGAAAATGTTTAATTATTTAACATTAATTATTAAACAATTTTCATGGTTTTTATCCCAAAATATCTTTTATTTATAACTAACCACTTATGTTTGAAATTGAAAAAAAAATGTAATATATTTTGGTATATATTTATGTTAGAAATGCTTCTTGTCTGAGGAATGATAAGAAATCCTGAAATGACACCAATACCCTTGATTGGAAGTTGTATTAGATATAACTGTAAAATTAACTGTTGAATGAAATTAAAACAAACTTACCTAATATGCTCATTCTGCATATATTTCCCATTAGCCTTGTTAAACCTGTCTGTTGATCTTAATTGGTTTTAACCTGTTTTCAAAGAGGTTTCCTTGGTTCTTATCAAGTGTCAGCTGTTTTCTTAAAAGGTTTCAGCCTTGCTTTCTCACAGAGGCTTCCTTGGTCCTATCAAAAGGCTGAGCTGGTTTCCCACTGTTCTAAGTTTCACTGGTAGTAGAGGTTCATCTGCTCTCATTGTTCCCACTCCTAAAGAAAAAGAAATAAAAGTAATGCTACAGAGTAAAGCAAGGACGATTAGTATCTGCTGCCCTAGGTGTTTAAGTTTGCCTCCCTTCCTTTGACAGCACCATCCCTTATGTCACTAAGATCACCCCCATACATGCACTTTAGCTGATTATGTAGAAAGTTATCGACAAATGCCTGCTGCATCAAGAAATCCAATTACTTTGGACCCTACTTTACAGACGTTTTGTTCAGCCACTTCGTCATAAAACACAATCCAGACTTCTGATTGGATCTATGGAATACAATGTTGTCCAGTTTATCTAATCAGAAGTCAGAACTGCGTTTAGAAACTAGGGGTTTTCATTGAACACTCAGTCAAGTCCTCTGGATAGACGCGCCAAGTAAACTAAAATCAACATAATTTGTTTTTTTTTTTTGTGGATCAAAACTTGTGGGATCTACACTAAAAAATAACATATTTATTCCCAAAAATTTGTCTCCCTAAGCTTAGATTGCCTATTCGAAATACATCACTGAAGTAAAGGCTAGTGTGAGCAGATTGTTTTTAAAGTTGAAACAAATCAGAGGAAATATTGAGATTCAAAAAACAAGACAAATAATTGTTTACCAGCAAGAGTAATTATTCTACTGTGATCTTTGTCAAGAGTTTCGTGATCTGGGGTTTTATTTCTATTATAAACCAAATGAATTTCTCCAAGTGCTGAGGATAGCTCATGAAAATAAAGAGCTCTAGTAGTAATGAACAATAGTAATGCATTTCACAACCTTTATTATTAAAAACATAAGTCTGAAGGGAGGGTGGCAAGGATGCATTGACTAATTAGAATAATATAATCGAGATTCCGCATGCAGCTAGTCACTTAATCACGCTTAATATTCATTTAAAAACAGATGTTTTAAAACACAATGTTTTTTTTAGTGACATTTTTTACCACTTTCTAGAAGATGGTAACACTGGACATAGAAGATGGTATGATTTTTGTTTGGATGAAATATAGTTAGTCACTTACGTTTTATAATATTTATAAGAGGTTTGGTTTTATTCTGGGTGGCTTACTCAAAATTCTGCATATTGTAGGCAGATCCCTCTTACTTCTGTGTCGTTTCATTTTTTATGACCTCCAAGTCGATCAAATACAGAGGATACCTGAAATATCAAGATTTGTTTACCTAATGTAGCAATATCAAATTAGAATATCTCAGAAGTTGGTTTAAGCTCCAACATCAGTATTACCAAGTAATTTAAAAAAATATAATATTGTTTATTTTGAAACTTTTTTTAGGGTCCAGACATAAATTGCATAATGCCAAACAGAGGATTAAGCCATGTTTTTTTTCCCATCAATTGTAGTAAGTAGTTATAGGTTTTATTTTATGTCTATGTTTTGTTAAAAGTTGGCAAAATATAGATCAGATGTTCAAGTACCTACCACAAATTAATGAGCATGTATCTCAGACCTCATTTCTAAAAAATTCAGACCTCATTTCTGTCTTGATAGATGAGAAGAACCAATGTATTGATATAACTGAAATCATGTTTTACATAGCTTTAAGGCTGCCAAAAATATAAAATCAGTAATCACCTTTTGACAAGAGGCTAGGGTTAGCACTTACTTTGGTTTGAGTGTTGGCGACATTCTTCACAGATGCAGTCTTTATCGGCAAGTTACCACCACTAATTATTCTTGTAAATTTGGTCTCAACTACTTCGGGTTTTGGTTGTACCTCTGTTGTACTAGAAACTTGTGGAGAGTCATTCTCAGCTCCCAGCCTGTCGAATACTGTCTTTTTCACTGGTGGGAGTTTGGGACCTGTTTGGTGAAATTGAATGTCAGACATAAAATCACACTTACATTTCCAAGAACTGTTTAAATCCAAGACAAATCTCGCTCATTGCAAATCAAGTAGGAATAACTTTACCTCAAGGTTAGAGAAATAGGTCATTTGAGTAACAGATGTATTGTAACACACCTATTTTTATTTTTCAACACAACCAACAATTGAAAATTCACTAATAAGTGTGATAGCAACATAATATTTAATATTTTTATTAATTTATTGGAGATATTAATCCCTAGTAAATGCTTTATAATTTAAATGATAGGATAATTATCCAAACGTAAATAATTTATCTTCTGTAGTCAACTGCTTGCCAGTGAAAGTGATTTAACAAGTTTTAAAGCTTACAACTAATTATACACAATTATCATTTCTATTTTGTACGTAAGTATTCTGTACGGATATATTTTAAAGAACCACATAAGACTATTTAAAAGCCTAAGATTTAAGTAGTTTCTTTCTAGTAATTCATAGTTTTTGGCTTTAAATAAAAATCCACAACAATTGGTTTTGATATATTATCAGTCATTACCAAAGTAATCGTTGTCAGCAACTACTTTCATTCTCTTGGGTAAAGGAGCTGACGGCTTTGAAGGGAACATTTGATCTGATTTCATAACTGCAGTCTTAAGAGTGGGCGGCTGATCTACTTCCATTTTCTCTTCAACATATTTTCTTTTGATTGTTGGAACCATCTCTGCTTTCTTTTCACTTGCTGAAATATTAAAGATTTTTTCAAAACTCAAGTTGATTTTGACTTACATGATTTGTGGAACTTATTTTTATAACCAATCCTAACTGACTTGATACTTGTCCACTTCATCGCTGACCGAAGATTTTCGGATCAAGTAATGTAATCAAATAATGACCTTGAATGTAGTGCCATTTCATGCTTGTACTGCCCATCTTCACAGTACCTTACTCCTACCCTTTACTAGCTAGAGATAATATTGTTATAAATTTTAGTAACATTTGTGACCAGGCATGAAGCTATGCACGTTGTAATGTCCGTATAACTCCTTGGCCTAACAGGTTTGTCAAATAAGTTCTAGCAAACTGTTCAATATCACGCCTTGAGGCAACATAAAGCTCCGCCAACTACATCATGTGATTAGACATCCAATGAAGCATCAGTGACCGTTTGACAGTCGAAGCTGTGCCTATCAAGCTGTGTAGTGTAAGTTTATACTTTATTTGTCTTTGCTGTTTGTCGAAAAATGGAGATTGATGTATTTTTAAGTGGATTCAATGTTTCGAAGATGGCCGCGAAGACGCTAAGATGATGCAATGCAGGGACAACCTTCAACCTCATGTGTGAATGAAAACATTGACTGTTGGCAAACCCTGCTGTCTGATGATCTTCGGAAAACTGTAAAAATGATTGCAGACGGACTTAATCTATGCAGATCATCAGTTCATACCATTTTAAGATAGGATTTGGGCTTAAGAAAACTCTGTGCAAAAAATGTGCGGAAACTGCTGATGCCAGAACAATGCCTCTGCATATTCTGCTTTGTTTCTTCGTGAATTTTAGGCAAAAAATTTCATTACCTTCCTTAACTACCCACAATATTTGTCAGATCTTGCCCCTGTGACTTTTCCTTTTTCAAAATGTGAAATGGCGATGAGAGGGCATCACTGGATCAACTTGATGTTAATTCGTTGTTCAATGATTTCATCAATCTCCATTTTTCGACAAACAGCAAAAACAAATAAATTATAAACTGACACTGACAGCTTGATAGGCACAGCTCGACTATCAAACAAGCACTGATGCTTCATTAAATGTCTAGTAGTCAGGTGATGTAGTGGACGGAGCGTTACGTAGCCTCAAGGCCGCCATATTGAACCAGTCCGCGAACTTATTGGACAGACCAAGTATGCTTGTGGAGGTGTCTGTTAGCGCTACTACTGTAAAACTCAATACAATTTATATGGGGCTTCTCCAGGGTGTCCATCATTCAGGAAGAACTAAATTCCCGTATTTTCCCTGATATATATCGCTGATTTCCGGATTTAGCTAATTTAATATAGTCATAGTTACTCCCACACATTTTGTTATTTTCTACGAAACCACAACTTTTTCCACCGCCCGCGACATATTAACGACTTTCGCGTTTAGCACAACGGCTCGACTCGCTAGCACCTGCGCAAAATAACGACTGGGATACCGGTTACGGCGATTTTAGACTACATCCTGAAAACCGCTAAAACCTTGAATTTTTAAGGTTTAAAAACAAAATTCACGGTTAAATCAAGGTTTTTCAAGGTTCACAAAATTTACGGCTAATTCCTGTTTTCACAGATCTCATGGTCCAGTGGGAACCCTGCGCTAGCGCCCGCGACAAAATCAGGACTTTCGTTACCGTTAACGACAATTTCTTGAATCGCGCCAGTGTCTACACTACAGCGAAATAAAAATTACAATTTTGTTCGGGCAATTCAGACTCCCGCTAGCGCTAGCGATGATATCACAACTTTCATACCGTTAACGACAATCACTTGACTCCCGCTAGCGCCTGGGTCCAAATAACAACCACGATACTGTTTGCGGCGATCTTCTAAGTCTCACTAGCACCTGCGATGAATTAGCGACTTCGATACCGTTTAGGACCATAGCTAGACTCGTCCATGAGATCACCCAGTTCGCGATCCCTTTCGCAAAATTTCCCGGTTTAGGGACAAAATACCCGTCTGCTGGACACCCTGTTCTCAGACTGAGACTTTCTCTCAGTATTGGGGTTTGGGCAAGTGTTAAATAAAAAAAAAATGTGTTCAAAGTCTGCCAGGGGTCACACACATATGCACAGGTTAAAAAAATAATACTAAAGTACTATGATATCTTTACTGACATATTCAGTGATACTTACAGGAGTTAATTTTCCCAATGACTTTACTCTTCAATACTTGCACTTCACTTTTTGGTGAAGGAGATCTTTTTTCAATTTTTGCAGAAGACACTTTTGATAAAACTGCTGTAAAAATAAAACACATTGTGATTAACCAAAAGTTGGCCGTAAAAAAGTATTAAACAAAATTTAAATGACATTACTAAGCTATCCAACTAAACAACAATACACAATGCTACACAGTTTCATAGGGATAAAGTCAATTTGAACATTGAAGACTTAACCTATTAAGATGGAAGATATTACCCTAAAATTTAAAAGAAAACGGTTTTATTTTAAATTTTAAAATACACTCCAAAAGGTGTAATGAATTGAAATAAATGAATGCTTACAATGGGAACATTATACCTAAAATTAAAAGCTAGGATTTTCTGTATAAGGCCTACTCACCAGGAACTTTCTTCACGTTCTGTTTCTTGGAAATTTCAACTTTCCTCTCATCTTCTGAATCGGACGACGAGCTGGAGTCAGAAGAGCTACTAGAACTATCCAGACTAGAAGATATTTCCGCAGGTTCTTCTTTACTTTTCAGAATAACCACTTTCCTCAAGCTCTAGAATGTTTATGAATAAAAACTAGTGTTAGTTGATGGTGGGTTGCAGGACAGATCAAGGAAGGTGACAGGAAGTTCTGGTTTAAACTTAAGAGGGGGCCGGATAGAGCGGCCGCAGGTCCAACTCAGTGTACCGCTTATAACATGGGATACATACTGCAAACTACGTTTGAGGCAAGTTAATTGACTTAAATGTGAAAATGTTCTCTGGGGAAGCATAGATCTATTGATGCTGCTTCATATAAACACTTAAACTTTTACTTTCGTCATCAAATTAATTCTGTATTTCTGAACTAAAAACTGGATTTTTCCATAAGAACATAGCACTCAAAATTCAGTAATTAAAATTCTATTTTACAACTGATCTCATTTTTTTCTTTTTTATATGCAGCAGCACTAATGACTCTATGCTTCCCCAGAAAAAGTTTTAGTTCATTAACCTACGAAAAACACAGTTTGCAAATCTTCCAATGTTAAATTCCCTATCCCATTTGAACGCCGTTAAATGGCTCTATCCGGCCCCCTCTTAAAAACTCCTTCATCACAGAAAGGCCCATATTGCAGTATTTTGGAAACTAAGGGCCAAGACACGGATAGCGAATAACTCCATTCTCTATAGATACAACTTTCACACTTGAAATTTCATAGCTCTATACGTTCACTATCATCAACATGAAAATTACATTTGTTTCTATGTACAGTAAATGCAAAGTGCTGGTAGTTGCCGGACACAGTTAACACTTCTTAATACTTAATTAGTACATTGATGCCCATAATAGGAACATGTGATGATTTTAATTAATAAAAACTTATTTACCTAAACTATTTATGTTAAAAAGATTTACGTTTGTGTGGTGCTCTCTTCATCCTACTATAGTTGGTTTCATTAAAAGCAGTTTCGAGGAATGAAAGCATTTTGGATAGTTATGCCCCATCGTCAGCATTGCACTTATAGTTCTTATACTTTAAGTTATTTACAAAATTGTTATGTACAAAATATACACACGCACTACACTCACGGTACGCACATTTTGTTGTTAGGACGGGAGTGTAGTGTGCCAACTATAGTAGGATTAAGAGGCACCACACAAAGGTAAATCTTTTTGAAAGATGGTCCTACACTGGATCTACTTACATCTTGATGAACATTTTTACAATGCCGCAGAATAGCAATTATGTCGCCCATAAGTTTGATGCCCATTAGTCTTAGATAGTCCACAGTAAGGTCAGATAACATATCCGTATTTATTCGGTTTTCTACAAATATGAGTGCATATGAAGCACCAGTTTTTGTTGGTATCCCTGCATCTTTGAAGAATTTTAGCCATTTGCCTGAAAAATAGAACAAATAAATAAAAAACACTTTAAATAAAACTACCAAATTGCTGTACCTACTGAACTAGCTCATGCTGAAATAATAATTTACTTGGAACTGGGTAACCTATTGGAATTCTTAGAGCCTAATAAAAAGTTATAATGCCCTATTAAAAAAAAATAATGTAGGTAAAGTTGAATGTAGACTTTTTTAGAAGTAAAAGGTAAAGTTAGTTGTTTATCTGAGACAAAGTTGAGACTACAAAGTCTTCTCTACCACTCAACATCAACCTTAACCTATTGTTGATGTAAAATAATTACAAATAGCATAAGATAAACGTTTAATAAAATTAAAGTAGCAGCAGCATGGATTACATCATCTTCACAGAAAATTGTGGACGCAACTATGAGGTTAGGGTGAGTGAAGTGTACCAATGGTTTTAAATAACCTGCTCTTGTGACCAAGATTTTCGTGACAAAGGGATTTGGTTGTCAACTTGTTGCGAGCTAGATATAAAGTCCATTGCATATGAAATGGGGTGGGAGAATTAACCCTCTCCTGCCGCCAAGCCATGAATTGCCATGCCACATAGTACCCGCGGTTGAATACAAGCCACCAGCGATCTGCACTCACCGATGCCTCTGCAGCCCCTAGCGGATGTTTTTAAAACTAGTTCAAATTACTTTGCATGCAGAAAAGTGTCCAACAAATAATAGTTTGCTCTACTGTAGATTTTTACAAATAAATTTTAGTTTTGTTGCCGATATGGCTGGCAAGCCATTTGCTTTTTGAAAGGGAAGTTAACAGTGATCTAAGTGACAGTGGTAGTGGAAGCTCTGGGCTTAGTGATATTGAAGAGGGTTGTGTTTTTGTTGATGCTGGTTTCAATCAACAGATTGAAGTTTCAGCTGATGACAGCCATGGGGTGCATGACCCTGACCCTGCACTCAACACAACACATCGGTGCCACCACGTGAAACACGACGCGCCGCGTGCCTGTAGCTCCGCCTTCCTTGCCACCCCTTGTCCACAACAAATACTGTATGTTAAACCTAGTGTATTTATAAATGATTTTGAACCATGCCACTCATTGCTGGTTGTAGCTACTGGTATGGAATACTGAAACAAGCGTACCGGAGGCGGGCTGCCCGCCGAGCGCTGTAAATTAAAAGGGTCCAGTAGCGTCAGGCGCAGCCGGCTTCAATGTGTCCGGGAGAGGGTTAAGCTGAATCCCGCCTAAAGCGACCATAACATCATAATATTCCAACTATCCCTTGATAGTGAATCCTAAATTATATAACTTAGTTTTTAAATTTAATGACTATTTAACTTAGTATTAGTTGAAGTATCCCCTTAAAAAGTTTAAAACAGAAGGAAAATTCAGTTCCTTCAATCTAGGCAGTGAAGTCGTGAAGGTGCGGGGAGAGTTGTCCAAAACTCACCTGCCAATTAATATGGAACAGACTTTGGTTTATGTCTGATTTGGTTGTCATCTTTTGATGAAACGCAGATTTATGGACAATCGTCAAATTCTTGGAAGCACAGGCTCACTTGTACAAACCTGCTTTAAGTAATATCGCAAACTAAATTTTGCAGAGGTCATTTTAGACCCTGGAAGCACACTTGAGGTTTAAAATGAGAAGAACTGCAGGCAGGCTATCTAGGTTCACAAAGCATGAAATTCAAACATCAACGACAGAAAGGTGTAGCCTAATTTAAGACTAACGTTACCTCTAGCCTAGTCTAATATAATAATGAGACAAAAGTATGTAGGTATAGTGATAATTATTACTAATTTAAATGCAAATATTTACTTGTATCTTCCCGTTTTTCCATACTGGACATATTCACGATCCTAGAAACAGAGAGGCATAGGATGACAGAACTAGCTGTAACGAAGGTAACCTTGCTTGGCTCTGGTCCAAAGAAATGATTAAATTGCAAAGATTAAATGGTCTAATTATAAATACTCCCCAAACAATTGTAATATAATAAGACACAAAGACATAGGCCTACGTAACCTTAAAATATTACTTGATTCTGTAAAAGACAATAGACCAAAAAGGTTATTTTATTTTTGGTTGTTTTGCTGTTTACATTTGTTGTAGTAGAAATCGCAGCAGGTTAGCCACACCTCTCATAAATAAATGAGATATGTTTAAAACGACGTATATGTATCAATACATTTATAAACTGGCAGCTGATGTAAAAAAAACACAGTTTACATAGCAATCGTTTATTTTGACGCTGCTTTCCCTGAACACAAATCAAGTGCTTGAATAGTGGGCACATATCACAGAAGATTAAACTGTGCCCTCAACTGCTGGAGCTACGAAATAGGATGTTGTAGATGTATTCATTATCTAAAAGCTTAGGCTCTTCAAATCCTATCAGAAAAACAATGTAGGAATTCTGTTCAGTCTTCTAAAGCTCAATCGGTTTTTGAACAAATATATTCCTCGAAAAATCCTTCAAAACCATCTGGAAAGTAACTAATGATTTCGATTCTGACAAACATGCAAAACCATTCAAACAAACAAGTTTGAAAGATGCTAATGGAACAGTTTTGAAGGTGGTGGAAGCAGTTTCGGATTTATTCATTAATCCCATCCATCCATTAATTGTATTCATTAATCCGTTTACGTTTGCTTCATAATGTGTTATATAAATTTTGGTGAACACAATTATTAAGCCAGAAAGAATAATGTTACTGAAGCTCGGCAATAAATCTATCAAAGTTTGATATTAGAATTCTAATGTTTTGGTTATTAAATAACAAACTGTTACCGATGTGATTTGAAAAAAATCTAGAACCATATTATTTATGAAAAATTACATTACATTTTCTAATCTAATAATTTTAAAAATGAATTGTTTTCAAAAGTTTTTTAAACAAGGAAGTTTTTTTAGGTTTAAAAAGAAAAGAACATTACACAGTATGTTAATCAACGTCTTAATAACAATCGCCTTTACTAGGGAGTCGTCACTCGTCAGTCGTCACTTTGTTTGATGAATACTTTTCTACTCCTTCTCTAAAGGTACTTCGTACTCCAAAGACGATACATACAGGTCCTATGTAGATTTGCTGAAATAGCGTACATTCGTACAATACTCACTTGGCGGAGCACAGCGTACTTTGAGCTGAGACCAACACAGACAGGTTCTTCTTCATCCTACGTTTCTTCAGGATTTCCTTTCAGGGTTTCACAATGGCCCTAAAGGGTTGTCAAGGGACATTTTTTATGATGTATTTCAAAATTAAAAAGATATATACAAACAAGAAACTAACTATGGTACTCACTGATCACGCAAATTTACAATTGTGTTTGAATATTATGATATAGTTCTCAACGGTGTTTCTCTGTTAAGTTTTCCTGAAAATAAAAGGTTTCTATTAGGAGCTCAATGCTAGCAAATGGTTCCGACAACGTTATCGCTGAATGTAGCAAACTCAGCGTACTACACTAGCGCACTCTAGCGTTTCATTTAGAAAATAAACTCAACCAATTTACCAACACTGATAAAACCCAACTCGATTCGTTCCTTTGAATCGAATCAGTTTTGATGACAACGTTTTATCTGCACCAGCAGTGCTATCTATCGATGTACTAAAACACCATTCTCCCAAACTGTTTTTTCGAAGTCTTTGGCATTATTTGATGTATGAGACCAAAGTAATAATTTTATTATGATTACAATATATTTCATCACTACGTCTTAGAGTGAAACTTTTTAATACGAGCTAAAGTTTAAGCTCACCAAATTTAAGGCGTTATTAATTAAAAAAACTCAAAATAAATAATGTTTTGAACACAGCAGTCTGGTTTATTTAGTTTAGAAGGCATAGCTGTTACACAAGTTTACTATTCAAGTAGAATAAAACACAAAATTAACTGCTGTCGTTATAACACAATGATCGTAAAATGATTTTTCTCCCTAAGGCATCATAAAAGCATCAAAACAACCCTTTATTTCCTTAAACTACCATATTATTAAAACGAAACCATTCAAAACTATTTAAATAAAAATAAATGCATATTTAATATCAAAGTCCTTCTACACTATGGAAGAATTTTATGAAGAGACACATAAAAACTGGAATATGAAGATGATTTGGAATTAGATTTAGAGTTATATGTAAAATTATTTTGTTAATCTTTGCATCACATTTTAATGTACAGCAATAAATTATGATGATAGTGCAGCTTGTCAATACATGTGTCTAACGCGGTTGCTTTGAGAGCTCAATGACAAATAAGTTTATCATCATTGATCATTTCTTGTTGACATCTTCGAAATGTAGCCGGAGACTTAACAGCCAATACTAGTTGCATTATCGACCTGTCAAATATTCTATTAATATAGATGCTACTACGGCACAGTTTGAGAGGTAAACACTTCTCTGTTCTACGAAATTGGGCAGATTGGTACTTGGACGAATAAGCTATGAGGATGGCGGTCACTTCCTGATCATGAGGGCTTCATGGTGTTATAGTAGACAAACACCTCATTTTAAACTTTAACGAGAGCTTGTTTGTTTGTGGAAATACACTAATAATAGAAAGTGGTTGATACTGATTAAGGTAAGCTTAGGCACAGAGAAGATAACGTTAGTTAGTTTTAACAGTCTGTGATTAAAGTCTAGTTTCATACAAAACAAATCCTCTGTAAGTAGAAAACAACGCCACAAGTTCAACTAGGATGTTCCGGCATGAATATAATAATAGTATTATCGTTTAGAGGTTTGAACTTGGAACTACTACCATTTCAGGTTAACGTGTGTTATTTGTTAGTTTTCGAGTAAATAAAAATAAATAATAAATAAATTTTTTGTATGCAAAACATCTCACAATGCATGGCAATCGTCAGAAAAGTTGATTGAACTAAAATTTTCCATTCATTCTCACATCTAAGTCAATTGTATACATACAATTTGTCCATCTCTCTCTCTCTCATTCATTCGAATTATCCCACTCTATAGTCCCTAGTCGGTCAGCCAATTACCAGGTATCCCAGTTAAACGCCATAAACTCGTCTATGTTATGAAAAGCTTGAGTGGACAACACATTTTTTAGAAGAGCTTTGAATGCCTTGGGCACTTTTGCGTTTTTAAACGAATTTGGTAATCTATTGATGAGATGAACACCTGCCTAAGAAGGTAAGCGCTCATGAACTACCGTCCTGTGTCTCCCAGTTCCCAGTAAACATTGTAATATCAAAACTACTTATTAGTTATTTAATGCTACAAGATATGAGTTCTTATCAAGGTGGGTGTATTGTTGACTTCTTGCGGATGTTTTCATGTCCAGAAGATAACCGCAAACTACAAAGCTACATTACTTGACAGGTAAGAGTCGACTGATAGTATTTTATGGTTTTGCGCAGTACAAAGGCAGTGATGAGGGATCTTGTGTATGATTAAAAACTTCAACCCTCATGAACTGTATACTTTACTTTCTTTGGGAGTAATAACGTTTCTGGCACTGACGTATAGTAAAACTTCATATAGTAAAACAATGTTGATGATCAAAATTAAACTATAAGATGAACCTAATTAAAACTCAACTTAGAATTCATAAACGATTTATCATTTTGTACTATTACAAAAAGGCATTGAACATTCAGCGATAAAAGTTCCGAAAGCACGCGACAACATAAAAATAAGCGTAAACTGAATTCAAAGTTAAAGATGGTTCGGAAAACGATGTACATTTTGAAGAAGTTGACTCCAGAAATGAGACTGGCTGAAGGGATCAAGTTTAAGTCTTGAAAGGAGGCCTTTTATTATGTTTTGTGAAGGGAGGAATCCGCAAAGATCGCTTTTGACCACAAAGCCTAGTTATAAAGTTTGCGCTTACTTCATCAAAGGGAAACTTACCGTTATTAACCATCTGAGCTCTTCAGTAGCAAATACACAGCCGAGGGACTCGATAATTAGCTGAAATATTGGATTTCCTTAACTTGTCAATATTGTCGAGAAACGACTTTGATGCTGAAACTTTACTCTTTAGAACGGAAGGTAATCTTATAAAATGTCTTGTTGAATATAATGCAAAACGTGAATTGTTAGGTTCGTGAACATTTATAATTTTTACGTGGGTTGTAAGGTTTATACGGATATGAATTTTATGTCCACACAGGAAAATCTAAGAAAGATTGTTACAGGATTGCGGTAGGTGTAATGTAATCATGGTTACGCAATAAACACTGATTTGTCTTCTACGTATTTATTAGTTACGAATTCCATTCTTGAATAGACGGAACGTCTAAGGAAGGCTTCCTTATCAGACAATTACTTCAATTTCCTTGAACGAACTTTACAATTCATAGCTTTTAATTTTGCGCATTTTGATATTTGTATGAGTCGAGAGGGAATAATGATGACCTCTTCCTTTCTCCCAGGGCGATGTCTTAAAGGTTATCATTCTTCAAGTAAACTCTAGTAAGAAGAGTTTACTATTCTTGAAAATTTGAACAAAGTCTAAAGAAAAAAATAAGAGATTAAAGTTAGGATCCATTGTCGACATTTATAGCATCAAAACTATTTGACAGATTTTATGTATGCTTAGTATGCTGACTCAACATGTATGCTTCGTAAGAGCTATGGATTTAGAGATGCCGGTGAATGTGAATAAATAGAAGCTTGAAGAGTATCAGTGTTGTAATCTAAAATCTGAAATGTGTCACTCTTTAGTTTATATAATGAAATGAACACTTTACAAACGTTAAGTGGAAAAAACATTATACCATTCCAAATAAACAGGTACCGAAGCAAATAATCAGATTTTCAAATAATGATAACAGAAAGAAACTAAATTGAAATCTAGATCGATTAGGATCAAACACAGAATCAGATGAAAAGGTCAACAAGAATCACATGTTCATTGTTTCAGCGGCCAGATTCAGCAGTTTTGAACTCTGCTCTATCGTGCTGCTATCTGCAGTTCCATTTGCAAAATAAACTGAAGCACAATCACACAATCAGATTATAATGAAAGCTAAACCCAGTTCGTTCAAACACTTTGCAAACAGAGGCGAATTCACATGGTCAACGTTGTTGTGTCGATTTTACAATTACAGTTAACTCTTGTCATGTGACAAATGCTGATTCGAATTGATCATTACTTTGAAATAAAATCTATAAACATATTTAACCCTTGAATGTAATATTGGTTTAAGTTTCAATATCAGCTTTAAAAGTTTTGAAGTAAGTTGATTGGTTCTTTGAACGGGAATTGAAATATGAAGCATGAACTATAATATTGTTTAATTTTAAATGTGCCAATGAAACACTCGTTTCGAAGTAACCTAAATATTTAAATAACTTAAAGTTCAACTGTTGAAGTATTTATACATTTCATTTGAAAATACTTAAATAATCATGAAGACATTGCTGAAGTCCGTGCCAGCAAGTTTCTCTTTGGTCCATTTATCAAACTTCTCTGCAAGAGCCGGCGTCATCAAAGTCCGCCATTCTCCAGCCTTCCCAGTTATCAAACTTCCTCTTTTGGTTTTACTTCCGGTGATTTCTACAGGTTCTTTCTCTTTAGTTTCTTTTACTTCATTCAATTGACCAGCCAACTTCGTCTGCACTTCTGGCTCTAGAGGGACTTCAAGAAAGGTCGCAGTCTTCTTCAAAACGGATGCCATGTTCTGGAAAAAATACGTGAATTAGTGGAGTGTGAGGGCGTTAATTGCTGCTAAAGAACTAATATGTGCTCTGGTTGCTAGCAGGTGAACTGTTGTAGCTATTTAAGCAGTAAACAGTTAATCATAAGGTAAAATTAATATAATATACCCTTTTATGAATAAAATGTGTTCACTTTTTATTCGAAGCACGAACGGTATAAAGTTCAAAGACTAACCATCATATTCCCAACTATGCCCTGTTTATCTTTCCCTTTTATTTATATTTCTTTAGTATTTTAACTGGTGAACTTTTATTTTAAAACATTTAGGCCTACAACAGTGTTTATAAAATTAATATGTAGAAGCCAATGCTTAAATGTACAACCAATGCTTAAAGTAACGAAGAATATTAGTAAGTACAGTTAAAACGAAGGTCTAGTACCTAAAACGATACAGATTATTTTGTACACATAACGTGTTTTGTATACACATACTTTAAATCAGAGAAACTTAATACCTGTGACATCTCTTCATAAGTAATGAAAAGGAGGTTCGATTCTTTCCTCCTCTCCCAAAATGACAAAACATGTTCCCAGAAAGGACTGTAGACCACTGAAACACATAAAGACATCCCTTTATATTCATTTAACAAGTTATTGGAAACCCCACCATTGATTTGATTCAGGCTTCACTTTTTCACCAAAAAGCCAGTCAAGGTAGAACTAAATTTCAGATGTGCAAGTCATACAGAAATATTACGAAACTAGAAATAATACGGTAACTGGACGGTCAAATACATTACCAAAATGTAGTCAGCATTAAAATGTACAGCAATGTTTATAAATCATACACTTATAATCGTTTTATTGTCTTGAATCACTAGATTTAGTTATACGTTTGGCCAACAATTATGTTATGGTAGTTAGATAGCGCAAAGACGCCACATGGCTGAGGCAGGAAAATCTATGTTGTTGAGGCAGCCCACGCCCAGAATGCGCTTTGAGGGAATTCTTTTAAGATTCTCTAGTAGAGCTACTAACGCACGCGCAAGTTCGTTCGTTCGTAAATCGCACAATCGGACAAACTCGAGCATGTAGAGACCGATGGGGGGAGAAAGACGGTGAGAGACGGCAGCGCTCGCAGCGCTATCTGTGCGTGGGCTGCCTAACTATGTTGAGTTTCCTGCCTCAGCCTTGTGGCACCTATGCGCTGTCTAGACCTACCATTAACATTATCTTCCATTAACATTTATACACCTTCTTTAGTTTTACTGTAAATTCTTTATTTCTCAAAAATGAAAATACTAAGGTTCGTACCTTTGTCCTTGTAGAACGCCTCAAAGAACTGCTCTTGCGATTCGGGTATTGGTAAAACCTTTGATAATGACTAAAATACGCCAATGCAGCGTCCTTCGGGTTGCGGCCCACATAAATGATCTAAAACAGAATTATTGAAGTTGTTAAATTACTGGTTTTAAATCAAACGTATTTGATTTGAGACGAGTAAAAAAGGGAACTAGTTGATGAAGTTTTAGTAGTAACACAGTCATATGGAATACTGCACTTAACATCCTTGGTATTTATTTAATCATATTGCAACACTGTAATGGTCGTGTTGATGTCGCATATTCTACTTTTTCATATATTCAACTGTCCCGTACAAATTATCTTTTGGAAATAGTAAAAAAGACAATTAAGAAGAAGATAATAGTAAAATTAATTTGAGCGAAGTGATTTTTAAAATTACACGCCAGGACATGAAAGTACGATACTGAACCAAATCTAAAAGAGCACGGTAGCTTTCCTAATTAACACAAAAAAACAAACAAACAAGCGCGCTAAAAGAACATATTATTTAGTATAATCAAATTTAAATAATCTGCCTTATCTTGCAAAGAATCGTGTTGGACACAACGAAACAAAATTGAAAGTGCTGTAACCAATGGCTATTTATATGGACGCAACTCGCAAACTTCTCTACTCTGTAGTACATAATATATTTATTTCATTTAAGGGGTATGGAAAGTCAAGCAACTAATATAAATCAAAGTTTGACACATTTTCTTTAAACCTTTTTTTTAGGCTACGAATATATAAATTAACACAGTGTAGGTATTAAGAAAAACAATTAATTTTATTTAATTGATATTTTGAAACAACTTTCCGGCAGCATTTTCATATGTAGTCTGTATGTTAAGTTATGTTGCTTTTTAATTAAAACATAACAAATGATGCCTCAACCGGAAAATTCACTTATGAACAAATATATTTGATGTTTAATTATTGAACGGTGATTTGAATCAAAAACAACTTCAACGAGAATTTTACTAAGAAAACTTTAGTCGAGATAGTTTGAGTGAACAGCCCTGAAGGCTGTTGTAATCGAACGACTTGTGGAAAAAGCTCGATTCACCAAAGTTAATCAGCAGTTTACCTTCATTAGCGACGTCACGTTATACGCCTTCCTTGCACCTAAATCTGGAGCCTCTATTGTTAATCCCCATTGTTACCTTGCTAAAATGTCACTCAAGAATATTATGTAAGATTACTAAAATCCTCACATAACTGATTTGAAGTTTAATTTTATGAATCGTTAGTAAGATAAATTGGTTATTAAACTAGTTTTCGTCAAAAGCACTGTGATTTGGAAACAGTTACAACGATTAAAAACTCAACTAAACACAATTAGAGAGAACCAAATACACAATAAACAAAATAATTTAAAATATCAAATTAAATTTATATAAAAGATATTCTTCCAATATACTTCAAAATAAATTATGCTACGGAAAGGAATAAGAGATGATGTATTTTTTGTGAACTTTCATGATACCACTGTCATGGTGCATAGTTCTGTGTATTCTAAACAAATGATACCCACGTTGTGTAGCTAGATTTAGTATGTATAAATAACCATAATATCTCGGATCTTCCACTTGCCGGGTGATTATGCTAACCATTACACCATCCGCCCACATGTTTATACATTCAAATGTAGAAGTATTTAAATCTGAATGTTTATCCTAATCATGTGACTGTCAGTAGTGAATTTTCAATAAGATAGTGAAAAATCCGGGCTTCGAGTTCTGGTTCGGTTCACACATTTCGTCTTCAAATTTATTTAGTAATACTAGCCTTCGGCCAGCTGAGGGTCAACCCCCAAACCCCCACTTCGGCCTGCGGCCTCAGGTCCGATCGCTTCGCTCACGGTTCTGCTTCGGCCTCTCGGTTTGGGAATTCACTTCGCTAATGACTACACTTTTTCAGTTAGGGTATTTCCTTGAGAGTTGAAACTTATACACTGTTATTATTTGTTTATGTTTACATTTACAGCAACTAGGCATTTATAATACTTTGCCCATATGCTTTATCTCAAGCAAATTTAAATTCTTAACAATGCCAAAAAATTGCTTGTCCACGCATAAAACTGTGGACAAGCAATTGGTTCCTCTTAGAGGTAACTAAATATGTCGAATGATATCTCTAATGATAGAGCATAATTCACTGAGTGTTCTTAGACCAAAAGAACAATTTATCCCAATTATTAGAACCTGAGATATGACAGGAAAAAGCTAAGAAAACATGCAAAAACGCCTTTTTTGAGTATAACTTGAGAAGGGCGAAAGTTGAGCGATTTTTGATGTTTGATGATAAATTTATACATAAATACCGTTCATAAAAAATAAAGAAAATCGGCCAGATAGAACGGTCGTACTGACTGTCATTCGATTTTCATCAATTCTTCTAATATATAGATCATTGTTCGATATTTTTAACGTTTTGTCATAAATTAATAATCTAAACTTAAAGAACAATACGTAATATTGCTTTATATTCCTGCCAATTAAACGTAATTTCTTTTATAAGTATTGCAGTGAAAACCCAATAAAACTTGATCGTAATGTTGTTATAAAATAATATGTTAAACTTTTTCCCACCAATGTGAGCACTTTTTCATTAGTTGTTACAATGCTATACAAAAATTATATAACATGCATTGTACAAGCAAAACGCTGTTTAATTAAACTGTTTTCGATTTGAATATACTTTTCTAGTCGAAAACCACTAGATAATTTTCCCATGGCTCAGACAGAAGAAACCAATATTGTTAAGGTCAGGCTTTACTGTATAGTAATTAATAAACACTTTCGTTACTAGCCTTGGGCTTTTGAGTCCACAGTTGGGCAGGCAGCAGCTCCAGGGGTAGATGAGACTTGATGTAGCGAGGAGAGGGTGCAACTTCCACCTGGCCTACCGTGTCCTCCTGCTCCGCCCCCTCGGGCCACAGGCTCACAAACCTACAGCACATAGTTTACACAACACATAATAATGTAGGTAAATATTTTCTCACGTTCTGTGTTATGTTTTAGGTTACTTTCACCTGAAGACGGGATTAGATTGCAGATCCCGAAACGCCGTGATCTTTTCTCTCCTAACGGTGGAAAATGTCCGCAATGATAGTTAAACTTAATAGTAAATAGTAAATATATATATTTATTCAGAATTTTGATACAATATCTACACAAAACTATAGGATTACTAGCCACAATATCCAGTAAGCGTGGCTAGCTCAACTTGTCTTACATATTAATCTTACAGATAACAGTCAAAACAACATGAAAAATCAGGCGGTTCACCGCAGCGTGCACGCTCATACAACAAACTGAGGGTTATCTTTCCACGCACAACCTTCGCACTGCTTATTACAACCACCACCTACACAACGATAATTCACTGTGACTACTTTAACAGACTATAATAACACAAAGAATAAGTCTCAATAACGTCTAAATTAAATAACCATTTCTTTACTTTGTTTACAAAAGTGCTAAGCTTAGTACAATTTTTTATTTCAGAAGGTAGGTAATTAATGAATTTTGGCCCCAAAACGATATACTTTTCATAAAACTGATTTATTAACTTTAGGTCTAATCAAGATACCGCTTGTGTTACTTCGAGTTCTTTGGTACAATCTATCGGTTCTGTGATTTCTACTTCTGTTAAAGAATATTTTAGCACTTTAAACAAATAAATATTTAACTGGTAGTATTTTGCAATCTGAATATTGGAAGAGCGGATTCCCTTTTCTGCTTTTAGCTATTATTCTAACAAAATGATTCTGCGTTACTAACAATGGATTAATTGAAACACTGTCTGCTCCTCCCAGTTTTCAATTCCATAATTTATTCTTGAATGAATTAATGCATATCAAAACTGTTAATAATTTCTCATCAACAAATTTCTTTAGAAAGTAAAATTGTCGTATATTTTCCTAAGACTATTTTGGAGACTGACTAAATGTGGCTTCCAGCTCAATTTGTCGTCAATAATAATTCCCAGGTACTTTATTTGATCTAGTTGCTCAATAATGTCACAATTGCATGATATATGGTCTAAGCACTCCAGTTTATGACTTTTTAACAGGACTTCTGAAATCCTGTCATCGTTATCAACAAACTTCAAACATAAAAACTTGGCTAACTTTGTGAGTGCGATTGTTTTTTTTAATGTTAGTTTTGAATTAAGGTTGAGTCGGGTAAGCGGTATGTAAAACCAATGCACGGGGTAAATGCCAGGACAGTGGGTGAGGTGGCTCTAATTGGAGAAGAAAATCACAGCTGATTTATGAACAAACATTTGTCGTTTGTAAATCTGTGTGAATCTTTAGTTTTTATGTAGAATAGAGACGTAGAGAGTATATCATTACAACGAAAATGTCAACAGCTTAGGTGAAAGTTGAAGAAAATATTATTAACAAAACATTAATTATTTTAAACCGATTAAAAACATCCCTTCAATTGTTGATGAACTCTTCGAACATAATTTTGAACAAGATGACGAGAAAGAATGAAAATATCGATAATAATAAGCCTTTTTGAGATGAAGTGTAAAACTTTCAATTAGCGAACAACGAAGGGTCAGGGGAGGTGGCTGAGGGAGGGTAGAATGGGAGGGGGTTAGCGGTATTCATTAAGACAACAGACTTTTCACTAATTAAATATCTCTTCTTTAAAATCTGTTCTACTTTTTTATTTAAATTTATTCGCGATATAAATACTTCTCAAGCGTACATATTTAGCTTGAAAACTGTATTCACGGTGTACAAAAGGTATGGATCCCATTAACAACGTTAAATAAATAAAACAAATTTCACACACTAATACATAAATAACTAAGCAACTTTTCTAAGTAATGATGGTTTATTTCTACTGTTCATATAGAATGACCCACGGAGAGTCCGCAGCCACAATCTTTAAAAAACTACAGGTTGTATCAAAAGCTTTTATTAAAAAATTAAATAGTGAACATTTAAAGCTTGAATGTGACCTTAGAACCAGTGCCACGATGAGCCTTTGAGAAGTGAGATTGATACTTATATCACACCAACACAACATTTGAATCAATGTATCTTTTTTTCCCAAATTTATTTCTCAAGTAGTCTTTTGATGTTCAAAGGTTTTGGAATGGCTTAGGCTGAGTATAGGATCAAAATAAAGGCCAATTACAAATACACAACAAGGTCCGTTTATTCATCATGGACGTCCTTACAAGTAAAGGAACATTCTGTTTTGTTTACTGTCAACGTTTGAAATGAACTTTGAATTATTGTTATATTTAATCCTTATTTGTTTTTTTACAAATAAGCTATGCTCTCGTTAAAAGCCTTTCTAAAGACTTCTTTAGTCGGTCATTTCCCATAGGCAGTAGGCGACCACAAACTTATTAATGTGTCTACTACTCAGAACTACTCTTAAAAATTGCTTGAATTGATGTCGTTGATAGGTGAAATGTGATTGATTCATTTATTTCCATTGGTCATTGGGCTTATTATTAATGACCCATTCTAAGGAAGAGTCGGCCTTAGTTTGTAACAAGACTGCACCTCATAACTCATTACTACCACTCATCACACTCATCCTTCACCACATATTTACCTTAAAATACCCTCATGAGAGTGGTCGGCATCTCAAATAGTGAATAGTGAATAACCAACTTTAAAGGTTATGTAATTAGCTCCACGCTTTGGATGCACACACCAATAAAGGATTGGGTATTTATGCTCAAGAAATAATACGCTATTTCCGTCTAATTAAAAAGATAAAATTTTCAATTATCAATAAAAATTACAAGTTCTTTAATTATAAAACTGTGAAAGGGCACAAAATAGTCTCAGATTATTAGCTTTCCCAGAATAAATAAAGCTTTTCCTAAAGAATCCACTACTATCGGAGCTATTTTAATCAAACTAATAAAACCAGACATTGTCCCGGCAAGAAACACTCCCTTGGAACTCTCTCTAAATATTAAGCTCGAGCTTAACTTAAATGAAAGATTAACTCTTTGTAAAACGGCTTTACTTTTACATTACAAAGTTGATGATAAAGCTGTAGAAAATTAGTTGCGACTTACTCAAGGAAAGTGAATCGTTTGTGAAACTCGGACTCGGTTTCTGTTCTGTCCTCGTGATTGTTGTACAGGGACCACAGCATTTCTTGTGCCATTCGAGAACCTGGCCGCCAGACAAATGTAGATTAATTTTATCAATTAGTTATTATCAACTTATATATCACTTTTGATAAATGTTGGGTTTTAAATTATTTTTCGTTGCTTCGTAGATGGCTGTTTTAATGCTATAGGCAATACAGATTTTAAAAATATGCTTTGAATTCTCAATACAATATAGCATTTGAATATCAATGTAACTTCATATCTCTACTATAAGTAAGTTTAACATACGGGTGCGAAAAGGCTTTTATGAGGATATGGATAACCTAATTAGGGTACTTATTGTCAAACCAAAATCACAAACCCGCAGTTATATCTTAATTTGACCAAAATAAAGCAGGGAATAGGCGTAAACTAAAAGAAACAATCCTCAATACGGCTTAACCTTACACTCACAAAAAAGAACGTAGCATATGTGGCAGAATAGCGGTTGTGACATTGAAGTAAAATGCAGGCATTTGCATTCAAAAAAACTGAAATAGCTACAAAACCGATGAAACTTTCAGTTTTGTTTGTAATATCAGAAAGGAAACTACTAAATTAATAAGACAGTTTAAGAGAAAACAAGAGATGGTTCTACTGTTGGACATTGAAGAAATTCATTTAAGACTTTCAAACTTCAAACTGTTTGACCACGACGCCATTTTGAAAACTGCGGCTTTCTGCACCGCCACCTTTTCGTCTTTATTACTCAGCCGAGAAGTCAACATAATTTCTACCACTATTCATACGTTTAAATCAACCACGTTGAACTGAAATTAAATACAAACCGGTGTAACAATACAAGTTTTATTTTCAAGTTTACAAAGGGGGGTTTTTGTTGACAAAATTTAAAGGGTAAAAGAATTACGGAAAGTAAAAAAGCCTAATGATATTGATAACGACCAGACAGCAACACAATTTCAATTGATTTAAAATTAGGTAAAATTTTGTTTTGTAGTCATGTATTTATTTTGAAGCTTAAACTCCATCACGATATGAAATATTATTTACCATATATATTAAAATTTGATTGTTTATATTGATTATACAGGGTCAGGTAAAAGTGTGGAAACGCCTTTATAACTTTTTAACAAGTTTTTCAGCGCAACCGAATTTGAGACATTTTATTAGAGGAACCAAAAGTACCTTTTAGTGCATACTGACACTTTGCCCCAGTTTTCAAAATGGGGGATTGTGAGGGGTGGGGGGGGTTGTCAGCTGGGTAGTCTTTGTGAAGTCAGCTGTTTCTAAACCACGTGTCATAATCGTGTATCTCTGCCTTGATGCACTATACGTTTTCTAATGCAGAATATTATAGTTCAATAAATGTACACACAGGGCAGGGTAAACGTTTTTCGTTGTTTGAATGCGTCACGACACGAGTCCCTAAAATTCAGTTAAGGAATAACACCTATGCACTTTAGGATTAATTTCTATGGTGTTTGTTTATAGACCTTGAGAAGCTTACATTCAGCGTATAACCCACATATACTAACTTAAATAATTGAGCATACCACATTTAGGAAAGGAGACGAGCCAGACGTCATCTGGTCGTACTTCCAACTGCTGATCCTCTTGGCGTAGTTACAGTAGTTCTCCGGTAACACGCAGCCAGGTGGAGATTGACTGGTGTTTACCGAACTAAGATAGAAACCACGTGTTAACTTACGCGCACTGCAACTGAGGAGTCAACAACCTTGCTGTGTTACACACAAGCAGTAGTTGTCATTATATCTGGCATCACTACTCCTACTGAAAAGCTGGAATTTGAGCTTAGATAAAATCCAAAATAACAGAAGCTTCAACCTGTTTGGTTTAGTTAAATTTAAACTCAAAAAATAATATTTGGTTTAATTGATCTCTGCGAAACCTATTTGGAAACCGCGCAAGAAATATGTTCACAAGATAATGAACATTGAAACTACTCATTGAGACCATTTTAAATCAGGTGTATCAATGGATAACTTTATAATTAGGGATCTAATTTTGTAATAGAAAATAATGTAGCGTTAAGCAAGGCACCGCTTGATAAAACTCACTTTGTAATTGCATTAACCGTGTTAGAAACGGTTCGCGACGCTGGTTTTCTATATTTTAAAAAATACTACGTTCCTTACTCTCAGTATACTTATAGTTTATGCAAAATAAAGTATAAAGATTAAGTAATCAAAGACATTTTTAATTTCTCGACAGGGTTCCGATAATTTCTGATTATTTACTCCTGACGTTGGATTGTAAGACACTTGAGTGATTTCACTGATTTGGTGGTACAACCATGCTTGCTAAGCGTAAATCTTAAGGTATTTTTTTAATTTTACACGGTTATATTTCAAGAAACAGTTGTTTGATGCGTATGTCTATTCAGATAATCTGCTAATCGGCCGGTACAACATAATTTTTTTTATTGGCTAGGCAACAACTATAGGAGGTTAATAAGCATGCATCCTTAAGCATACCCATTTGCAGTTGCGGTGCACTGAATATTTGCATAATGCTATACTTTATTGTTTGGTCTCTCAATGTATCCCACTAATCCCTGTTCCCTCAAGATATACTGCATCCTCACGTATTTATTGTTGCGACTGTTTCACTGTACTGAGCACTGCTGGTCTGTGGTTGACACCAATGTAACTGCATTGGATGAATGCTGGCTTAACCACTTTCACCTAGGAACATATCTTCTGATAACAGCCAGTGTAAATATGTATATCTTCTAATTACTCTATGCATTTTCTTGCTTATGTTATACGAGGAACAACGCTTTAGATAAGAATATAAATTTTACAGTGTGTACAAAATATTAAGTTAACTCAATTAAATTGGAAAATACTGTTTAGGTAATTAGTAGGTGACGTTAGAATAACTGATTGTTGCCAACTAGGATAAGTAAATAACGCTGTGTTATTGATGATTAAAGTAAGTTCACGAAATTACCTTTCTTGGACATTTAATGCACGCTTGACCACTACACTAGTCAAGAGCAATGCTTTGGTAATTTAAAACAAAATTACTTCATCAAATTTAGAAACCGAGTGAAATCACTAAATCACTATTTGAGATGCCGACCTCTCATGAGGGTATTTTAAAAGCAAATATGTGGTGAAGGATGAGTGTAGTGATGAGTGGTAGTAATGAGTTATGAGGTGTAGTCTTGTTATAACCAAAGCTGACTCTTCCTTAGAATGGGTCATTAATTAATAACCCAATGACCAATTGAAATACAAGGACCAACGGCTTAACGTGACTTCGAAACACGCAGGTGATGGTCTGATATGTCAAACTTTGGTGAAAGTTGATGATGGTTCATCCAGACATCACACTGAGACTATCTGAGCACTTTTAGACCTATATCATCCTCAAAACCTGACCTCCATGAAGCTGGATTACAGGACCACGCCACGAGTCCCAGTCTGCTAGTACTTTCTTCTGCTTATAGATAGGTATCTATCTGCTACTATCTACTTACGGGTACGCTCCACTAAGTCTCGCGTATCTAAAGCGCAAATAATTGGCATTTTACGTTGACAAAATAAAAACGGTTCTTACTAATGCGTTATTAAAAAACAACAGGGAAAATCAGTATAAAGTGTTCTGTAACAAAACATTCTTCTGAGGTGCTTGCGCTTCGACCTTCGGCCACGGATGTGTATGCGACCCAAACATTTAGTGTAGATTACTAAGACCAATGCTTACTAATCTAGTAGATTAGTAAGATTACTAAAACTATTGGCGTTCGGGCTTGGTGTCTATACCAAAATTCAAATATTAAGTGGAGATGGGTCGGGCTGTTATCCAATCATTTAGTGTACATTACGCCTGCGACTCTCAAGTCTCAAGCTGTCAGGTATACCTTAATGGACTCTATGTATACTAAAACTGAAATAATTAAACTAAACCCTAACACTAGTTTTGATCTGTTCTTAGCGTCATTATAAACGGGCAAGCTACGAACGTTACAACATGGGATGATTATGTTCAACCAAACTGGTTTACTAAAGCTGTAGTTACAAACTTAAGCAACGTTTTAATCGTACTAATCTAGTTGGCCGGCTAATTCAATTCAGTAAGGTAAAATACTGGAAACGATCCCTTGCAATATGCTTATCGACAAAGTATCCATATCTTAATTACCAAAGCTAATTTAGGTATATTTGCTTACCTATCAATAGTAGGCAAAGATATATAGATTTGTTATGTACTTAGTATTAATAATGTATCATTGTTTGTAACTTATAAATCCATTTTAAAATAAAATTCATTTAGTGAAATTCCTGTAAATTGCTTAGCCTTCGGCTGGGAATTGTCAGTATCTTTTATCCACATTAGGAAAAACTAACCTAATATTGATGTTTGAATTTGAAACAATTTCGAGGGCATTTCACTACCGGAAAATAAAGAGCCTTTAGTGAATCATACAAAGAAAATTATTTATTGATTATAAAAGGCGATATCGTTCATTGAACAAGTAGTAAAACGTAAGAAAAACATAATCTTGTTTAAATGGGAAAATAAACGTATTGTGTGTATTATTATAATGCGTTAAATGTTCAATCGTTAAGGAGTCTAACAATACTGAACAAATGGAACCACTTGTTCCGCTAAATGTTGTTTTGAACGGATTTTAATTGTTATATTTGGCACTTTGCATTTTAATTTTGCAGCAGTAGGTGAAAAAAGGAAAACAACAGTGCGGAACTAACTAAATAATAATATTTTTTAAACCGTACTAGACTGGGACTCGTGTGGCGTGGTCGCTTAATCCAACTTCATGGAGGTCAGATTTTGAGGATGATATACGCGAAGGTCTAAAGCGGCTCAGATAGACTCAGTGATCATCTGATGATACCCGCATCAACTCCCACCATCGTTTAGACATAACAGACCATCACCCTTGGTCCTTGGTTCGGAAGTCACGTTAAGCCGTTGGTCCTTGTATTTCCATTGGTCATTGGGCTATTGATTAATGACCCATTCTAAGGAAGAGTCGGCCTTAGTTTGTAACAAGACTACACCTCATAACTCATTACTACCACTCATCACACTCATCCTTCACCACATATTTGCCTTAAAATACCCTCATGAAAGTGGTCAGCATCTCAAATAGTGATTTAGTGATTTTGTGATTTATAGATTATTAATGAATAAGGTCAATATAAGTATTTTTAACCTTAGCTAGTGCTCCTCTCGAGTTTCTTTTTCGTAGGTAAAATACAGTATGTAAGTGATTCTACTTAAAAATTCAAAATTCACTTTCTCGTCCATTTCTTTTGTTAATACCATTAAACTCTCTGAGGGTAACATTTAAGTATTATAACTAAACTACATATTTTTATACTAATAAATTATTAGTAATTAACAAACCCACCATTGAAAATTTTGCCAAGACTTTGGTTTTGTCAAAATCAATTCCATGCTTCGTCTTGTACCTGTGTTCTGCTATTGCCGACTTTTCTATGTCTTCTTGTTTCGTGTGCCGTATGTGCTCTTGAAGTCGTGTGGAGATTAGCCGCTTCATTTCACCTATATAGACCGAGCCGCAACTGCAAGGTATCTCATAAACTCAGGTGTACAAAGATGAATGCTGTCTTTCACGGGTCGTAAACAGTTCCTGATTTCGTTGGCCGGCTTGAATATGGTTTGGATGTTGTGTTTCTTCAGAATTCTCCCAACCTTGTCCGTAGTCCCCTTGACGTATGGAATGTAGGCTCGTTTCGGTGGAACATTATCTTGTATTTGTCGCTGGCTTTCACTTTGGATGCCGGCTGAGCTCGTTCTTGCAACCTGTCGGTGTCTTAGTGATGACACCGGCCGCGAAAGCCTAAGAGTTAAGAAGGGTAGAATATATGGAAGGGCCTGACAATGTCTCTATATTTAATTCAATCCCGTAGGTCAAATGAAGAATCTTCATTAAGGCTGCGAGTGATGATAAAGTTCTTGCCTGCAGCAGAGGTTACGAGTTGGCAGAGGTGTAGGTTGACCTGGTGTTTACCGAGCCTAAGATAGAGCCGTGTTAACACATACTTGCCAGCTGAGAGTCAACAACCTTGCTGTGTTACACACAAAAGCAGCTGTTGTTGTCGTTGTACATCCTGGCATCATTAATCCTACTGAAAGGCTGGAATTTGAGCTCTTATAAGGTTAATCCCAAATAACAAACTAAGCCGTTAAAGCTTCTTTAAAATACAGGGTTATTACAAATGATGTTCCTGATTTTGATTATAAATATTAATGGGTAAATTTGCTTTTAGACCATTTTAATTGGTACCATTAGAAAGAAAACTCATCAAGTTTTATTTACATTGGTTTGGTATCTGCTGTTTCTTAAGTCAATTGTTGTACGTGTTGTGTAATGGTCAAATTTGAAGACAGTAATGCTTGCTGTGTGAGGGTTATCACATTAACTAATTTTTATTATTGTGCAACCAACTTTTAGAACCAGGTTTAAGGAAGATCCTCCTAGTAACCTCTGATCGCAAGTAGTAATTTAATTTTAAAACGAATGGCCGCATTTGTAAAAAATGTTACTAAAGCTCATCATTTGTGCTTGGGGCATGAATCGCGGAGGTCCGAATGATGACGTACTCTTGAACTGGCCACCAATATCTTCGGATAACACTCCCATTATTTTCTTGTGGGGATACATCAAAATAAGGTGTACACACCACCATTAGCAAACCTGAGATCCAGCAATGGATTACCAATGCCATCGAAACAATGGATCAAAATATTCTTATCAACGTATGGCAAGAGCTTGATTATAGGATTGAAATCTATTGTAGCACAAGGGATACCCATATCAAAAATGTATAGTTTAGAATAGTTTTGATGAAACCTTTTGAGTTTGTCTTAAAATGTAACCATTTTGTTTCTTTGTATAACATATAAAACTGCATTTTATATACACTAGAAATCGTGAACATCATTTGTAATAACCTTGTATTTGGTTTAATTGATCTGGAAACCTATTTGGAAACCGTGCAAGGAGTATTCTCACAAGATAATGTAATCATTGAGACCATTTTGAAATCGGAGTGTATCCAATGGATAACTTTATAATTGGGAATTGACTTAATTTTGTAATCGAAAATAATGAAGCGTTAAGCAAGACACCACTTGGTAAAACTCACTTCGTAATTGAAGTGCATTAACCGTATTAGAAGTAAGTTGCAAGTTTGCTGGCGCGTGTTTCTATATTTTAAAGAATACTACGTTTCCTTATCCACAGTTTAACTTTTAGTATATAAAAAATACAGTATAAAAGACTCAGTAATCAGAGACATTTTTTATTTTACGACAGGTTCCGATAATTCCTGATTATTTACTTTTGGATTAGCAAGACACCTAGTCATTTGGTAGTGTGTGCTTACATATTGCGTAATTTTGAAGGTATTTTAATTTTACATCGTTTTATTTCCAAAACTGTGATAAAATCACAGTTGATAGTGATGTCTATTCAAGATAATTTTTCTAGACGGCAAGTACAACATTATAAAGTTTGTAGTCTTCAAACTAACTGCAGGAAGGTTAAACGTCTCCTTAAGCATACATCATATACAGGGTGTCACAAAAATTTGTAGCGCGCTATGCAGAACCGGATTCTACATACAAAAAAGTCGAAAATGTTCGTTAACATATTTTGATTTCGGCTTAATTTAGCCGTAATCCGTCATTTTGTAAAGTTTTGAAAATAATTAATAATTCAAAACCTCTTTGAGATACTTTTTGAAACTTCGAATAAACCGTGTTTGTAATATTTGTCATATTACTTATCAAATTTTAAAATGGCGGCAATTTGAAATTTCAAAGTCAAAAAGGAATCAAAATAGAATTTTACTTTAAAATGTTTAAATGGCCGCCATTTTGAAATCTTATAAGTTAGATACAAAATATTTTTGGACAATGTTATTAGGAATACCTACAATTAAGGTTCATACTAAGTTTCACAAAAAGATCTTAAAGAGCTTTTGAACTGTTAATTACTTTCAAAAATTTACAAAATGGCGGATTACGGCTAAACTAAGCCGAAAGCAAAAAATGTTACTAGGCATTTTCGACTTATGTGTTTTACTTTTGTATGTAGAATCCGGTTCTCCACAGTGCGCTACACATTTTTGTGACACCCTGTATAGTTACTGATTACCATAAACTTGCTATTTTCATAATGGATACTATTGTTTACTCCCTACCTCAATAACATCCTTGGTAACCTTTTCAGGTTCGTTGTTTCCTTTCATGTTGGGATCCATTATGTTGTGTTTAAGCTTACAGGAAATTCCGACTACTTTAGAAGTAATTCAAGCTTTATTTGATAAATTGGTTGCGTATTTTTACTTTAGGAATATAGTTGCAAGTACAAATTTAGTCGCGATTCTACGGAGTGTGAAACATCTTAAAGTCAAGCCAAAGGACCAAACATTGCTTAGAAAACATATGTCTTTCTATTCTGGTTTGAAGTTTGTCCTTCTCGTTTTTATGATCGGAGGATTTATTTGCGACTCAGGGCTTTATGAAGTGCAAGATCTATTTTATGAAGCCAAAGAGGACATGATGAGTTTTGCATTTTCTTTAATAATCACTCTTAGTAGAACGCCAGTGGACATATTTACTTGGACAGTTTGGTTTAGCTTTTGTATAATGACTGTGAATCTAATTGAGTTCATCACAAACAATGTTTTTCCAGATGTGTATCAGAACAGAAATATTAAAGAAGATATTTCAGTTCTGCCAATTGTAGTTGAGTGTCTTTCAGAGTTGTCAGATGAGAGGATTTCTGAACACCCTGTGCGCGAGGTCGCCAATCATCCTGGATCATCATATTTGTCAAGACTTGGTCCCCCTGTCCCCACATGACGCAGCGGATTAAACACTAAGAACACCCAGCCAGCATGTATATGCTCGTGGAAAACTTCTACTACCTCCACGTGGTAACGCAGTATCTTTGTTCAATATTATTCTTACTTACTACTTTGAGTATGGCAGATGGCTCTTTTAAGGGCAGAACAAGCGTCAACGTTTTAGCTATTTCCTACACGGGCTTTGAAGTAATATTGCTGTTTTTACCTATACTAGTTCACGTGTTGGGGAGGTTTTTACACAATACCTTTACCGTGAAATGTAAAAGTAACATTTATAAGAATGTAGAACCCAGAGAAAGGCACTTCATGAGTCGACTTTCACTCACAGCCGGCGAGAAATACACTCATAGTTACGCTGTGCTGTTTGATTATGACTTAGAACTTGGGTCCAGTTTGTTTGAAACTTTAGTTTTAATTGCTACCAATATTTATGTTTGCACAGAAAGTAATAAACTTCAATGTTGAGTTAAAAATGAGAACTACTCAGGATATTTAAGAACCAGAAAAACGACAAAGACAACAATCAAAAGTATAGTAATGACTTAAACTTAACACGCATTTAACTTAACGGTACAACAACGAAATGAAATTACATGGATATTAAACAACATTCTAAAATTGTATATAATACAAATAAAAAAAATCAAATACAATATTTAAAACAAAATTGAGATAAAACATAAGAGCTCAACGATAATACATTTTAAGGACACTTAGTTTAAGCATTTTATAACAATATTTATTAATTAATTTGAAAAGAGCCTTCAGAAAATAAGAAAGAAAAGAGAGAATCTTGGCTCGAGGGCGAGTTTTCTTCTAATGGCGTTGGAAGGAAAAGCCAGCTTCGAGTGAGTTTATTGTTTTATCATTTTGTTTCTCGGGCGGACAATTGTATAAATTAATCGAAGCCTGAAATTTGTAACAAAGCCGATTTGCTTTTCATTAGAAAATAGTTTAACGTTCACCTTTTATTGATTTTTTACAACTGACTAGATGTACTTAATAGAACCTCAACTGAACTTAAAAATTTGTTTGCATCCAGTTGCCTTTGTTGTTTAGTTTCCTTGCAACTTGAAACTCTAAATGAATACTTGAATATATCAAAGCAACCTTGGTGATCAACTTTTGAGTGTTGAGTGTAAATAATTCTGCAGTCTCACATCTGTGTGTATTTTTGTTTAGTTCATTTTGCATAGTATATGATTTTTATTTTCCACAGCTGATGTGGGTTGTTTGAGCGATGGAAATCTACAAAACCAGTTTGTCGTATAGGTTTCTAGAACACTCAATTTTGATCTTCTGCAGAGGCTAAATTAAAGGGTAAAGTTACTTAAGTAAGCAAACCTAAAAGTTTCAGAACAATACATCTATCTAATTAACAGAATAGTCATTACTAGTAAAATGCCAAAATTAATGAAAATAACCTCTCTAAGACCAATATATAGAATGGAAACAAACGGAACATAGCCTGCTACAGACCTATAGGTTCTATTTCTGTAGTAACAAAAATCCTAGAACATCACATTTGTGAACAGATGAAAAATATTTAATTGAAAATCAAATTATACATGAAGCTCAACATGGATTTATGCCAAACAAATCAACCATAGACTTACTAGGTATATTAAGTAATGACATATTTGGAGCATTAAATGACTGTAAATTTGTATTAGCTGTGGCAACTGACCTAACCAAGGCCTTTGATCTAGTAGATTATAAAATAATGATTGAAAAGTTAAAGAAAATAGGCATTGGAGGACGTTTGTTGGCTCTTTTCAAGATTATTTCAAAGACAGGAAACTATTAGTTAATATTGGTCCTTATAAAAGCAACGACTATGATCAAAAATATGGCCTGATTCAAGGGTATATTGTTACCCATTCTGTTCAATATTTATGTTAACGATTTGGCGAGCCTAAAATTCAATAGTAAAGTGCTACAATACGCAGACGACAATATATTCTATATAATACAAAGACATTAACGTGGCATTAAATCAAATGCAAAATGATTTAATACCACATGTAACTTTTATTTATTGCTAAAAAATATTGATTTTATAAATTATATATTATTGTTGTTACTTGTTAGTGCTATTTATTGTTGTAAGTTATTTGTTTTCATAAAATTATTAATTTTATAAATGTTAAAAAATTTAAACACTTTATTCTTTCAATTTGCGATATATACATTTTTCTTTTCTAAATTCCATCTAACCTTTTTGAATTGTTAAATTTATTTATGTTAGTATTAATATAAAATACTATGTGTTCATATATGCATGACAAAATTTGTAAACTTTTTATAGCTTTTCCCCAATTAGCTAATAGGAGGGATAAAATGTTACTGCTATGTATGTATAAATTATGAATTAAATAAAGATATTAAAAAAAAAAAGAGTGGTTAACAGTAAAACTTAGAGAGGTCATCTTTAATAGAAATGTTATAAGAGTGAGTATGTTGCGTACATAATGTAAAGGCGACAAAAACTTAGAGAAGGTATTTTGTGTTAGAAAAATATTTTGAATATACAGGTGGCAAGAAAATCATACGATTTATTTGTTACGTCTGATGTTCATTGAGTATAGTGTAGACTTCTCAAAACAAAGAAATAATATACGTTACTTAAACTAGTTTTAGTTTATACCATAAACAGTATAACTGAGTTGTATTGATTATAATATAAATGGGATAAATTAATTAATTGGCCATTACACGTTCATTTGAAGCACATTGTCCAATTTTATTTGTTCCACTTGTACTTCGTGTACAGTTAGTTGTTGTTGACGATGATGGGAATTTCAGAGTAAAATATTATTACGGACACTTTCCATCGTTAGTGAGCAAGATGATCACGACGTTTCGGGATCTGCGATCTGATCCCGTCTTCAGCCAGCCTAAAGTAATCAGCGTAAGCTGACCAGTCAAGCACAATCAAACAACATATAGCTGTCAAAGTAAAAATACTAAATCTTAAAAAACTAGCCTAGAAGACAAACCCACATGCTTAAGGTACACTACGAACGTAGCAACAAGAAAACACGTACACACTCGGTGAAGGCTCTCCGCACTTTGCAAAGTAGTTTAAAAAGCAATAACTGGTAGAAAAATCCACATATTTCTATGTTAATGTAATGACAGTCATTTAACATGGGAATCACACATTGATTATCTTAGCAAGAAAATGAGTTCTTGTGTATTCCTTTTAAGGCAGTTATCACAATACTGCACGATTGATATTTTAAAAACTGCATATTATGGCTTGGTACATTCTCTTATGTCTTATGGAGTATGTTTTTGAAATTGTTCAAAAGTAAAATATTGAGAATTATCTACTAGAATCATCTAGGTTACAGAGATTCTTGCAAAATGCTTTTGAAACCCTTGGAATTTTGACCTTACCATCCCTGTACATTTATGAAACAATAATGTATTGTCTTTCTAAGTGTCATATGGTTTAAGGTAGAGAATTCATTTCCATGAGACAAGATTCGCAAACTCCTTCCGCATAAACCAACACAGATCTAAATTATATTCCCTTACCTTCACAGGCGAGTGCCATGCTATTAAATAAACTCCCAATTGAAATACAAAATTATGAAAATTTCAACATGTTTAAAACAAAACTAAAACTTTCTTCTTTCAAAAGTGTTTTATAGCGTAGAGGAATTTATTTCCTGGAAAAATTAGCAATACTCTTATTTCTTATTTGATTTCATGACTACAGTGTTGTTGGTGGCTCCTTATTCTTAGTTCAAAATTTATATAGTGTAAACCAAATACACCATATTTTAACATTTATTGAGATTAATTGTGTGTTACCTAAACAAAGTTTTTGTAAAGGTTTAATAAAAAAAATTAATTTTAAAATGTATTAAAACAACAAATACGCCAACCTAATAAAACCGGCATAACACATTTTCAATAATTATTACATTTTATTTTGTTGATGGAAATAAACTTAATGTTTGATTTTGTAATTAGTTAACCTCTTTTGTGTGCAAATAATCACTCTAGAAAGTGAATTTTATGGTTGAAGTGAAACTAATAAATAAATATACACAGTGCAGAGAATGAAAATGGGAATCAACTGAATGAGAATGAGAAGCTGTGTGAAGAAAACACGTCTTATTTAACCGTAGAAATTACACTATTAAGGACAAAGACGTCGAGAGAAGACGAGTAGGCTCACATGTTTAGCATTTCAAAGGCTTTTATATTTTTCTGCAGGAAATTACCTTGAACATCTCCATTGTTGTCTAAATGAGACTCGTAGCTTCAAGATCTTGTCTCTTCAAATTGAATTTTGTATGAGTCCTTATTATGTTTCTCAGATTCAACATTCTGATACGCACATATTATATAAACCACGTTTAAAATTTTGATTTCCTAAACTCCTGAAGAACGGTATTATATCTTTAAGGTAGATTCGATACACTCATAGTAAGTAAATTTGGGGTTTCAACTGAAATATAGTAAACAATTGTTGTTTTGAACCGTTTTGAGACCTTTTTTTTTACCTTTTTAGTAGAAACTATAAATAAGGAGCCTAGGAGCGTTTAAACATTGTATTTAGAAGGCTTATTGTAATAGTCTTAGTAAAACTGAGCAAAATTTTAAATGATTTAAAAAAAGCTATTTATTTGAAGAGTGAAATAATTTTAATATAAAATATATCACGTGTCTTAGTCTACCACGTACCTACTCCGTGTGACCCTAACTTCAATTACAAATTAAATTTCAAGCTTCTTATTCATAATGCATTAATTTAAGACTACACCAATAGTATTTGGTATATGCTTTAAAAGCTTCAAAATCGAATACCAAGTCTTATATTTTGAAATATCCTGATATTTAACAACGGGTCTGCAGTTCAGACGGTTGGCTCCCAACATCCGATCAAAACGGAGAAGATGTCCGGATCCCCTCCAGCATCGTTTAGCCATATCGGAAAAGGAAAAGCATGCTATGCAGGAATTAGGTTTTTTAATACACTTACTGAATCAATGAGGAACTTTATTCCATGAAATGTTTAAAGGAAAAAACGTTACTTAATAGATTAACGAATTTTATGTTATTAATGATTTTTTTGGGGTATAATGAAAATGTAGGTAGTTAGATAGTTGTTTTGTGTATTTTTCCATTAATTTAGTATTATTTATTTGTGAATTTTAATATTTTAAAATGTTGATCCTAGATATCTAAAGTTTTTTACCTGTTAAACAGGTCTGTATTGGGCAAAATTGACTGTGGGAAATACTTGTAAAAACTTGTATTTATTCACAGTGTAAATTACTTATAACTATATCGTTGAAGTTAGGGGTTAAGGGTTTATACCTTTCAACTACCACTAGTCTAGGTATTGTTGATCAATCAATTTGGGGAAGAAATCCTGTAAATTTGTTCGGCGCCGTTTTGGGAGTGTCTTGGACTTATATTTAAAGCGGAACTTTAATTTATTGGCAATTATAAGTGTTTAAGAAATTATTTAATTAATAGGTAAATTGATTTACATATTATTAAAATATACTGAATCAGTATTTAAGATGGAATATTGAATACACATGACGTTAATTTAGATTTATCAACGATTGAGCTAAAATAACCATGTATATATAGTTGTTCGATTTGTAGCAATATTAAGACTCAACAGTGTCTGTAAAAGTTGAAAATAAGATCTAAAATTGACAAATGTGGGGAAAATGTCGGAAACAAGTTGGAATCGAGGCGTGAGTTTGTTGTGGTAGCAACAATATCGTTCTCTATCTGATACAGACGTTTACTTTGTATCAACTTGCTACACTTCATTCCTTAACAAACTGTATGTGTGTGTGTGTACTCCTAATAGCTCAATATTTGGAAAAGGCAAATACTAAGCCAGTTTAAATAACCTTTCAAAGATTATTTAGGATAATTGTAATAAGTTCCTCTATTTAGAAAAGAAGAAAGTTAATAAAATGTAACTTGTTTTAGAAGTTTCTTTTAATGTGAAATATAACTTTATTCTGTTTTAAACATAACTTTTTTATTCGACTTACAAAGTTCTTTAATAATAAGCAAATTAGATAGCTAAATTGAATGTTTTTTAAAACAGTTTAGTTTTAGCCTCCTTACACATAAAATGTCGAAATATACGTTTTTCCTTAGTAATTATATTTCAGTTGAAGTGTGTGCTCGTATCTTTGACTAGGTACAATATGTACCGATACTTGCCTCCAATCTGCAGAAACAGTCTTCTTAATCAGGAATTAAAGGCAGAATGACCCTTTGTTTGGGGTTTGGATTTGAAAATGTTATCTGAAGCAATTTTTCATTTGTAAATAAAGTTTTGCGAATTTTTTGACATTTATTCTGCCCAATATCCATCAGCTGTGGTTAAAATACTTAGGTTTAGAAGCTTGAGATGTAAAATGATTAGGTAGAGAGCAACAATATACATTGGACGTGTGCCGCTATCAGCTGGTAACATGCATTGTTCGGCCGTCACAAGATGGCGGGGACTTGATGTGATATTTATCTGCACGTCATTCACACAGAGGGCTTTCATCATGTGTGCTTTAATCAACCTCGCACGTATTACACAGGCTTACATTTCAATCTGTTAATATTATTTAATTTAAAGTGCTCTTTAGAGATCTTATTTTTTAGTTTTAATCATTAAATAACTGTTGTTATGAGACAATAACTTACTGGACATGAATGAAAGATATAATATGAATTGATTAATTTATCGGCCATTATACATATTCATTTAAAGCACATTGCCCAATTTATTTGTACCAATTTGTTCTTTGTTTAAAGTTTGTTGTTGACGATGGGAGAATTTCAGAGTTGAAACTATTATTGCGGTCATTTTCCATCGTTAGTGAGCAAGATAATCACGACGTTTCGTGATCTGCAATCTGATACCGTCTTCAGGTGAAAAGTGACCTAAAACATAACAGAAGATTAGAAAATGAGTTATCCTGAAGCAATCAGCCTGAGCTGACCAGTCAAACAACATGTAGCTGTTAAAGTCAAAATAATATATATTAAAAAATAGCCTAGAAATCAAAATCTCATCACGCATAATACAGAACTTAGCAATAAAAACAACTACAAAAAAAAAAAAAAAAACACGTCCAAACTCGGTGAAGGCTTTCCGCATTTTGTAGGTTAAAATACAATAACGGGTAGAACAGTGGTAGACAAGATTTTGTAATTGATTAACCTATCTCTTTCCAAATAATCACTCTAGAATATAGGTTGAAGTGAAATATTTAAATAAATATACATAGTGCAGAGAATGAAAATGGGAATAAACTGAATGAGAATGAGAAGCTGTATGAAGGAAACACGTCTTATTTAACCGTAGAAATTACACTATTAAGGACAAAGACGTCGAGAGAAGACGAGTAGGCTCACATGTTTAGCATTTCAAAGGCTTTTATATTTTTCTGCAGGAAATTACCTTGAACATCTCCATTGTTGTCTAAATGAGACTCGTAGCTTCAAGATCTTGTCTCTTCAAATTGAATTTTGTATGAGTCCTTATTATGTTTCTCAGATTCAACATTGTGATACACACATATTATGTTATGAACCACGTACCCTTGTTTAAAATTTTCTTTTCCTAAACTACTGCAGAGGAACGGTATTTATCTTTTTCAACTGAAATGTTGTATCACGTATTCAGTCTACCACACGTGCCTACTCCGTGTGAGCTAACTTCAATTACAAATTAAATTTCAAACTTCTTGTTCAAATGCATTAATTTAAGATTCCATCAGTATATGCTTTGGTATATGCTTTAAATGTTTCAAAACCCTTGAATTTTGACCTTACCATCCCTGTACATTTATGAAACAATAATGTATTGTCTTTCTAAGTGTCAAATGGTTTAAGGTAGAGAAATTCATTTCCATGAGACAAGATTCGCAAACTCCTTCCGCATAAACCAACGCAGATCTAAATTATATTCCCAGCTACCTTCACAGCGAGTGCCATGCTATTAAATAAACTCCCAATTGAAATACAAAATTATGAAAATTTCAACATGTTTAAAACAAAACTAAAAACTTTCTTCTTCAAAAGTGTTTTATAGCGTAGAGAAATTTATTTCCTGGAAAATTAGCAATACTCTTATTTGATCCATGAGTTCATGACTACAGTGTTGTTGGTGGCTCCTTATTCTTAGTTCAAAATTTTATATAGTGTAAACCAAATACACCATATTTTAACATTTATTTCCAACGTGTAGATTTTTGAATTGGTGTGTTACCTGAAACAAAGTTTTTGTAAAGGTTTAATAAAAAATTAATTTTAAAATGTATTAAAACAACAAATACGCCAACCTAATAAAACCGGCATAACACATTTTCAATAATTATTACATTTTATTTTGTTGATGGAAATAAACTTAATGTTTGATTTTGTAATTAGTTAACCTCTTTTTGTGTGCAAATAATCACTCTAGAAAGTGAATTTTATGGTTGAAGTGAAACTAATAAATAAATATACACAGTGCAGAGAATGAAAATGGGAATCAACTGAATGAGAATGAGAAGCTGTGTGAAGAAAACACGTCTTATTTAACCGTAGAAATTACACTATTAAGGACAAAGACGTCGAGAGAAGACGAGTAGGCTCACATGTTTAGCATTTCAAAGGCTTTTATTCTGCAGGAAATTACCTTGAACATCTCCATTGTTGTCTAAATGAGACTCGTAGCTTCAAGATCTTGTCTCTTCAAATTGAATTTTGTATGAGTCCTTATTATGTTTCTCTGATTCAACATTCTGATACGCACATATTATGTTATAAACCACGTTTAAAATTTTGGTTTTCCTAAACTCCTGAAGAGGAACGGTATTTATTTTTTAAGGTAGATTCAATACACTCCTAGTAAGTAAATTTGGGGTTTCAACTGAAATATAGTAAACAATTGTCGGAACCGTTTGAACCGTTTTGAGACCTTTTATTTTTACACTTTTTAGTAGAAACTATAAATAAGGAGCCTAGGAGCGTTCAAATATTGTATTTAGAAGGCTTATTGTAATAGTCTTAGTAAAACTGAGCAAAATGTTAAATGATTCAAATAGAAAGCTATTTATTTGAAGAGTGAAAAATAATTTTAATATCAAGTCTATGCTTTTAAATGCTTCAAAATAGAATACTAAGTCTTATATAGTTGAAATATCAAGAGGGAGAGTAAGGGATGGCTTACAACTACCACTGGGCGGATCGGATCATGGGAAGATGTCAGTAAACTGGACATTTTATTTCCTGCGAATAAGCGATTTAATTATATTGGCAAAATTATTTAATTAACAAGTAGCGATTATATTATTAAAATCTACTGAATCAGTATTTGAGATAAAATATTAGATACGCATGATTTGTAATAATTTGGTATTTATCAACGATTGAGCTACAAATAACAATGTATGTATTTGTTCGATTTGTAGCAATAAAGACTCAACTGTGTCTGTAAAAGTTGAAATGAGATCTAAAATTGACAAAATGTGGAAAATGTCGGAAACAAGTTGGAATCGAGTTAGCGTGAGTTTGTTGTGGTGGCAACAATATCGTTCTCTATCTGATACAGACGTTTACTTTGTATCAACTTTGCTACCTTCCTTCCTTAACAACTGTGTGTGTGTGTGTGTGTGTACTCTAATAAGCTCTATATTTGGAAAAGCAAATACTAAGCCAGTTAAAATAACCTTTCAAATTATTAAGATAATTGTAATGAAGTTCCTCTATTTAGAAAAGAAGAAAATTAATAAATGAAACTTAGTTTTAGAAGTTTCTTTTAATGTGAAATATAACTTAATTCTTTTTTGAAACACAAAAATCCTTATTCGACTTACAAAGTTCTTTAATAATTAGCAAATTTAGATAGCTAAATTGAATGTTTTAAAACAGTTTAGTTTTAGCGTCCTTACTCATAAAATGTCGAAAATATACGTTTTTCTTAGTAATTATATTTCAAGTTGAAGTGTGTGCTCCTATCTTTGACTAGGTACAATTATGTACCAAGTACTTGCCTCCAATCTGCAGAAACAGCCTTCTTAATCATGGAATTAAAAAGTGAGCCTTTGTTTGGGGTTTGAATTTGAAAATGTTATCTGACTTTTTTTGTTTGTAGTTTTGCGAATTTTGACATTTATTCTGCCCAATATCTATCATTTGAAACTTAGGTTTAGAAGCTTGAGATATGAAATGATTAGGTAGAGGCAACAATAATACGTAGGACGTGTGCCGCTATCAGCTGGTAACATGCATTGTTCGGCCGTCACAAGATGGCGGGGCTTGATGTGATATTTATCTGCACGTCATTCACACAGAGAGGCTTTCTCATCATGTCCGCGCTTTAATCAACCTACGCACGACAGTTACACGGAATACATTTCAATCTGTGTGTTATTTAATTTAGAGTGCTTTTAGAGAATCTTATTTTTTAGTTTTTTAATCGTCCAAATAACTGTTATGAGACAATAACTTACTGGACATGAATGAAAGATATAATATGAGAAGTTGTTTACGAATACAAGTTTAATTTACCTGTACTATAAATGTTGTTTAGACCTGGTTTATGTGTATTTAGACGTATTTTTAGAGCCACAGTGCTGAGTTGTAAAACCAAAGGAAAAATTACTTCTCGACATAGACATTTAACAGGGTGAGTTTTAAATGTCCCCCACCTTACCTTTTGAAAAAAGTGGACAAAGAATTTAAACCGTTTGGGGAATGTTTTTAAAAGATTCTGAAGTTTGTTTTGACGTATTTTGCGTCACCCACCCACCACCAAAACTGGTGGGGAAAACTAAAACTTCTAAACACAAACCCCCTTTCCTTCATCAAAAGAAATGAAATTTCAATACAAATTTAACGACGGAAAGATAAATTTTGTATCTCGACTCGTTTTTCTTTGTAATACCCATTTAAAGATTACAAGAAATCAGGTTTAAGATGCTACTTTTCACATAAACAATTTTATGACAAAATGTTCTTCAAAATACCTTTTTGTGTGGTCTTATGTTATAGGATTGTAATGTTTCCATCAAAGATTTGAGTCCCTCAAAAGAAAAATGTGTGATTAAAAGTTGTATGTGATATTTGGCATATTAAAGCTGATAATCTTAAATAAATAAGAAAACCGAGTCGAGATAAAACGTTGCGTCGTTGGTTTGTATTAAATTAATTTCTTTTGAGGAATGCCTAAGGGGTGGGGATTTTATTTAAACTTTACATTTTGGGGAGCCCTCCCTCTGATTTTAGGGTGGTGATGGGTGACACAAGTACGTCAAAACAAACTTCATATCCTATTCACCAAATGATTTAAAACATATTTCCTTTTTCAAAGTTGGGGTAGTAAAACTCATATGTATAACTTATCAGAAACACAATAAAATAGCTGGAGAAAAATCACAACCAGCTAAAACTAAAAAAGTCATTCTCATGAATACAAAACTGGCTGAGCTATTGGACATAGTAGCTAGCACCAATGCAGTGTGAAAAAATAAAATGTCGTGCATAGTTTAAATCCCGATAAATTTATGAATCCTTGTAACTTCAAGTCCATACTCAAATACACAATGTTTGTTACGACTTTCAATTAGTAGTACAATATTATTATTTTTAATAAAATCTCATAGGGTTCTGGACAAATACCAGTGTATAACTAAAGTAGTAGTTCGTCCAGCCACAAGTTTGACAGAGAAGAGAGAGTGTATGTTCACCGCAGCACGAACTACTTTACTGCCAAACTTTTCCGCTCCCAACTCGTCTTCAGCAAGTTTGATAGTTCTACTTCCATCCATTCTTGGTCGTTAACTGTCATAGTTTACTATCTCAAACACTTCTACAGTTTGAAATAGTTCGTACCGGCCATCGCAACAAGGATGGTGTTGCAAAATGGAAACGGAGGTATAAATATTTGTCGTGTTGATTCACAAACTTACTTTCTAAGTTTACAAATCACGTTTATTATAAATATACTTTAAATAGAAATGTATGAATTTAATGTATTTTTAGTTCTTCTTTTTTGAAAAGGTGACGAATACTTAAAACTCGTTGAAGTGTTTAGGTAAGTCTTTAATTGTACATTGGTGTTGTTGAGCATTTTTCTGCAAATCTGTAGAGAAGTTACTAGAAAGGTAATCAGTTTTATTGAAACACTATTAAAACTTATCTTCTTAGAATAAAAGATTAAAGGAACCTAAAATGTCAATGCAAGTCTCACATGCTTCAAACTTAAATATGTGTGTGAACTTTTTTGTAGATTTTATCAATAATAATAATAAAAAAAAAACTGTTTTCAATGCTTAAATTTGAAAAAATGCGTTATTTTATCTTAGAATGCAATAAAAAAGAGTTAAAACACATTAAAGTACCAGACCTATTTACCTACAACACTACAAACCAAATTGTCGTAACTAGACTATACACATTATGCGTTAGTTTTCGAAACTTCATCCACACATCCACATGACGCAGCCTTACCTTGCTAAATCATCTAAGCAACAGAAGAACTCAAAACACACTTTCTTTACAACTTTTACCAGCCCTCTGTTGAAGAAGTTAAGTCTTATACAGTGCCTTAACTGCGCATCCTTTACGTTTACCCTCCAAATATTGGTGTAAGTTTAAATCACGTAACAAATTACCCTTTCACCCTTTTAGTTTATTGTAAAGAAGGTCCTGTTCCAAAGGACTCTTTCAAAAATTCAACCACCACATCACTTTTACTATAACGGCTAATATACGTGGACGTTTTTGTCCAATATTATATAAATGTATTGATGCAATTGAGTGAAGGATACACCTTATTCATATTGAACAGTAATGAACAAGGCACAGCTAGATCAAGTTACCACTACATCTTTTTTATGTTCTAGTTATTCAAGTATCATTTAAAAACCAAACGCAATCTGCATTAACAGTTACAAAATGACATAATTTTAATTTTGTTATATCCAGTTTCAATACCTGTTGGGTGTTTGTAGACCTTGTTGAGCGATTTAAAAGTCCGATGTACATTTCGCGATGTTTGTCGCATCTTCTGGTACTGCAACATGTGACTACGCACCGTGCGCACCTAGTCTCACCTACCGGAAGGGCACCCGCGCCGCGACCACAAAGTGACTAGTTGTAAGTATAAAGTAAATAGTGTGTAAAGTGCTTATGTAAACAGTAACCCCAGAAGATGCGACAAACGTCGCAAAATATCGGGACTTTCTAAGGTCTACAGGCTCTAACAGGTACTATATAATAGACATAATCATAATTACTGACAAAGAACAAGTTTAAGTTCTGTAACTAAGGAAGCTTCACTATTGAAAAAACCCAAGATCACAAGTGAGAGCATTTAATCAACTAATTCTCAGACAAAGAACGGTTTGCGGAGTAAAACAACTACTCAGCGCGTCTTTTGTGTGAAAACAATGACCGAGTGTAAGCCGCTTAAAGGTGTTCTGCCGTGAAAACGCAAACTTGTGTTCCACCACAACCCATCCGCCATTGTGTCTGGTAAACCCTCTACATTAATATGCATTGTAAAGACATTTGTTGGGACAAACAGTTTCCACTCTGAAATAACACAATGTTCCTCTAATGCATAGTACAAATGGATTTTGTGCAGACAATTAGCATTCATTACAGCAGCAATAAGATTGGGTAATGTTTATTTAATCCAATTTCTGTAAACATAGTTAGTCTTTCGTACAATTTGAAAGGAGACGAATAAAAAAACGTTAGGTTTGGAGGGTAAGGGGCTTTTAACATAAGACCTTTGATACTCACGTTTGATTGACACGTTTTTCTTTTAAAATTCTATGATTTACATGTATTTACCGGGTACACACTTAGGTTGTGTTGAAAATATCTTTGAACACTTACTGATACATTTTTAATTTGCTCAGTAACTAATTCCTGAACGAGGTTTAGTATTTGTAGATAGTGCAGGATATGTAAGTTCAATAATGAAGTTTAAGTATTTTTAACATATAAATATTTTTTTTTAAAATTTTCGATTGTCAACACCTGACACTTCAACACAGAAAAGCGTCCAAATGTACTTGACAAATCAAACACTATATTACCGAACAACTAAGTGAATTGCTACCTTACTTACTTAGGAAAGGTTTAAAATATTGGTTGACAGGCTTACCATTTTATCCATAAACAAGTAGCGGGATGTTACAGCTTGTCGTTCGCAAAAAATATAAGACTAGTAATAGTAAAGCAAGTGGATCTCTGTCAATACTTTTCCGAAAAGTCACAATATACTTTTAACCTAAGCTATATGACTTCCTGGAAATCGGTGACTGCTTATTTACAGCTGTAATAATATGATGGATTTCGCTTTTAATGCAATCAAATGGTAAGGGCCACCACCCTTCGTCCAGGAAAACACTATCATAGGATTAAATGAAAACAAAGTTAATCGTCATTTTACGGCCATAAAACAGCGGTTGCCGCTTCTTAGGAAACCATAGTTTTAGATTGCAAACATAACTTAAACATGAGTAAATGAGTTTATTCAACAATAAAATAATATTACAATATTTGACTAAGTACATACTTGGAACAAGGCTGACCACTTTTACAAGTAGTGTGGCCAGGTTATTACTGTACAAACATAGTTGATTTCAAGTCCAGTATTTACTTGACACTATTGTTGAGCTGCTTCCTGTGGCGTCCTTTGTCCATTAAACTGGCATTCTTGTCAGTAGGCTTACAGATAAGAGGCTTGCACATATTTCAGAGTAAGACAAATCAAGGGTCAGGTTTTGATGAAAGTTAAGTTGCTAATCTGAAAATAAGGTACTTTAAGGTTGTTTTGTTATACAGAAAAAAGATTTATAATACCGTCGGAGAAAAGAAAAAGTTTTAATTTGGAACAAAAGTTATTTAAATTATTTGAAAATTGATAGAAAAGTGCAAATCATTAAACACCTTTGGACAGTTATAACTGAAAAATTGTTTAAAAATAGATTTGTTCACCTTCGGAACTCTGAACATTCTCCTTTCTTAAGCAGAAATCACATAAGCAGAAAGTATATTGGGTATGTTTTTGCAAAATGTCAGACTGCACAGTATAGACAGAGAAAAAATGACGATGTACTCGTAATGAGGCCAATAAATGTAGTTAACGTGCGAGTCAAAACGGCTCATGTTCCAGTAATGACCAGAAAATTGCGTAACCTACTACGTTAAACTTGAACACGAGTCTTTTAATCTATTTGTGAGGGTTAACAGTTTTAAAACGGATTGACGGATTGTCAACAGTCTAATTACAAGTCTTAAATTAAGGTTAATATATTTATTAAATGAACTTGGAAGCCGCTTTTGAATTTGGTGTTTTACAGCGTCTTTAATAAAGATATTAAAGAACCGTATATTTATACTTTCAAGTACACAATTTCCAAAACTAACACTCATTTTAAAAAATGACTTCCAACCCCACTTATGGAATATATTGACCTTGCACTTACAACTTTCAAACCTAAAGTTTAAAGTAAGACAACGACATTGTTTTAAAACTGTGCATTGCCCGTTCTGCGCAGCTTAAGACTGATCGCTTGGGATCAGGTGGCTGTTTCTAATAGCCTGATCGTTCATCGATAACAAAAAAGAACTGTTACTACAGATACCTTGTTCTAGAGAGTAAAAATATACGCTTTATTATAATAGCTCTGATTTGTTTCACTTTGAATCTTTCCTTACAACCGCTCTCTTCATAAGCTTTACAGTGTCATGTGATTACTTAAGTTACATTATTTTAACAGTTATACTGAGTAAACATAAAAGCCTTGCTTTTTACAGTACATAAGCCTTTTAGAACATATTTGATCCAAAGAAAGATTTTAATAACTTGCAAATCTTACAAGGAATTATTGTAATGCCTTTAAAATTTAATTTTATATCTGGAATTCTGTAACATAACACAACTATAATCTAGTTCTTCCGGTTCACTCCGCGTCCAAACTTCATAATGGGTTAAGATATTTCGGCCTTGCTGTAGAGTACCATCTTTAGTCACTGATTGGCTGAAACTGATATAACACAGGTTTGCTCCATATATCACTCAACACGGCTAACAATTTAAACTCTGTGTACAGGGAAAACCTTAAGTACATAATATTCAATATAGCTTTAAGCAAAAGTTTGTAAAGAATCTTATCTTATTTAAAATAATATTTGAAAAGTGTTTGACAAATTTCACTATGGCTGAAAACACTTTTGTTTTAGATAAATCTACTAAACCCTCAATTAATTGTAGAATTTTTAACTAACTTTTCATGTCATGAGCATGTCACAAAAGTTAAAGGAACCTTTATTGTTAAAGGAACATTTATTGTTGTCACACAACTTAGCCATAGCCATGGCAGTTCAATATGGCTTATTCCGTAAGCTCCTCTTCATCTTTATCGTTATATCTAATACTTTTGGTTGATTTTGCGACAGATACAGTCGCGAGAGTGTAAGTGAATCCGTGATGAGATATTGATCTAAGCTACAGGTGTCAGCGACCGCGTCTGCGCCAGCCTCAACAAGTTGCTGAGGAAACCACGCTGAGTACGTCAGCACTTCGTTACAACTGTATACCACTGAGTACTATTGTACATCTCGGGTCAAACATAGACCTTGGCTCTGGAGTGTGACCTGTATCTTACTTGATAACCGGTAAAAGTTTGCGGGTTAATTTTGCCATTTTATTTTGCTAATCTCAGAATGAAATGAAAAGAAAATACTTATTAAGTTAGCTTGAAAGCCGATTTTGAATTTGGTGTTTTACAGCGTTTTTAATAAAGATATAAAAGAACCATATATTTATTCTTTCAAGTACACAATTTCCAAAACTAACACTCATTTAAAAATGACTTCCAACCCCACTTATGGAATAAGTTGACCTTGCACTTACAACTTTCAAACCTAAAGTTTAAAGTAAGACAACGACATTGTTTTAAAACTGTGCATTGCCCGTTCTGCGCAGCTTAAGACTGATCGCTTGGGATCAGGTGGCTGTTTCTAATAGCCTGATCGTTCATCGATAACAAAAAAGAACTGTTACTACAGATACCTTGTTCTAGAGAGTAAAAATATACGCTTTATTATAATAGCTCTGATTTGTTTCACTTTGAATCTTTCCCCACAACCGTTCTCTTCATAAGCTTTACAGTGTCATGTGATTACTAAAGTTACATTATTTTAACAGTTATACTGAGTAAACATAAAAGCCTTGCTTTTACAGTACATAAGCCTTTAGAACATATTTGATACAAAGAAAGATTTTAATAACTTGCAAATCTTACAAGGAATTATTGTAATGCCTTTAAAAGTTTAATTTTATATCTGGAATTCTGTAACATAACACAACTATAATCTAGTTCTTCCGGTTCACTCCGCGTCCAAACTTCATAATTAGGTTAAGATATTTCGGCCTTGCTGTAGAGTACCATCTTTAGTCACTGATTGGCTGAAACTGATATAACACAGGTTTGCTCCATATATCACTCAACACGGCTAACAATTTAAACTCTTGTGTACAGGGAAAACCTTAAGTACATAATATTCAATATAGCTTTAAGCGAAAAGTTTGTTGTAAAATTCGCAAGAATCTTATCTTATTTAAAATAATATTTGAAAAGTGTTTGACAAATTTCACTATGGCTGAAAACACTTTTGTTTTAGATAAATCTACTAAACCCTCAATTAATTGTAGAATTTTTAACTAACTTTTCATGTCATGAGCATGTCACAAAAGTTAAAAGGAACCTTTTATTGTTAAAAGAACATTTATTGTTGTCACACAACTTAGCCATAGCCATGGCAGTTCAATATGGCTTATTCCGTAAGCTCCTCTTCATCTTTATCGTTATATCTAATACTTTTGGTTGATTTTGCGACAGATACAGTCGCGAGAGTGTAAGTGAATCCGATGAGATATTGATCTAAGCTACAGGTGTCAGCGACCGCGTCTGCGCCAGCCTCAACAAGTTGCTGAGGAAACCACGCTGAGTACGTCAGCACTTCGTTACAACTGTATACCACTGAGTACTATTGTACATCTCGGGTCAAACATATAGACCTTGGCTCTGGAGTGTGACCTGTATCTTACTTGATAACCGGTTAAAGTTTGCGGGTTAATTTTGCCATTTTATTTTTGCTAATCTCAGAATGAAATGAAAAGAAAATACTTATTACTGGGAGTGCTCCTCTTAAACATGTTTTAACTACAATTTTTGTTTTGTTTAATTTAAACGGATGTCTTTAAACACACTCAATTCAGGGGTCCAAGTTCACTTTCAAATATAAATGGGAAAGAAACCTATTGAGATAACCTCACCGTTAGTACCCTGAAAATAATAATAATACTGTTTATTGCAAAGAAAATTACTGTGTTAGCAAGAAAAAGTATTAAAAACACACATAACATACCAATAAAAATTGTGTGATTGTGCATCAATGTGATACTTCTATAACTACTCATACACTTTGTGCTTCTATGATTATGTATTATGGTTTATAAACAAAAACTTACAATAAGTTGTGAAATTTAACTATTAATTTATATCCGTCGATTTAATGTTGGCAAACCCATTGAAAGGTGCTAGTTAAGATTTAATCATAATTTTGAAAATAACAGCCTCAAGGCCTATTCAAAACGTCACCAGAACCGTGTGACTAAAGAGATTCTATAATATAGTTCTTCCGGTTCATAACGCGTCCAAACATCATAATTAGGTTGAGGTATTTCGGCCTCGCTGTGGAGTACCATCTTTAGTCAGTGATTGTTTCCAATTGGTACCATTTTTCAGCCAATCTGACTGGTTGTGACACTGGCCGCGAAAGCCTGAATTCAAAGAGGTTCTCACGTATACACGATTAATGAGTACGGTGTAGTGTACGCGTACACAGAGCAAAAATTAAACATATTCAATACAATTTATTACCCTCTTGAACCATACTTATCTAAAGTGGCAATTAATTTGTTCACACTATTAACTGGACTGAATTGAACAATAGAGAGGACTTGACCCACAATGGAGCCGTGTCCAGGCTGGGATGCGACTCATTTGTTATCTATTGTGTCTCCTCCACCCACAATAGATATGGCTTTACTCTCGTTATTGTTACATTACTGCTTATTGGGTTATTACAGAGCACAATAGTTTTTCTTACTACATGAAATGAGAGAAGATTGAAACTTACAGGAACACGAGTGAATTCGAAACAGTAGTTGGCGATTTCGGCTGCCTATGTTAGTTTCTTTGTTATAATTGACGAAAAATTAGCCTACTTTAAAATTTATAATATTTTCTTTACACTGTTTTTGAATAGTAGTATATTTCATCACTAGGTGCTAAAGTGACACTTTTTGACAATAGGTCCAGTTAATGTACGAGGCGCAGCCGAGGACGTTAACCGAGGGTCTAAAAGACACTTTGGACCGGTGATGAAGATACTTTGTCATAATGCAAATAGTAATGAGAAAAATGTCAGAAAATGTGCTAATACTATAAAGATTTAATTAATTAATTATTGTTTTGAACTCAGCAGTTTGAATTATAATTTTTTGATGAAGCAGCTGTTACACTGATTTACTATAAGTCAGTGTTAAATTTCAAAACAATAAAAACAAACTCGTTGAACCAGCTGATGTCCATGCCACAAAAAGATCATTAAAATTTTTTTTTTCTCCCTAGGGAGTAAAATGTCATCAAAACAATACTTTATTCATCTGGGTGAAAAAGTTACACGTGAAAAGTCATAATACTCGAAAGTAACGATCATCCTGATGAATCTTTAGCTATAGTCTAGACTCTAGAACCTATAGTTATAACTAATACAATCGAAAGATAATCATAACAGACAACAGGTGAAAGGTTTGACGTGATCGTGAATGTTTGTTGTCCATTGTTATGCTGTGTTTCATGTTCATGTCCATCATAATTCAATTACTGGTTGTGTACTGTCGGTAGCTAACTACAGCTAGCTAGGCCTGCCGGTTTCATCTCGTAACGAAGCACTTCGTACGATAGAAAACAGGAAGATTGTTACAAACTGTTATGTGACAATTACTCGGTTGAAATTACAACCTTTACATGGCTCATCTCTCATCAACAAGAATGATGACTTATATGATCTAATGTTGTTGATAATTTGGAATGTTCCAATATCAAAATACATAAAGGTTTCATCGAAATTACAAGTTCATAAAGCTCCCATTACTGTTGTTTAGTAATAATTAATATAGTCTTCTTCGTTATGTTATACAAGGTAAACTAAAACTAAAACGTTTTCAATATTACTATTTATTTTGGAAGAGGTAAACCAAATAACTAAGTAAATTGTAAAAGTAAAACAAATGTCGGGACATCCGAGTTAATATTTGACATCCACTCAAACATCGCGGCTAATGAAATATTGCGTCAAGCAGTGGAAATGTAAAGAAATAGAGTGGTTTGAGTAATGGCAATGTAAATACATAAATACATGTTTTATAGCTTAGATGTTTTACATTAATTGTTTTGCAATTAACAACCTTTTTCAATTTTGTACTTGTTCAGGTACTTATCCAGCCCTATTGTTTGCTGTTAAAGACAAACGAAAAACATAGTTTTTGTCAGCTGCTTTAGACACATATACACAATCATATTTATACTCTATGAATCTAATTTATGAGCCTTCTTAAACCTAAATAAACGTTCTTAATATTGTTTATGAATGTTTTATCAGCAACAAAATGCGTTTTATAAATTAACCACGTAAAACCACGAAACGCTACGTGGTACGGCCATAACGGTTAGACCTTTCTCTGGATATACTATCCTTTTTACATGAGTTTTTCCATTTTTTTTACAAGTGTTGACTTCACAATATTGACCTTTGCAAACAATTTGTTTCAGCTTAAAAAAGATAGAAAAACAAACCAAAACCCACACGTTGAAAACAATCGTTATAGTAAGAATATCCAATTTGTAAACAATTGATTGGCTTGGTCCAATCATCAGTTTTTATTTTCGTAATTCCGTAAATAGCAGCGAACAACCGTTCGTCTCCGATGTACCACTGTAAACTACAGAATAATTAACCGCGTATATTGAAGGTCTCGATGTATAGTCGCTGGTCTGCGGACCTTGAGGTAGCGGGTTGGGGAAACTGTGTCGGGTTCATAGCTCAACACTTTGGTGGCGCAGGTTCAATTCCCGCATTCATTACTTACAATTTATAATGTGATTCAAAAATTGTATCACGCTAGGTAAAGGTCGAGGTTGAGTGGTAGAGAGGACTTTGTAGTCCTAACTTCGCCTCGTTAAACAAGTCAAACTTTATCTTTTTACCTTTTTTTATCTAATAATTCGTCCCGTTTCAAACACCTTCCAGTCGCGATGTCCTACCAGGCCAACCGCGGATTACTATTAACAATGTCTTCACAGCTCAGACTACTTACAACTTGACTGGGACTCGTGGCGTGGTCCTGTAATACAGCTCCATGGAGGTCAGGTTTTGAGGATGATATAGGTCTAAAGCGGCTCAGATAGTCTCAGTGGTCATCTGATGATACCCGCATCAACTCCCACCATCGTTTAGACATATCAGACCATCACCTGCGTGGTTCGGAAGTCACGTTAAGCCGTTGTTCCTTGTATTTCCATTGGTCATTGGGCTTAATATTAATGATCCATTCTAAGAAAGAGTCGGCCTTAGTTTCTAACAAGGCTACACCTCATAACTCATTACTACCACTCACCACACCCATCCTTCACCACATATTTGCCATAAAATACCCTCATGAGAAGTGATCGGCATCTCAAATAGTGATATAGTGTGATATAGCTTACGTTGCTTCAGTTACATTATATGCTTGGTTTCAATTTTACGAATGGTTGTTCAACATAACTCGTTCTAAAACTCAACTAGAACTATGTCTCAACCATATTTCACAAGGGTTTGTTAAAATAAACAAATTAAAAGTTTGTGCGATATTTTATGAACGTGTCAAAAACTCCTGGTGCCGAGTCGGAGAGCAAAAGCCAATTATTGAATCCATATTTTACTGCTTTGACTGCGGTCCCTGCCTCGGCCAGGCCAGTCATTTGCTGTTCATATCCATGAAACACACCTTCTATGCACACCTTTACTTATAAAGATCGTCCCCTTTATAGCTGAATATCGAAATTAGTTTCACATGTTGCTACACTGATTTAAAAGAGAACACTGATTAAAAAGTGACGTGAAAACCCCTAAAAGTAACGTTGCATTGTGAATATTGATTCAATCCTCCTTAATAGTCAGGGAGAAATTCTATAGGAAAATTAAAAATAATTGTGACGTAAATGAGCACAAGAACATGGTCTAAAGTTAGGCTCGCAGTATATGAAATAAGTACGTGAATAATAGTTACAACAATCAATATTTTTTCCTCATGTTTTTTCCCTTGGATATTGATCTTATTATTGCCGATGAATGTTTTTTTTGGTTTTGGTATTCCACCATACCATAAGAACAAGTAATCTTTCCTTTTTTCAAGCTAAAAATCACGGGCTATCCCTAAGCCTTTCACTTTCATCACAATTGGTACTTACTTACTAAATACATACGATAGAATATAACTTTTCAAATATAAGCACTTGGTACGTATTAGTTACTTATTGAGTTGAACAAGTCCCGCAGTTAACCTTTAACACGAAATTTGCCAAAACCAACCGTAAAAGATCTACACTTCCTGGTGTTAAGCACGACTAATGTTCAACTCTTAAAAGCAACATCGGGGAAAGATATTCATGTTGGGACAAGTGATGAGAAGTGGGAAGGGAAAGGGTATACAATTGTGTAGGGGAAGACTATTGTGTATACAACAATGTCAGCTATCAGTACACAGTTGGGTGACTCCCCGGTCACTTTTCACACCAGCCTACTCTTGACATTAGGTACACGGCTATCTAAGTATTATTACTTTGTACAGTACAGGTCTATCAATGTGTTTAGTAAATAATCCATAAAAGTATAAAATTATGACTTTTTACATTAACGAAATAGTTTAAAATCAGTTTCAAGCGCTTGTCTTACAAAATATGATTGCAACAGTTTTGTTTAGAGCCACTGAAAGTTTAACCACTCTTGAAGGGAGTATGTCTAAAAATGTTTTGTTTCTACGGCCCTTGTTGAATTTGGTGTATGACCACTTGCCCAACTGTATATCTAAAATGACATTTCAAATGACATGGTTGGCTAGGAAAATTAAAAAAATCGTTATCAATGATGTTTATATTTGTTTGGTTTGATAAACACCGTATTATGAAATGTTGTTCGAAAAAATAGTACAATAAATTTGTGTTTTCCCCTCATATTGAGTAGTTTGTGTTCCTTTCTTCCTTTATCTCATTTTGTCCAAAAGCGCTGTCAATTTCATAAAATAACTCTTTATGTATACATGAGTTCTAAGTTTAATTTAAACAGTTATCTAGTGATACCTAAAGTAGAGAGTTGTAGTTATAACTTGTGTTACTTACTTTGAAAGTGTACTGACGTGAACAGTAACGTTACTGGAATGAAGACAAACCCCCGTTATTTGAAGAGATAACACTTCATTACGTTTAATGCAGCTCGTTACTGCACCTTTACTGGCTACAACCTGCAGTTTTACACCTTGGCCAAGGAAACCGTGAATGCATATTCAACTCAAGTCAGATGATTTACCACGTAGAAAAATAAACATATTATAACAATCGTCAAAAGTAAAAAGATAAAATGTTGCATTCATCCAATACATAAGATCCTATTCAGGCACACACATATAAGTTACATGATTTCGAAAATTTCCAGTCACTCCGAAAAGGTTCACTCTTGACCCAGTGTCAGTTTCTGGGGACTCCCATGTGTGAACCATAAACTTGTCTGTCAATCAATCAATCAATCAATCAATGTTTGAGATGCCGACCACACTCATGAGGGTATTTTAAGCAAATATGTGGTGAAGGATGAGTGATGAGTGGTAGTAATGAGTTATGAGGTGTAGTCTTGTTACAAGCTAAGGCCACTCTTCCTTAGAATGGGTCATTAATTAATAGCCCAATGACCAATGGAAATACAAGGACCAACGGCTTAACGTGACTTCCAACCCACAGATGATGGTCTGATATGTCTAAACGATGGTGGAGTTGATGCGGGTGTCATCAGATGATCACTGAGACCATCTGAGCCGCTTTAGACCTATATCATCCCTCAAACCTGACCTCCATGAAGCTGGATTACAGGACCACGCCACGAGTCCCAGTCGAGCTGTAGATGCCCCTTAAACCAACGCGAACTTTATACGAAGTTTAAGGTCTGAGATTGTTGCGTGTTTGATCGAATTTGTAGCCTGTTGACTACTCGGTTGCCCCCACGCTCGAACCTCCCCTAAAAACAGATTCCACCTATGATACAGAATAAATGAGTCTTGACATCCCCAAAGAGTGTTATCAAAAGTTTACAACCGAAGCTTCGTTCCTGAATTAATTATTTCATTCATTGTGACTGTTTTTACTGTACTTTAATATGATTTTTCCAAGATCTACAACATGATCTTTTCTTTATAAAAATACAAATCTTTCCTTTATAAAAATGATTCTTTAAAAATATGATTTGTGCTAACATAACTTTTGACCTAATGGTAGATCTTGCAAAGCGTCATCCAAAACGTTAAGAGTAACATACAAAACTATCATTTAATTTAACTAAACCCCACTGGTTTCAATTGTCCACAGTTGTTTCCACTGAAAAAGGTAATTAGCTAAATATATTATTGTATAATGTCGTATCAATTAAATACATCTTTGTTAACTTTAAAAAAGTTTGAAGTGTATTAATACTGCCTATTTTTACTATGAGCACCAATCGATTTGAATTATTACACATTTCGAGCCTGCAATCTTTAGTTAAGCAATACTTACAAAACCTTTTGTCATTTCCTTTGAGCTCTATATGATATTACTCAGCCACTAGTAAACTATTGTTAGTGAAAACACTACAAACAGCTAAAGCTACCTATTTGAAACCCTTTGGCTTCTCTCTTCATTAAAAACCCTTCTTTTTAATTCTGTAAGATACAAGGTTTAATTCCAAACGCGTTGATAAAGAACAGGTTAAAAGCAACAGGTATATTCGGAATGTAGCCCTCCAGTGTTACATTTCAGTTAATTAGTATCATTTCTCTTTACAGTTAGAAACCTTTTACACCTTTATAACTCTTTGTGTGGATAATGAACTGTCGAGCATAACCCCGACATTGATAGATGACACTTTTGAGCTCAGTACATTGGTATTGATTGATCTGTTATTACAAATGCATTGATGTCTGAGATAACAAGTTTTAACGTAGTTATCAAAGTAGCAAAGGCTTTTGTTGAGTATAACACATAACAACAGAACGATTGTCAAGTATCGATAAATGACACACTGTGTTCTCTACATTAGACACACCCACTTTGAACACAAATAACAAAATGACAACAAAGAAAATTCCAAAATAGTTTATCAATTCGGAATATACAACAAAACGCAAAGTATCATTAAAAGGATTTATGAATCAAATTACAGCCAGTTGCAAGGGCTTACCATACTTAAGGAATATATTTAGTTTCCAATGTACCGCGAAACAGCCGCCAAAAGTGCCCGGCAAACCAACATTTTGATTAATTGATGACTATTACGCATTGCACCGAATTGAAATAACGCCTTTGACAAACATTTTTGCTCGATGAAGATATTTGCCGCCATGGCCTGGTTATCCGCCCATTAGCGGATTTTATATTGTGTGAGCTTGTGGGCTATTTTTTAAGAATACAATCTTACGATGCTAAAAGCAGAATATAATTATAAATGCAGTTGTTGAAGTATTTTGACAGTTTTACCCAATACATCGGTGTAAGGTTCAAGGACAGTTTTATGTTCTAGTATATTATACAGAGTGTCAGTTAAGTCTGGAGACGGTTTAATAACTTTTGAACGGCGCAGGATTAATGCACCAAATTTTACACAATAATTTGTTGTAAGAACAGTGTGCAGTTCTACTTTTCTACGTAAAAAGATTCACCTTTGTGTGGTGCCTCTTGATCCTACAGATGTTGGTTTCTTCTGAACGGACGCGCGTTTCGGGGAAGTTGTTGTTACGTAAACTATTAGTTAATTAATATAATATACATGTTTCTTCTTTTGTTATCACTGTTTTGTATAATCTCATAATCTGTGTTTGTAGTAAATATCAAGACTTTGTTTACAGCATATGTTACTCAATAACAAATTAATAATAAACATTGTTCTTCCAACCCTTGTTAAGTGTGTGTTGTGTTACTTCTCTCTCTACCATACTTTTATAATATTTAAACCTTTCTCGTTCTCTTCCTTCATCATACTCATTTAATTTATCCTCTTCAATATCTTTCTATTTACATTTTACATCTCCCTTTCTCTGGTCCTTCGAGTTTCCCTCATTTTAACCCATTCCAAAACAGTTGTACCCCATCGTCAGCGTCACACTGTGGTTCTTATACTAAACAATATATACATAACATACACGACGCTGACGATGGGGCACAACTGCCCGAAACGCGCGTCCGTTAAGAAGAAACCAACATCTGTAGGATCAAGAAGCACCACACAAAGGCAAATATTTTTTATAGATGGTCGTACACTGGGTCTACATAATAATTTTCTACGTAGTTGTTGGCTCCACTCCAATTTCCCTACTTCTATGGTCAACGTTTTTAGCCCTGAGCTGAGGCCTCGACAAAGTGGCTTTAATTATGAGAATACAGATTGGTAATGAGTATTAAAGCGTGTAGTAAGTTTTAACTAAAATATTTTAATACGGGAAGTTGTAAATTTATTCATACTGGAAAATAATGTAGTTTGTTTGTGAAATGTCGAACAACAAGGAAATGAAGGCAAGTGAATCCAACTGATTATGTGATATTGTAGAAGGAGCTGTATTATGTTGTTGGCGAATACCGCTGGTAAATTAGCCTCATTTCCTGCTAGAAACTTGAATATTCCTTCAATATTTCCTTCGCTATTTTCTCTTAACCAGTCTTGGGTTTAATATGGTTTACTTGTAGTCCTAAAAGAAAACTGTGTGACATTATGTAAACTTGCTGTTTAATGGATCCATGTTTCATAGACATGGCTTTCTTGAAAATTTGGAGTGTATTATGTTTGAGTACTTTACGTCCAAAAGTAAGTAAGGCCCGAAAACTGTTTTTATAGAAATAAATACAATATTATAGATTTTTATGAGGTTGAATGTGTAAAAATATATTTGATAATGTTATTATTATTGATCAACTAGATGTTATTTTGTTACCATATGCACCAGCTAAAATCTGGGTATTATTTCGTTTTGGAACAATCTGTTTTATTTAGTGAGGGTTGAAAACCAAAAAAGTAAACTTTATGCAAATTTAACACTTTAAGAAGATTTTACAAATCCAATTAAGATAGCTGTACCCAAGAAAGGTGTTATTGATAAATCAGTTACAAAAAAAAACTAAACTTAATAAACGTAACTTAACTTTTAATTAATAAAAAGTAATGTGGAGAACAAATGTTTTAGACATTCAGTTAAGAAATATCTGTTAAATAAAAGTCATTACTCACTAGACGAATACCTTGTTTCAAGTTAAAGTCAAAGTTAGTTTCTTTAAAATTTAGGATATGTTCTTCTATTGTTATCTTCTTTTGTTATTTGTTTTTGTTCCCGTACATTAGACATGACACTATTTTTGTATGTATTGTACAATGTGAAATAAAGATGTTTGATTCTGATTCTGAAATATCTGGTAATATTAGTAAATAATATGATTGAGATTTTGTTTTCCACCGTGACCATAGAATAATGTCCGAAACCGGTCGGTGATATAAAAAATGATAAAAGGGTATTTCGTTTTGATTTATTTTCCATAGTAAATATGGTTATATTTTTATCTCTTATATGAATAAACATTTTAACTTGATAGCCGAAAAGTCAGCTGAAAATTCGTGGTTTTCTTTTTGAAAACTGGATCCCTGTAACTTATTGCGTATCTTTTATTTTCTTTAAATGAACTGTTTTTGAAATGAAACACTAAATGAACTTAATTAATAAACTTAGAAACGCTTAAAATGTAGAGCTGACCAAACCTGGTTTGCAGCTTTCAGCTTTTTTCTTTGCATTTAAATAGGACAATTCCAGTGATTACACACGAGTCACATTTATCGCTGATAATACACACCACAGTGAACCTTAGGTGTATCATAGTTTCTTCCATAGCTTGTTTAAGGGATCACACCTTCAATTCAACATTTAATGTTGAAGGTTATTCACGTTGTGTTGAGTGATAAGTTGAAGTGTATGAAAGGGAAGGGGTACAACAGACTATTGTGTATACAACAATATCAGCTGTTATCAGTACACAGTTGGTTGACTCCTCACATCAGGGATTCTGAGTAAGTAAACTGACAATGTCTCAACAGTAGTGGTTCTAATGGAAAGTTTCTTCCGTGTCTAAGTATACATAACAATCACCTATATAGGTAAGTATGTAAAGAAGTTTAGTTCCTTAAGCAACTTTGATATGTTGGGGTGCGTCAAGATAATGCTGATTAATAGGTACATTTAGTTTACTTATAAGGTTGTAATTGTTGAACAGTGATGAAACATTATATTAAGTTCGTTATCTTATAGAATATATACTTTTAATAGTGACTTCCATTTCACTACGCCCTTCCAAGTCTCTATACAATTTTAGAACAGTAGTTAGTGTTTTATTACTGTACAAAAATAGAAGATATGTTTTTTACGATTTATTTGTGAGGATCTCACGTGTATATTTTCTTTGTGTACTTTGTTTTTTACGTTGAAAAGAAAAATACGTGTTGGTTTGTTTTATGAATTTATGCCTTTTGTCCTATGTATTCACTTTCACAACTAAAATATATTGTATGTAAGTATAGTTTTTACAGCCTTGAGTGCAATTTCTGGGGTTGGCTTTTACCATTCTTTGCCTAAAGGTATTCTGATTTTTAACACAAAATAAGTACAAGCAACATCAGCTGTATGAGAAAACAGAGTCAAAAAGTCAGGACGTTGAAAACCAGTGTTTTCGTCATTTCCTTATGTGTCAGGGAACTGTAAAGGTTATCGGAAGAACTAAGAAGGTTAGTTAGAAAATATAAAGTTAGAACCGCGTTAAAAGCACGGAATACTCTTAGGCGACATCGTAAAAACCAAACTCAGAAATAGTGCTCAAGATCCTAAAACTGTGACAATATACAATTTGGTTGTGGTAGAAAAAATAAGAGATATATAAATATCACTAAATGTACATATACAAAGAAAATATCGGTAAAATGTTTAGTGAATTATTTTTAAAACTGTTCAACCTCGTTGTTGCGAAAGTCCAACAACTGTTCAGTCGTTGTTTCGTTCCATTAACTGGAATGAAGGAAGAGTTTAAGGATTCATACATAAAAATCCAGTAGAAATATGGCCTCTTTGGCCAAATCTCATCAACAATGAACTTAAGCGTATGGATAGTCGAGATTCTTTATTGTCATTGGACATAATTATGTAATCAACAACGTCAGAACTAAAACCTTGGGAAATAAAATACATGGTTAGAGGCATATGATAAGATCTATTAGTAAGCAGAGCTATCTTATTGTATGGTTTTATCTTACACACTATTTTCCAGCCCAATTCAACAAATTCTGACATACGTTGGATTTTCAATTTGTGATGACTTGATGGATTTTTAAAATTCTCAATAGAAATTAAGTTATGTATTTGCGATTGTGTTGTTCGGTCATATGCCTATGACTGAAAACATTCAGCTGGTTAAGCAAGCCAAGTTCTAGGTTGAAAGATATTGTTTGATCCTCTTTGGTTGATTGGCAGTGTAGAACATTGTTAGAAAGAATCACTGCATCATTCCTTGACAGCAGCTATTAAACATTGAAAAATATATAAATTATGTACAGTAATTTTTCATCTTGTGAAAGCAGTGGTTTGCAGTTATCCAGATCATTATTGTTTCATATTTACCTAACTGTCTTATATTGTAAGATAAATATCTTTTGAATATAAGATGCGTGACCCCAAAGCTTTGTTTTGTAACACATGTGGTACTCATTAAAACAGGTATTTTCAAGTTCTCAGTTACGGTTGGTCAGTGTGATTAGTCATCCGTTGCTTCCAGCCAGTCAGTTGGTAAGCAGCTTTCACTGACGTTCTTGGTTTCTTAAATTTTAGTTCAATTTCTAATAATGTTTTTGTGCGAGTTGTACTATTAACTTAACTGGTGGTATTAAAATCAATAGAGCTTTAAGAAAAAAATCAAAGCAAAAGAGAAAAGTCTTGTCATTTGTTGGTGGGTGAGTGGTCAGCTTACACTGATTACTTTTAGGCTCTCATTACTAATGTTTTGTGTTACGTTTAGGTTACTTTTAACAAGAAGACGGTACCAAATTCCAGAGCCCAAAACGTTTTGTTCTTCTAGTTCACTAAAAACTACGGAGCACGTCAGTAATAATATTCTAACGCTATTACTGTCACCAACAAGACTTCAAAAAATAATACAAATTGATATTTGGGGTTTTCAAAATATTCAAATTTATCTAGTTATACACCCCTCTAAAAGTAGAAAATACCGTGACTCCTAAGCTGAGTAAATGCACTAAGGCGGGAAGTAAGGCTACTAGGATAAAGACGAAGCCTCGTGATTTCAGGTGATAACAATTCATTATGTTTAACTGCGGGCTGTTACTGCACCTTTACTGTCTACTGCCTTCAGTGTAGCGTCTTGGCCAACAGGTGGTACATTTCCATCACAAGATTGAGTTCATAGTGGTCATTTACAAAGTGGAAGTACGCTAGGTATTTACTTATTATTGTTACATTAACTAAACTAAAACTGACTCAAACTGACTTAAAAAATACTTTTTTACTGACGAAATTAGAAAGTCTGTACTCTGATGTTCACCCAAATAGCAACTTAAACTAATGGACTAATTCGATGTTAAAACAGCATATTGTTAAAAATACAGGTTTAAAAACATTGAATAGAAGAACCAATACTACCACACAGTTGAAGATTAGTTTCAAAACATGAGAAAGTAATATAGTGAACAAAACAGCACAACTGGGAAGTAAACAACCAGTGATCCAGTGATGTCCTTTTTAAGCTGAAACGTATTAGCACGAGAAACCCCTAACGTATTGGACCTTAAGCTACCAAACGAGATGAATCCAAGCTCAAATAGACCCCGAAACCGGAGTTCAGTTTAGTTAAAGTAGTAAAATAAAATAAAAAATTATTATAGTTAAGTTGTATATCCAATTCATTTCTATTTTATTCATAGAACTTTAAAGTATTTAACGCTAATTTAAGACATGACAACAAGAAAATCAATTTGTTCATGTTGAACGAATGAAAATATGCTTAAATAAACTGAACCAAAAGGAATAGCCGAGATCGTAGGTAACAAAAACAGTGATGACCAGCTGAGGCATAAAGTCTGAATTGGAATTGCATTGTAAACATCTTTTTTAAGAAGAGGAGCCTTAACGAAGAGTATTGTGAAATAAACCCCCACATAAAGTGATAAGGACTTTAAATACAATCAAAGTTTATTAAAATGCTGCCTTAAAAGAAGAAACTACTGAAAACTTGCCAAAGTGGCGATACACCCTTATAACTGAAAAATAACGAATGTAAAACTCAAATACTTTTGACGAACGAAGCTTAACCTCAGATCAAAGTGTCGAGGATTGAAAGCTTTAATCCTTTCTTTGACCAATATTTCAACACAGATAACTTTTGAAACACCTTAATTTCAGTGAATAGCTTCTCTTCACCGCCTCAGGTGTCTTTTGAATTTTGTTTGTAAATATTAAATGTTTGGTAATAATTGTTAGTAGTGTACTAAAAATACGTTGATGATATTTTGTGACACATAACTACCTATATAAAACTAATAGTTTTAAAGCCCGTAATAGACTTCTACGCTATGTAGTAAAATGTGAGTAGCATTGAGAAACAACAAAACAAGACACATTACCAAGATGACCACCATTTTGTTAATAGTAACTCTATTTACTTAAAACTCGATCTTAGCCTTTTTATTTCAAAGATAAATTATCCTACAACATTTAATTGCAATTCGTTAACTAGTTCGATTGCTTACGTCTACTCGGACATACACAATAATAAACAAAACAGCTGAAGCTTAGCCTCTCGTGCTACCGTGAATTCTAGCGAATTTCCAATTACAGGAAGATAAGCCCAAAGAGTGAATCCGATCTCAATTAAACGTGACATAAACATGAATGGCACAGTAACTTGTAAGAGGTCTAAGAATCAACAGTATGCAATCAGCCAAACTATATAATAGCGGTGAAAAACAGGGCATATAACAAATTTCATTAAAATCTAGTCTTATACAGTTTTAGAGCATACAACTCATTTATTTTTGTTTAATTGGTTTCTCACATCACAATAATTTTCGATTGTAAATGTACAATGGTATTTCCGTATTACATTTATCCTTGTTAATTCAATAGAATTAATACAGGGCTATAATAAATGATGTTCCTGATTTTGATTATAAATTTTACTGAGTAAAATTGCTTTTAGACCATTTTAATTGGTACCTTTGGAAAGAAAAACTAATAAAGTTTTATTTATACTGGTTTGGGTACGTATTTGCTGTTTGTTAAGTCAACTGTTGTAGGTGTTGTGTAATGCTTGAATTTGAAGACAATAAAGCTTGTTAAGTGCTGGATTATCATCACATTAACCAATATTTTATTAGTGTCCAACCACTTTTTAGTGCCAGGTTTAATACAAATTAGTTACCACTCTATTCATTAATTAGTGATTGAATTTTAACACAAATGGCCACATGAATGAACAACTGTTGTATCATTTTACAGTTTCAGTAAAGTTGTAAAACTGTTGAAAGTTGATTACGAGAGCTGAAAGGAAAGTTTGCTGAACAGTGTACTGCACGTTATTCATTAACAGAGAGCGCATGGATACGAGTACATGATACATGTACTCTTCAACTCTCATCATGTTTCACGTTAATGACCACATCAGCTGATATTAAACGTTTATTTTAAAGATCGATCTCATCTTCAACCGCGTATACAAGTAACTAAAAATATAAATTAAGTTTATATGTATATATGTATGTACTCCTACATGTCGCATTTTTGGTACAATTTACATAAAATTTAGTACAAATGCTTTGTAAATATCTAGGTCAAGTTCATTAGCCAGCAAAATCGTTCTACCGAAAGTAGCCTGTAGGGCAGGTTTTATAAAGGCGGTTTTGTTATTTAAAACACTACACTTAATCCGGTTTTGATACAGTTTGAAGACATAATTTAGATAGTATATATATAAAATATAACAATCAGCAGGTCGTATCAAAATGGCGGAACAAAATGATTTTTCGCTCTTTCACAATTTGAATTAGTCCAATGTTTATACAATTTGATACTTATTTTCCATGCATGATACGTAGTAAAATGTCCAGTAAGATGCGACGTTAGTCTGAGACCGTAGACCTAAGCGAGGCTGTGAGCTTAGCGATCATCCTGGTAATATTCGTGATAACAAAGAACGCAAAGCTGAGGTCGAAGGCCGAAGCAAGGCTGTGAGCGTAACGAATTTTCCTATGTTTTAGCGCTTGGCTGTGTTCGGTCTGGGTTTATTTTGTTGTTACTACAAACTACAACTTTTCTTGATTTCTTCATTTTCCCATATTAATATTTTACTAAAACTACTTTCATCCTTTCCCAAGCTCATAGCTCTACCGATCCATCTCCAATACCAGAAACCAGCACCCGCTCGTCTGACAACTTCCTTTCTCATGGTGTAACAGTAGCCCTTTAGACCTTCTCAGAACAATCATTGTAAACCATGAGAACAATCAATAGTCGATGTCAGCAAGAAGAATCTGCGACACGTGCAGTCCACGTGGACTATTGGCTATGGTTTGCGCACCAATTAAAATCTGAACTCTTCACATTGTCACGCCTACTTAGACCTGATTGGCGAAAGTAGTCAGAGGTGTCCAGTGGACCTTTTTCCCCCGGAGGGAGCGGACATAAATTCTCGCCAAGTCTTCAAGCTGTCAACTCTGCTGCCTCCGTGGTGTTCACCCTGCGTTCCCCTCTGAGAGTGCCTAAATTCACAATGGATTGATTGGAAATTTCTTAAATTAAGTGCAAAATTATTTGTATAACAAAATGTAAACTCGGTCAAATACGATTACTCTTCGAGTTTACACGAGTATTTTGCATAAGTAGTTGTTTTGTTTGAGTACTGGCTTAGCAACCACTAATACTGCATACAAACTCACACGTTGAAATTGTCAACGACTTTTGATCAAAATGAATAAATAAAGTTTCATAAGTTGAAACTATGTATAGAAGATGAAATGACTAGCGCCAAGCACCGATGAGAAGCAGAGTAATGTCAACAAAGCACATTGTCTGCCTCACCGCCGCTGACTTGCCACTTCCACCCAACCCTTCCGTTATTACACAATCTTACTGCGTTCAGGCTTTCGTTTTAATAAAGCCAGCTGATTCAACAATGCACCGACTTAGTCAGGATTATCGTTTTAAGCAGAGTATCTGTGGTTTGTTTGATTATATAAGTCTGCTTGATAACTAATCTTGTATTTACTTGTCTTATATTTAAACAGGGGTTGACTTCGAGGTCGAGGTTGAGTAGTAGAGAGTAGTGGTACATTCGTAGTCCTAACTTCGCCTCGGGGGTTTAAGTGTTTTATTGTCAAGGTTTATAAGTACTAATGAGACGAAAATATTTCCAAATAGGTCAAATGTGTTTAATTTGAATTTCTTATAAAAGCACGCGCCTTAAGGTTCTTAGTTAAAAGGTTATACAGAGTCAGGCAAAAGTGTGGAAATGCCTTTTTTAACGTTTTAACCAGTTTTCAGCGCAACCGAAATGGGTACACCTTTAATGCATACTGACACTTTGCCCCAGTTTTCAAAATTGGGTTGTTGGGAGGGGGTTTAGACTTAAAACTCTGTGTAACTTAAAATCAACGCCATTTCTTTCTGGGTTAAGCTAGAGACTTCTAGTTATCATCATTCATCGATATTTTCTAAGACCTTCAAAATGAGGTGTCACTCGATGGGCCTTCCCTATGAAAATTATGGGGCTACCCCCAATCTCCCATTTTGAAAAGTATGCATTAAAAGGTACTTTTGGTTCCTCTAATAAAATGTACCGAGTTCGGTTGCGCTGAAAACTGGTTAAAAGTTATAAGGCGTATCCACACTTTTCCGACCCTGTATACACTTTTAATGCACGTCTATAAAAAAGGCTATGAGTGAGCTTGTAAAAACTATTAGAGCTTGCAAGACATCATAATTGCAGTTTTCACTTTTATTGGTATGTCTTACTTCTAAATCATTCGTTCTATTTCTGTAAGGCTTTCAGAGTAAGCCCTTCCTAAACTTAAATACATTTTAAAGCACAACGCCTGTTTATAACCTTTGCCTTTAAGCAACAGTTTTAACTAGTAGTTGAAAACATCTGCTTCAAAGACATGTCAATAAAGTGGGTGAGAAGCTAATTGGTTTGACAGATAGATTGGAAGTATTTGACTTTTATAATATCTGAATGAACGGTATACCAGGTGAGCGCCGGAATAGGTCTGTTTGCTTTGTTATGAAAGGGAGAGCCTAACTTCGTAGTTGTAGATACGTAAGCTGGTAAAGTTGAATTCAGCCAGTTTTAAATGATTTCAACTTAGACCAAACCTTTGGAGGAACTTCGTTTTATTGTATAAGTCTTGAAAGAAATAGTTTTGTCTAAAATTAGCACAAACCTCGTTAAGTCCCTATCTTGCAATTTTTAGTATAACGTATTGTCCAGGCATATATTTTAGGAAAGCTTCGGCAAGCATGATGTACTTACTACCTGTGAGCATGAGTCTGTGGGGAAACTATTAAGTTGTTTGTAGCCGACACTAGCGCTGAAACTGCCTGTAAATGTCCATAACACCTTTATGACGGTGAAATATAGTACGCACGTGGCAAACCAACAATATCACTCAAATCTTATTACTGTCAACTATTTTGGTATCAAAATTTATGTTCGCCAAAACAACGCCGGGTGAAGTTACATTTTTTGTAACCACATATTACAATAGAAGGTTTTTTCACCTTTTTTGTAATTGGAAAAAACCTTTACTTAGTATGTGAAAATATTTAAAAAACAGACGTCGGTAACACAAAAAAGTCGTACGTAGAATCTGAAATCCACCGAAGATTTTAACTTATTCAAAAGGAGGTTAAGAAGGAGGTTATTTGATGGAAAGCTCATACTATTCTGTTAGGGATTTTCTAGACCAGGATTTAAATCATGATTATTAACTGTTATTATACTGTATATTTAACTACTAACTATTGAGATTAGGGTTTGCAATAGACTTACTAGTGGTTCACTTTGTTTTATTTTGAATATTTGTTTAAACTAGACTTTTCCTTTTTTATATTTGTGCTTTATCAACGCGTAATCCTTTGTATATGAAAAATAAAATTATTATTATCTATAACAAAATTACCTTAACGTACTATGGTGAAGTTTAGCACAATTAAATGGATAATTAATTATTTTTGACCATAAATTCTTCAGATGCTGAAGGCAGGGATAGCCAATGAACTGAGAGTCACAACACGGCAGGTTATAAACGTTGGCGAGCATTTGTTAAGTTTGTGAACAAGGTTGCAAATTAAATCAAGGGCCTAAGCGCATAAAACATATCTGCAAACAAAGTTCTCTCGCAAAAAATATGTAACAATATAGGCGAGTTATGGAGAATAACTGGGATACCTATCATTGTATTACTGGATATCTTGAATAGAAACAATTAAACTACAAATCTTCTTAGTTGGTGTTTATTACAGTTACCTGGTTGAGGGTTGTAGATGAGACCTGTACTACAACCTGCACCGTGATCTAAGGTCAACCAAGTGACCTACTAAATAAACTAATTAGTGGTAAAAATGAAAGTTTATGCAAAGAATTTTGAATTGATTATATAATTTAGTAAAAAGCTAATAATTTGATTTGGTACATAATTTATGGTAAAGATTTTATATAAATTCATGTCCCCGCCGTCACTAAAGAATTTACATGAATTGAAAAAAAAGTTCATTAGAATAGTTTTAAGAGAGCACAGTACCTGTCGGTCATTTTGCTTTTTGCACCATAAGAAAAATGTAAAAACAAACATGAAACACCTTATGCCTACAATTTGTATCAGACCTTTTTAAAATAGGTTGTATTTGAAAGATGATAGTGTACTGCAGTGACTCCGCTGACCACTTTTTGAAAATTTTATCAGTTAACAGTTCAATCAAGAAATTTACATACAAAGTTTCTTTTTTGGGTTTATGTCAAGATCTTATGAATGAGAAAAATGTTCATGCGCTTAAAAACAAAGCTTTTTCAAAATTGCAATAAAAACTGTGTGAGATGTCACAAGAAAATGTTTGTTTTTAAATTGTTCTTACATGACGAACTCAAGTCACTACTGCACGCTTTGAACTAAAATTTTAAATCTTCAACGTCCAGAGTAAATATTGATATACATATTAAGTAAATATGATTTCCATAACGTACTAACCAGTCCTCTAAATTATAATGACCAACAAAACTAACGCTTTTGACATTTAATATGTGACAGCTACCAAAAACAACATTTACATCAAATGTTTTACTTGAAACAAAACTGTTACAAATAAAAGCTTCACCACGAGCCATTGGACTGTTTCAATAATCCACATAGATTGTAATTGCAAACAACAGCTGACTAATCCAAAGGTAAACAAGCCAGCCAGAGCCGATGTCATGTGGTGGTATTTTCATCTGTCATCTGACTTTGTACCGTTCAAATCCAATCATAAAGTAACAATATTGTTTCATATGTTTCAAAGGCTTTAAACGTTTGAGCCTATCATTTGGTATTAGTCACAATAAGCTTATTATTATATCAAATGTTGTCTACTAGATAAAGAGGGGTTTATTTAAAACTAAGGGGCGATTCAGGGGCGTTTGCATCACGTCTTCCATCATGCTTACATATTGTTGCGTACAATAGTGCATTATAGTTCAACCATATTTATAGAAATCATCACAAAATTCAAATCCCGTCAAACCCAAAGTTTGGCTATACCAGAGTCTCGCTGCACGGAAAGGGTTTAATTCATAACTTCATGAGAAAATAATGGATTTCATGACGAAATTGCAATACCATACTTATTTTATAAGATCAAACCTTTTTCAATAGTCAAACGTCGAAAACCCAATCTACAAGTACACTGTTTGATTTGAGAGAATAAGACTTTATTTTGGTGGTTTCTACGTGCAATGAGTTTTATAAAAAGCTTATCTTTTGAAGTAAAAGAGCTTGTTGCAACTTTCTTATAACAGTTTTGTATTGAAAATCAGTTTTTACATAATCAAATTAATAACACTAATAAATTTATTTCACTTTTGTTTTTACTTTTGAACCACTGTCTAAAAGCATTGTATAACTGTGAACCTTTATTGTACTCTTACTAATACGAAATGACCCAAACTGAGCCAACTTCTTTGTTAATATTCTTTGCATCTAAGATGACTTTCGTAAATTCAATAAAGTGTTATTAAAAAGATAATTTTGTTCTTGTGTTTAAGAGGTTTGTTATAAATTGATATTTCATAAACCAAAGATGATTTCATGAATGTAATCCTGTCGCACGAGGAATTCATATTAGGAAAGCTTTGTTCTCGGCAAACAGATTAGGAAAAGCCGAAAGAGCTGTTTACTCAGAGTGAAATAAATGTATGAAAACATAAATGCTTAATTAACATGCTGCTGCTACTGAAGGTTTTTCTGGTTGGCGTATTAAAATAGGCATTTATTTTACAGATGTCTAACAATACGACTAGAAATAGTCATAAATATAGAACTGAAATTCACAGAACAAATATTTTTCAAAAAAAATTACCCTCGTCAAACTGGAGCAAAAAATTATACAATACACCGCCAGATAATCAAAAGTAGGCCAAAATATGAACACATTGGTCCAACATGCTTTTTATAATGTACATGAATTTATGAACCTATAATATATCTCCATAATTATTATCTATATATTTATTTTAAATTAATATTATTATTTGGTGGTCAGCAAACATTTTTGTTCGGCTTTTATGGTGAATTTACATTACTTCTTTCATGGTTTTATTGTTAGCTACTGTTTTTTGTTTTGTTTTTATGTCACACAATAGTTATTGTATTGACAATAAAGATTATTATTATTAAGATAGTATATTATTCTTCATGATTATTAGTCCACAACTCTATACGGTACTAAAACATAGCTGACCCGTATCCTAAGCGCCATATGAATCCTAATCAACTTCCTGTAATGAGAGAATAATTTGCACTGGAAGTGACCTTTTGAGGATCTTATCAAAAATGCGGTTTTATGCCCCATAAAATATTCATGATGCCATGGATATTCTTGATCATATTTTTTTCACTATGCAGTATGCATATTGATGTTTTAGAGCTCACGAATTTGCACTATTACACTACACCCGAGATAAGCTTCTTAGATTCACTTAGGCAGCTAGTAATGTATGTTTTACCCTTCATAAGATTGGGATATAACTACAAGAGAAGAGTTACAAAGCTTTGTCGAATAACGTTTAATGTCCTCTGTGTAAACTACCCCAAGTATAGACGCTCACTCTTGGGACAAGGCCATTACACTGTACAGTAATATGACTCCGCTGGGGAAACTGCTAGCCAGGTCTTGTGTTTCAAGTATATTATTAAATTGATTAAATTTGGTTCTTTAAAACCGAAATTAAATTAACAATTCATCTTTTGATAACTTACAATGTTGACAACTTGATGATAACTTACAATGTTTGGCATATATTATTTATTATGCAATTCAACAAATTATAAGCCCAATAGTTTGGTTTAACCGCCTCTTTTCAGGTTCCGAACCTTTGGCACTTGCCCTCTTTTTGAGGGCATAACGTTTTGTTATTAACAGTTGTTACTAATAAACATTTTATTTATATTTATGAATTAAAAGTTGATTTTTCTTTCTCTATGTGCATTTGAAACAGTAGCTAACATAAAATAGCCTATACAAGTTTAGCCTGTATAATAGCATTTAACCTTTTAATCGACGAAAACAATTCCCATTGTTCCCATTGTTCTAGAAAGAGTAAGTGAGACAAATCCTAAAAAGAAGTTCTAAAATAATACAAATAGTGTATTAAATAGTTTTGTACAACAAAAAAATCAATGAAACCGTTGTTATTTATGAGAAATGCGCGGAGATTCACCGTAGATCTTGTGGCTACGTGTCGGCAATTTAAATAAACAGGTTTTGCTGTGAGTAACTTTATTCGTAGTCTCAAGTTATGTGAGCTATCATTACTTGTAAAAGGCAATATTACGGTATATGGCCTTCGTAACGCTTACACTATATTACATTCATCATGCAAATTACCCACCACTATAGCTTCATGCCCATGTAATGTTCATACTAGAGCATAAATAACACGATTAGCTTTTAATGTATTGAGATTATTAAATTCCAATACGTGGTACTACCATACATATACTGTACACAAGGTATTATCTTGTAAAAGAAAATTTATTGAAAAATTATGATTTATAAGTGATTTGCATATTTAATTAAGTAAGAACATGAACGAACTGACATACGATACGTAAATGTTGAGTCAAGAAAACATTTTTTATTTACAACTAGATTATTGCAATTTATGTCATTTGTGACTTTAGGCCCAGTTGGGATTCCGGATGTGGTGTTTACTTTCCGGCTACCTAATAATACTGTATACAGCAAACGGATATAAGCATACATACTGGTTCTGTTAATATGTTTATCTAGTCATGTTGTTTTTTCATTACATTACCAATCTTGGTTAATCCCTAGTCAGCAAGTATTTTATAGAAGAGCCTGCAATTAGTCCTGATTTATTGTTCTCTGGCAAGGACCACTGGGAGACCTAGCCTCTACTGGATGCATCCTCTTAATCCTATCTTATCTATGCCTCGTATAATGTTAAATTGAGCACTTTTAATGCTCCATTCTTAATGCTTACATTAATAAAACCTAAATATTTCAGTATTTTACACATTTATATTCATACGAACTAACTTGATCAGACCGACCAAGATTCCACCAAGTGCTTTGCAAAAACTGAATTGAATAAAAAATAATGATTGGCTATTATTTTTAAATGGAAAATTCTTAAGACTCACTACTTTATGCCGAAAAGCACATTACAGTGAATAATAATATTTTATCGTTAGTGAATAAAAAATCAAGAAATCATATAGTTCTATGATAGTACAAAACTTTTAGTGTATACAAAGGGACCGCACAACTATCTTGAAAGTAGAGCAATCGATATGATCAACCTCATTCAATGAAGACATGAACGGAAAGAGACTACATGTTCCATTATCACACGAAGATTTATGGTTATCAGATAGAATCAGTGGCATGTTTGCTGCAGATAGCGTCGGGGAGAACAGCCCGTAACAGCTTGTGTCGAGTATTGCCGTCTTCTCGCTTGGTTTTTACTTGAATTTGTGATTTATTCGTGTGCGTTGTACACAACACGTAATTCTGGATCGGTGACTCAAATACCTTGGATTATGGTGACAGTGAAAAACTTCGCCTTGATACTTGCGTTATGTGTTCAAGGTTCGGTAAGTTGTAAATGTTGTACTGTGTTAAATGTTTAAATGTTAAAGTAGCATAAGATTGTGCAGAAAGTAGTTTAATGACCACGTCATTAACAAATAAGAACGTCATTGACAGCGCCAATCACAGAAATTAGCTAAAAATGCTGTGACTAAAAATGCCTTAGACAGTTGCATCTCATATTTGATATCTATATTGTCTATCTATATCCTAATTTAGCGTGCCCTAAGAGAGTTTATATACAAATAGTTTTAAAACAAAGGTTAGTATAACCTTCGCTTAGTGACCTTGAAGTCATCTTCGCATTCAAGTATCATTAACCTTGGACTTTGGCCTTAAAAATTCACCAACAAATCACAAATCAATGTTCTTCCTCTTGGACCTGAGCCTTGCTATTACGCCATATTTCGTTTTTCATCGGCTTACAGCCACGGCGCTTCGACGCTTTAAATAAAACAAATCATAGTTTATTTTCTACTTTATAATTATTACCTTTGGTATTGACTTCTCGTTGATCAAGTACAAGTTGACATGCACTTTATTTTATTTATTAGTTTCTTTGTATTAACACAACTAATCTATCGTGTATTGACAAGTTAATAATAATGTAACATTTCATTAAAATCGGATAATAAGTTCAGGTTTAGAGATCAATCTTACTTGTTAAAATAAATCAACGCCCAAAGGGTACTTTTGGTAGCTGTAAATTGCTGCAATTATTATTATTGAGTACTGTAATTCATAATGTATTAATAGGCTCTTACTGTATTCATAGTACTTGTGGCTACGCGTCACTACTAGGTACGAGTATGAAGAAATTTCATAAAAGTACAAAAGAAAAGCAACGTTGTTTAATTTTAGTATTTTAAGTATAAGTGTCACTAATTTTTATTGACGAAGCCTATTTATTATAGTTGTTAAAAACTGATTGTATAGTGGTTTATACGGTTAGTTATTAAATACAGTTATAAGTAGGTTCTTAGCCTTTTGTTAGTAGACATTTCCATTACTTTAGTGGTGTGGCTTTTTATTCAATTTTAAGATAACAGTAGTTGAAATTCCGCTTGGAAAATGTTTTAAATTTGAACCAAAAAATAAACAACCAGAAAATGTACAACTAATTTTGGATTTTAAAGTTATGTGGTTTGTCATAATTGAAATAAAACTTTTGGGTCAACCACAATGCAAAACAATGCTTAATTGTCAAAACATTTAGGTTATTCTATGATTATCATTATCAGTTTTATAAAGAATAAAGAAGGGAAAAAGTAATTATACCGGGTGTCCGAAAAAGAACTCCCTAGTTTTAAAAATACCTCATGATGGTATTAGTCTAAATGGATGAGCTATAATCCTTTGGTGCTCTAGAGTATACTTCTAAGTTTACTCTACTTTCTAAGTTTTAGTTTCGTACGTTGGCAATAAGTTTGGTACACCTGTTTGACTTTGAGCGTAGTTCTTCACGCACAGCGCTGTCAGCACTGTCAGTGCAATGGCTACTCCGCAGCAGAAAGCACAATTATGTGTTATTTGGTTAGTGGAAACACATTCCGTTACTACTGTGCAGCGCAATTTTAAGCGTGAATATGATGGTAGTGTACCTTATCCTAAGTCAATCCGTAAAAAGTCAGAGCTTCTTGTTTTTGCAGCCCTAAAGAAGTCATTAGTGTGACAATTCTTTCAAGATTCTCCGTGAAACGTTGGTATACCCAGCGATTTCCCGTTTATAACCCTACCAGTCTCTTTGAAATGTTTTAACCATTTACGGATTGCCTTAAGATCAGGTACATTATCGCCATATTCACGCCTAAAATTGCGCTGCACAGGAGTAACGGAATTTGTTTCCACTAACAAACAACACATTGTGCTTTCTGCTGCGGAGTAGCCATTGCGACTGTAGCGCTGCGCGTGAAGAACTACGCTCAAAGTCAAACAGGTGTACCAATCGTATTGCCAACACGAAACTAAAAAGAAATAGAAACATATATAAAGCATCAAAGTTATAACTCATCCATTTCACCATCATAAGTGTTTCAAAACTAGGATTCTTCAGGCACCGATATATACATAAAAGAAAAACTATTTTAAACAAAAGGTTTTGTTAACCCAAAATACCATGTACAACTACGTATATTGTTATAGGAACCGAAATTTACTGTACACAGAATGTCTTTCGATTGTCCAAAAGCATTTGATTTAAATCCGCTTGAAAGGAGACACGTGATAAGATTTAATCTTAAGGATATACAGTAGCTGGTCGTTGTTCCGGTACAGCCTGAAGGTCTTACGGTTAGTTTATCTAAGCTGATTAAAGTACTAAGCCCTTGAAGCCATCACATGGTCTTATGCAGATCAAAACCAAGCTCAAATATCTACGTCATACTTGGATTTGATTTTGTATAACGTCTTTCATGTGATGGGTCACGTGTAGTGAAACGAGAAACTACATACGGTTTTGTATGTATAAAAGAAATAATCAGGTTCTGGTTTAGTAGACCGAGTTGTGACCTTTAGCCCATTCAATGACAAAACCAAGAACATCCATAGCAATATCAATCGGTTATCAAATAGATTATACATACTGGGTCATTTACGTAAGCTGTTAAAAAAAAAATAGAGACGAACAAGTTGACTAAAAAGGAGTAAACCAACTTTACCCCAAGAAACCACACATGAGAAGTAATAAAAATAATTTAAAGTTTCTTGTTATATGGACGAGGGGGAAGGAGTTCAGACAACTTGGTATAGTATACCTAAAGTTGCAGGTCATAGGTCGAACCTGGGAACTTATGCATGTAACGGTAGGTCATAACACATCAATGGGAAGCTGTTTTGATTGGCCTAACGCTTGTTAAACCTGATCTCAAAAATACCGAGGCGTTTCCAAATTACGATAGTTGATGTTTGAACCATAGTAACTATCGAAATTCCATTTATATTTTTTTAAACGCATTATGCCGCTGTGATCAGGGGTTCAAAACAATTTAAGATTTCCCAACAATGTATCAAGTCCCATGTTCAAAACAAAATAATATTTTGCCATTCTGTCCTTTGTTCTGTTAGACACATGCATTAGTGCAAAGTGTCACTTTTACACCCAGGTAAATAAAGTATTGTTTTGATGATGCTTTTCTCCCAGAAAACCTCGTGTCAAATGTGTCCCTTAGGAGCTAGTGATGAAAATATATACTATTGTTTATCTGGGTTTTAAAGTGACTTAAGAACTTTAATGCATGTGTCTAAAGCAGCTTTTTAGAGCAAAATGACAACAAAATATTGAGTCTTGAAAGCTGAGTAGGTAAGTTAATTGGGCCGCAATTATTAAAAAAAGCTTGAAAGAACTTGTAGATTAGTAGCTGTATCACGATTAACTTAACTATAAGTGATAAAAATATGATTATAAACAATTGTGTTTAGTTTTTAAATGCATACAAATTCTTGATATCCAACATCTTATACGTTCTGTCAACCAAATTATGATTAGTGGTAAGTTCAACAACTGTTCAAACTGTACATTTTTGGAAGTGCTGTGTGATTGTTGAAATTATATACTTGAGAATTACAGTGTATCAACCATAAACAGCTGTGATGAGTTTTTAAACATAAATAGAGAATATTGAATACTAACAAAATTGTTAGTTGATGACCCCATTTTGATACGCCCCATTCAATTTTGGGACCATTTACAAACAAATTTAAATTAAGCTTTCCGTAATGGGGGTTTTTTTAACATGACCTACCTTGGCAAGGAAAACCCCAATGTTTAAACCCATGGCCTACATTTTAAGTAACATACTGTATAAAAAGACGCTTGAAGTTATGATTTCTGTATTTGTCAGACGCAACCGTTGGAGATAAAGTTCGTTTCATCTTTCTAGGTATACTGGTTCGTCAGTAATCTGTTTGTGACAGCTTCCTTAAACTACTCTGTATTTATTTATTTGTTTAAAGACCGTAATGGTTTGATTCTTCCACTCAAAGCGTTAACCATGGGTATACTTGCTTAGAAATCGCAATAACACTGACATCTTATTCGTTCAACACTTATTACGAGTATATCCTAAAATTGTACAAACGTAACTTTTTAAAGTCTCATTTACTTACTCGTACTCATAGTGTAACAGATATTCTAAAATAGTCGTTGTCTTACGTAAAACTATTAAAGATATTAGTAACGTGCTTGGCTCCTGAGTGGCAGGAGTTGCATCCATCCGAACTGGGTAGCGTGATCCTCGAGCCTTTTAAGTGAACGGTGATAGGGTTGCCTAAATACGAAAACAAGGAGCAAGCACAATAAACCAAAGGCTTGACGTGCACGTGGTCTAGAACGTTTAATAACGTTCACAATTAACTTAATCCAACGTGATTAGTTTTATGTTATAAAAGTACATTTTAGTAATTAATTATATTTTGTTTACCTTTTACTTTTAATAGCAGCTTCAAAAGCACTTAGAAACCAAGTTTTTGTGTTTAGGTATCCAAGCCTCAAGACGCAGTTGACATCACCACATCTGCTCCCACGGTGAAAGTGGACAATGTGTACGACTACTACGACAAGCAGTACGAAGACTACGGTAAACAGTACGACGACTACGTGAAACAGTATATAGACTACGTCACTACGTACGGTGACTACGGGGACTACGTAACTCAACAGTATGTTGACTACGTTACGCAGCAGTACACGGACTACGGGCACTATGACTACGCGTGGCAGTACGGGGAGGACTACGGGGAGCTGGACAACGACTACGGTCCTCACGAGTATGGGGAGTACTTTGCGTTTGGAGACCGTAACAACCCGTACGACACCGTTGTCAGCTTGTTTGATGACACTGGGATCATGCAGAACGGATCTCAGGTAGGCAGGACCAAAAATATATACACTAATTTGTTGCATTGTATTGCTGGCTTACATTTAATTTTGGGTTTGCTGCAGCAGAAAATAATTATTTTCTAAATATACAAACAAATTGGGAGTTGCGTAAGTAAAAATGACGAAATATATGCCGAGGCCCAGGGCCGAGATGTAAGCTCTTTAGACAACACAAAATTGCGGTGATTTTTTATTGTAAATAGTTTTTAGTATAATGAACTGAGTTGTACCTCTAAAGGACAATATCACGAATTTTCTCATCCTAATACGAGACGTAGCAGAGCGTACTCTTAGACATATTTATACGCGTCTTCTACACAGTGTACAACACGTTTTGTATTTTAATTAAAATAAATGTAATGAGTTTCAAAAAATCATATGTATATAATCTGGTTTAATTACCTGTAAATAAATAATATCGTTTCAATATACGATGCAATGTGATAATAAAGAACTATAAATCAAACCTGGGCTTGGCTCAATTCCAACTACGAGTACGTAACTAGTTAGTTACTCAATTCAGTTAAAATCTAAGATTGAAGTGAAAATCCTCTTACCACCTCCCGTATAGAAGGAATTGAAATTGCAAAATCATCAATAATCTCAATGCCAAAGAGCACAACGTTTTAGAGTTTTATTAGTGTCAATATTGATTTCAGATGCCCTGGGTTTACATTATTGTTCCCGTTATACAAATCGATGTTTTCTACGTAGATCCAGAACATGAGTACATCGAGGACGTAGAAATGCAGGTAAGGTATACAAGTCACGTTAGCTACGTAGTGCAGTACCAAGTAAACAAGACGACACTCAAAAATTTGACGACAGAGGAATGTGTCGAGATGCGCAAGAGAGCGGACGCGCTGTGTCACTGCCTCCGCTGAGTCATAGTTACGTGTCCCGCTTACACAGTGTTTAGTGATGTGTTTCGCCTCTATCTGACTCTTATTCAAGATTTATTTGTCTACAGTATATACGAAATGGCATTAACTTGTAATACGTGTTTGAAGCAAATTAAAACCAAACTTAAAGTTGACTGCATCGACTGTCTGAAGAACTTTCATCCCAAGTGTGTTAACCTTACTTCTGGCGATGTCCAGTTCTTAGAAGAAAACAATGAAGCTTTCCGATGTGAGTTCTGCCAGAAGGAAAAACGCAAGAGCATGGTTTTAGAAAGTAAGTCAAATATTTCTTATGATGATGTTTTAACACTTTTCCATGAATTAAAAAAGGACTTTGGCAGAGTAGAGAAGAGTTTGGAAGGATCTTTGGTTGCATGCCATGACGAGGTAAAAATTAAAAAAGGTTATAGAGGAACAGAAAGCTGAGATCAGTAAGCTAGTGAATAACTGCGAGGACCTAACGTGTGAAAATGTTAACCTTAAAACAACTAGTGCTACTGGAAGTAAGGTAGAGAGTCTGAACAATATTCTAGACGTAACACCATAGAAATACATGGCATTCCTGCAGAACCTAATGAAAATGTTATGGAAGTTGTAAAAAGGTAGGCCATTCTCTAAATTATCAATAGAGCCTAACATGATAGATGCCTGCCATAGACTTCACCACAACAAAATGGAAACAGGCCACCCGGTATAATTGTAAAGATGGTCAGACGTCTGGATGCTGAGGGCCTACTTGCTAAGCGAAGGGTTAAGAGAAACCTAAACACTTCTGACATTGGCTACAACCTTCCTCAAGCTAACCCGGTGTACCTTAATGAAAGCCTCAGTCCCTCAAGAAGAAAGCTTTTCTCGCTGCTCGAGCTGCGAAAACGAAAAACCTACATATCTGTGGGTAAGAGGAGGGAAGATTTTCATGCGGAAGGAAGACAAGATGCCAGTGAAAGTGATAAGTTCTACTGCGGACTTGGAAAAACTGTAAGCTGAACTGTCATAGATAGAGTTTATTTATAGTTTCTAAATGTATTAAGTTTTGTTGTTTTTCTGTAACCAAAATATTTAATCCAATTTAACAATTAGTGAAGAAAGTTCAAATTTTAATGAAACCTTGCATATTTTAAATCAAAACATTAGAAGTGTTCGTAGTAATTTTGATCCCTTTTTAATTGAACTCAACAGCTTAAATTACATTTGTGATATTATAGTTTTAACGGAAATATGGATCACAGATACTGAAGTAGGTAATTTTAATATTCCAGGATATAATACTTACAGTTACTGTAATTTGAGGTATCGAGCAGGTGGAGTTTTAGTTTACACAAAATCACATATTGAGGTTATATCGGTTCGTCAGTTGACGGATATTCAGTCAGCTGATTGTTTACTTCTTACTTGTAAAGTCGGACATGCGCAGTTCTCACTGCTGGCAGTCTACCGGCTCCACAGCTGTTCTGTGCCTCAATTCCTCTTTGATATAGATCGGTTTTTATGTACATGCAAGTCTTTAAAATCATTTTTTATAGTTGGTGATTTAAATATTGATTTAACTTCTGATACCATTGATACAAATAATTATATTTCTTGTCTGTCTAGCTTTGGTTTTAAATCTTTTATTAACGAACCTACAAGAATCAGCAGGAACAGTAAATCATGTATTGATCATGCATTTCTTAGATTTTCTTATGACTTTATTTCAGAATGTTCAGGCAAAGTATTGCACATTGCTGTATCAGATCATTCTGCCGTTTTGATAACTGTTAAATTAAACAAACGTTGTTCTGCACCAGACCTGCCTAGATTTAAGTTAAATTGTAATAAGTTTATAGATTATATTTCCTGTATAGATTGGAAACCTGTATATTTGATGGATAATGTTTCTTCTGCGTTTGATATGTTTTTATGTTTGTTGTACGCTGACTTTGAAAAATGTTTCTGGTAATTCTAAATTCACTACGCGTAGGGCCGCTAATTTAAGCTCCACAGATTTGTACCTAAACAGTATGAAAAACCCACCAACTGAAAGAAACCGCAACCAAATAAGATTGTTACAACGTTATCTGCTCAACTCATCAAATACTTTATTCATTTAAAACTACTTATTTTGCACAGTATTCAATATTTGTTTCGTGGATTGTCTTTTTTATGAGAAAGAAAAACAGTTATTTATTACACGAAAACGTGAAGTCTATTTTTATACCTTTTAGCCTTTTATACCTTTTAATAATAAAAAAATTAAACCTATCGAAATCTGGATAATACATGCACTTAGATCCAAGAAAGAAATGCACAAAATACCAAGACCATTGCTAAAAGCTATTTCAAACGTAACCTAGCATTTGTTTTGACTTTAGAAGAAAGTTATAAAAGTTGTTTTCTTTCAGCGCAACTTTTGCTTTATTCTTTCTTGATTTAACTTTATATAATATAAATACAGGCTTTACATAAGTAAAGGTCTGTGCCCAATTTAGTTTCAATTCTGAGGTTATTCAAACCGTGTCCGTTAATCATCGATAGTCAAACCATAAATATCGATTGGGTTATGAAAGTGCCAAAATCAAACGAACATTCACAATTTAAATCTTTGCAATTAAATATGTATTGCGTTTGTGTGCAAAAAACTCTGCAATATTTGCAAGCATCTGTAGATTATGTTTTCCTTTATAGCTGCCGATAGAGACATTCTTCTTGAGCTCGGTGACTTTGGCATGGGTCACTTTGACCTGGGAGACTTCGGCCTTGGTGGGCTTGATGACTACCACCAACACACTGATGACATGCTGGATTACTCTGGGGCTTACGATGACTACCCCTGTACGGTCACTACCAGGTGAGTGAGATCGCTAAGCTCTCTGTACATGTGTTTTCAAATCGGTCAATAATATTTACTATATGGCTAACTAAATACGATCTACATGGTTCATTTTGACACATTCTCAAAACGACTCATTTCATCTGCTCAAAGTACCGGGCGATTACAAATGACATAGACATTTTAGATAGCTTGTGAAAAATTTATTATTTGATAGTTTAGATCATTACTTACATGATTATATCGAAGATTCCTTAAGTTTTGATTGAACATATTGATTCGTTGGATTGTCTTCTTTCAAGAGAAGAAAACAGATATTTACACGAAAACGTGTCTACCTAATACCTTTTAGCCTTTTATACCTTTTAATTAAACAAAATAAACTGAAACCTATCGAAATCTGGATAATATGCATTTAGATCCAAGAAAGAAATGCACAAAATACCAAGACCATTGCTAAAAGCTATTTCAAACGTAACCTAGCATTTGTTTTGACTTTAGAAGAAAGTTATAAAAGTTAGTTTTCTTTTCAGCGCAACTTTTGCTTTATTCTTTCTTGATTTAACTTTATATAATATAAATACAGGCTTTACATAAGTAAAGGTCTGTGCCCAATTTAGTTTCAATTCTGAGGTTATACCAAACCGTGTCCGTTAATCATCGATAGTCAAACCATAAAATATCGATTGGGTTATGAAAGTGCCAAAATCAAACGAACATTCACAATTTAAATCTTTGCAATTAAATATGTATTGCGTTGTGTGCAAAAACATCTTGCAATATTTGCAAGCATCTGTAGATTATGCTTTCCTTTATAGCTGCCGATAGAGACATTCTTCTTTGAGCTCGGTGACTTTGGCATGGGTCACTTTGACCTGGGAGACTTCGGCCTTGGTGGGCTTGATGACTACCACCAACACACTGATGACATGCTGGATTACTCTGGGGCTTACGATGACTACCCCTTGTACGGTCACTACCAGGTGAGTGAGATCGCTAAGCCTCTCTGTACATGTGTTTTCAAATCGGTCAATAATATTTACTATATGGCTAACTAAATACGATCTACATGGTTCATTTTGACACATTCTCAAAACGACTCAAAACATTTCATCTGCTCAAAGTACCGGGCGATTACAAATGACATAGACATTTTAGATAGCTTGTGAAAAATTTATTATTTGATAGTTTAGATCATTACTTACATGATTATATCGAAGATTCCTTAAGTTTTGATTGAACATATTGATTCCGGTTACTGATGGTTCTTGCAAGAAGAACGGCCTGCTAACCTTATCACAAGATTAAGCGCAAAACACGTTCACTTTAATAGAATCCGTATATGCTGTACAGAGTCTCTTTGGCTTTCCCTTTCCCATAATCGTACATTATGTCTATTAACTTTTCCACTAATGTGAAAATTGCATTTATCACTGAAAATTAAGCGATTAAACAATGTGTCGACATTTTAAAGACAATGTTGCATTTCCTGACAAAGAATTGTTAAACATTTTTAAACTTTTCCGCAGAATTTTCCACCATTATTTGTACAAACATAAACTTTAGAAAATTCTTCACAAACCTATATCACTTACTATGTTGAAATACACCAGTTTAGTTTTGTAGAGCCTATTGAAGTTGTCTATTTCATTTGTAATCACCCAATATTTACTCGTCTAAATAAAGGGCAAATCAATGTTCGTTTAGAAAAGAAATATTCTTCTAAACATAAACATTGTCTCAACATTGCGCAAGTATTAAAAATATATTCAGGATCAGTAAAAATTCGTATTGAATCAGTAAATGCCTGAGGTTAATACAATGTGGTTGTACAATTGTACAAAAGTAATGGTTTCGTAAAGCCACTTTAAAAACGTTTACAACCTAGGTTACTATAGCAAACATTGTTTGTTGTCATTTTATCACACAAACAAATGTATCCAATAATTAAAATATATGATATCCAGAGTTAATCATTTTGCAAGTAAGACAAGTTGCCTGACTCCATTTTCTATGAGAACTGATGAGGCTTTTATCGGTAAACCATGTACAGTATACTGTATACACTCGTACATTTTCGTTGTATTTTAACTCTGCAATACTCTATCATTATGTTGGCGTAGGTGCTAGTTTGCAGGAGCTAGATGTAAGTAGTCGGTACTAAAATATTTTGTACTGAGGTTTTACAATACAATACCGATTTTATAATAATTTTCTTAAATAGCTTACGAAAGCAAAACTTTGTTTATAAAACTGAACCAATTCGTTTTGTTTACGACCAATTTACGGAATTTAATCCATGGCATACAAGATGCATAGTAATACAAACAAATAATTATAACGAAGAACAAATAAACAAAAAACAACCAAAAGACCCAGGACAACAACGCTATTCTTCACATATTTCTTCCATCATGTAGTGTGTACGGAGTAGAAGGCCTTCTTCAAGAGATACTTTTAATTTTGATCCGGAAAATGGAAGACACGTTTTGCTTCAAGTAATCTGGAAGTTCATTATACAATTTAGACGACGCATAAATTGTATTTTGATTATAAAAATTGTAATTGTGAGTTGGCATTTTAATATCTTTTTTGTCTTAATATGTTTTTTGTTCCTAAATTATAGTTATTAGTAAATTTGTTGTTTGATGAAATATCGAAAAGTTGGTGGACACTTAAAAATGTATATACGAGTACAAGGTAAAGTCATAATATTGTGTTCAATAAAAATATGCTTACAACTAGATCTCCTTTTAATATTACATATACTTCTTATATAGCTATAGAGCTAATATTTTCGGCATTTAATATACGAGTACTTATACAGGGTTATTAATAGCTGCCTAGGATTGGATTCGGACCATCATTCAGACCTCCGCGGCCAATCCAGTCCCAGGCAGCCATTAATAACATCTTTTTACTAATGCGGCCATTTGTTTTAAAATTCAATTACTACTAGTAAATAGAGTGGTTACTAAGAGGATTTTCATTAAACCTGGCACTAAAAAGTGGTTGGACACTAATAAAATATTGGTTAATGGTAATAATCCAGCACTTAACCAAGCTTTATTGTCTTCAAATTCAAGCATTATACCACACCTACAACAGTTGACTTAAAAACAGCAAATACGTACCCAAACCAGTATAAATAAAACTTGTTGAGTTATTGTTTCCAATGGTACCAATTAAAATAGTCTAAGAGCAATTTTACCCAGTAAAATTTATAATAAAAACCAGGAAAATCATTTGTAATAACCCTGTATATCTCATATACTTACTTTATAGCTTGTTTTGTTTTACGAACAATTTTTTAATATACGAACTTTCTTTTCCCCAAAAAATTATTCCATATCTGAGATTTGGGAATACATGAGCATAATAAATATTTAGCATAATCTGGATATTTTTAAAACTCGTAAACCGTTTTATCATGAATATACCAGTGCATACTTTACTTACTAATAACTAAATAAATTTGGTTTTGTATTTTAAGATTTTATCCAAATTTCAACCCAAGAATTTAACTACGTCCCTTGATGAAATCATTATCCCTAAATGTTCTAGATCTATTTTTTATTTTAAATTGTATTGTTTATGCAAAATGTCGTTAGCTTTGTTTTTGATGGATTTATTTTCGTCAAACCATTGGAGTAAGCAATATGTCAATGAATGTGTCCATTTCCAACTGGGGTAAAGATGAATGGGAAACAATTATCTAAGTGTCATCAGCGAATAGAAATAATTTAGAATTCAACAGGTATGTGAAAATGTCGTTTATGTAAATTAAGAATAGTTCAGGTCTTATATTATACAATTAATAACGGAAGTAATCACCAACTAATTACAGGGCAACAAAGCGCAGCTGTATGCCTCAGGGGAGGAGCTCAGTGACTTGGCCACCCTGGACTACCCTGGCATCGATCACGACCCCTACTGGATCGACTGGATCTTCATGATCCCACCTGACGACCCTCTCCCTCCAGTGCCTGCTCCAGTCAACCGGTAGAGATAATTATATATAGTTCGGCAGTTTGGGACCGTCATCCGTTTAGTATTTGAAAGTGTTACATAAAACGGCATTTCATTTGACCAAAGTATTTGATTTCAGTACATTTGCGCCAAACTTTTGTTTGTAAATGTAAATAAATTTATTTATTTGAGAATAAACAGTATTAAACCTAATGTCAGTGAAACATTTCGTTGAATTAATTAAGCCTTACAGCTTGAAATCATCCATGCTGCTCACCAGGAACCTCTGCTGGAATCATTTGTCATTTGGTAATGATCATCTGATGCAGCTCTATACAAAGTGGAGACGATGACCTTTCCCAAACGGATCACAATAAAACTTACAGACAGAGAAAGATTAAAACAAACATTAATACAAATACGAGTATTAATAAAAATTTTATTTAATACAAATATTGATTAATACAAACACGTTGCTTTCATTAAATCACACGTGGAGGTTTCAGTATAATATTTTCAAGCTCCTTAGTGTAGGGTCCCACTGGATACTCTAGGTCACGGGTTTCAACCTTGGGTTTCTAGAATGCTAAAATACTCGTTGGTTATGTTATTCATCACCGGAAAATAGGTAAATTCTATAATGTTCAAAGAATACTGTCAGACGCAGGGCTAAGTCCAAACGTCTCCTCCGATCGAAGCCAGCACAACTATGAGCTCCGGAGTTACATGTCCAACCCACCAAGGGTCCACTTAAGGTGCGCAAATTATTAAAAATCCAAAGCACAGGTGAACCTCGAAAACTCACCCAGACACGACTCTCGTAAAGTTCTCTAGCGTAGCAGTCTCATAAGTTAAAGACAATTTACATAGGAAAGTGTTTATACAGATTTCTATTAAGCAAACTGTGATTTTGCTGATAGGAGGTGGGATTTTATCCAGCCAACTCAGCGCTTGCAGATCAGCAGCTGGATTGCCGCTTGTTCAGCTGGAATTTGCATTTACACTGGCTTTGCCGATACAAAAACGTGCCATAGTATCAGTGTGTTTGCTAATTGCATTGTACAGTATTTAACCCATTTTCTGGTTAACCTTTGATTTGCAAAACCAATATAATCTCTTTCTTTTTTAGAGATCAATGCCATCGGAGACAGTTTAAACTGAATGGCACTTTTGGTCCGTCTTCAACGTTTCAAATGCTTTGTTAAGATGGAAGTTTGTCAACATCGTTATAATCCTCTCGTATCGGTCACAAGTACATCTTATTTTAAGGACTGGTTTCCAAAGGATTGTAAATTCCATTTTGTACTTGATAGCTATTCAGTATTTTTCATTGTAGAAAACTATCTTGATTTGTTTGGTAGACTGAGTTGGTTAAAATGTTGATAATGCAGTTGTCAGAATGAGGTGCATACACAGGGCCTGTTTAATATCTAGTAGATATCTTGCCTTCACTACTAGGTAAATAGATTAAATGAAATGTTTGTCTTGTTTACCGGGGCAAGAGTTAGGACTGTAAAATCCTCTCTACCACTCAGTCTCGACCTTTACCTAGCTTTACTACATGATGACTTAACAAATTGTAAATATCAACTACTTCGTCTTTTCAGCCATTTTGGTTAGTACTGACGCCCTTTAAGAGTCAGCCTTAAAAAGTTAGATGTAGTATTTAAAAGGAAACTTTAAACTTAAACTACCCAAGAAAGCGCATAAAGAGTAACCTGTAGATCGACGCCAAGGAACTAAGAGATCAGGAAAAACCAGGGTTGAAGTCAACGGTTTGACTGTACCAATCCGCATGCGAGTCCGTTTGGGAGTCTTCGTAGACGCCTTTTGTTCCAGATATAAGATATAAGTCAAGTAAGTCATTTATTTATTCTGCTAAGTAGTGCAACATCTCATGCCTTAAATGCTTCATGTCAAGTAAGCAATGTACTCGTAGAATGTAATTAGGGTTAGGGATTATCATTATCGATACATAAAGCTAGTCCGCACATCAATTCCTAGTCTGGACCCTTATCCGTACGTCTGTTAGAACAAGTTTAACTTAATCTGTGACAATTATTGTTCAATGCAGTGTTTTATTTTAAAACATATAGTATCTCAAACTACCGGTTGCTCAAGATTGTGTGGTGTTTACCTTATTAGACTTTATACAAAATTAACACATTAAATTTGTCAATACGAAAAATTTTCTGACCAAAAGGTATTTCTAAGTATATATATTTTATAATTAATTTATTTTTAAAATTCAAAACCTAAATCTTATAGCCCATTGTCTCTTTACAAGCACAAACTTGATAAAGGATTGCAGAACATGCAATCACATTAACTTAAATTATAACCTTAACTTGGCCCTAGTTATGATGTTTTACTATCCAAGATTTAAATATTCAACAATATAGTTCACGAATAAGATGAATACTGTTATTGAGTCATACTGTCACGCATCGTTCTGATGAAGTTGCCTACCGAAGCTCTAAGGTTACGAGATGGTCATGTTTATAACTTTTCTTCAACCCTCATCTGCCAGTTTTGTCATGCTAAATTTTAGACCGTGTAGTCAGTGTGTTAATTTTAATTTTAATTTTTTAGTTAAGTTGACGATTCCGATTTTTAATTTTATCCTAAACCTGTCACTAGTAGAGTAAAACCTTTAAAGAACTAGTCAGCGTTGGTAGGTATGTAAGTTAAAGATTTCCTCTACACTCGTGAATATTAGGGTAGACCCCTTCACACCCCTCAAAACTTATAGGAGCTTTACGATTACAGTTAAATGTTGCTAACTATCTCCTAACGTGTAAAAGGTCGTTACGCTTCAAGTCTAATATAAGGAGGTGGTAATTCCAGTTTACATAAACTACACAACAATAAGCGGTTTATTAAAGAATACCTCTTAAGATATAAATCTAAAGCTTCTGTTGGATAAACGACGAAAGAGTACTTACTCGAATTGGGAAAATCCTTTATCCCCTTGACAAAAGATGTAGCAGGCAATATATATGTCGCAAGGGTTTATGAGTTTGTCTGTCAGCAACAGCTCCGTTCATCGCTGTGTACAGCCTTTGCCTTTGTCGCCGCTCTGTTGACCGACCTGCCATGTTTATTACCTGGAGCCATCTTACGTGAAAAAAGAAATATATTTAGGGTCCGATTCAATGCAAGGATAGCCTAACCCCTTTTACTCAGCCCTGTTTTCACGGTTCAAAATAATTTAATATTAGTAAAAACAATTATTTGGAAAATAGAGGAGTCTTCTAACACGCGTATAGAGCATTTTAAGTATACAAAATAGTGTTGAAAAGCACTAAAACTTCGAAATTGTTAAAGTTTACTTTGAAACCTTTGAGAAATCGGGCCCTTTATCGTGTCGGAAAACTCCTCTATAAATATATATATATTTATATATAGAAAACACTTTAAGAAAAAATATACCCCTTATATTTTGACTCAGTCGTTATCAAAAAAGGTACAACAAATTAAATTAACCAGAAAGAAAATTGGTACATAAGTATGTACAAACTGAAATAATATGAAAACAATAATAATATAAAAGATAAAATGTTTTACCTGTTAAAAATTTAGGCAGCTGTTTAAAAGAAAATAATTTAGAGCAAGATTAGTCGGTAGTGAATGCAGTAACTATATTAATAATTATATATTTAACATAGACAATTTAAATTTAAGTGATGAAGGTTACATAAGATAATTAAAATTTATAAAAATATAAAAATATACGCACACAAAAAACTAACAAAAGCTAAAAGAGCAGACTTTCTTCTTAATCTACCTTACCTATTATGAGAGGAATAACAAGAGTTGAAGTCAACGGTTTGACTGTACCAATCCGCATGCGAGTCCGTTTGGGAGTCTTCGTAGACGCCTTTTGTTCCAGATATAAGATATAAGTCAAGTAAGTCATTTATTTATTCTGCTAAGTAGTGCAACATCTCATGCCTTAAATGCTTCATGTAAGGCAATGTACTCGTAGAATGTAATTAGGGTTAGGGATTATCATTATCGATACATAAAGCTAGTCCACACATCAATTCCTAGTCTGGACCCTTATCCGTACGTCTGTTAGAACTAGTTTAACTTAATCTGTGACAATTATTGTTCAATGCAGTGTTTTATTTTAAAACATATAGTATCTCAAACTACCGGTTGCTCAAGATTGTGTGGTGTTTACCTTATTAGACTTATATACAAAATTAACACATTAAATTTGTCAATACGAAAATTTTCATATTTCTAAGTTTATATTTTATAATTAATTTATTTTTAAAATTCAAAACCTAAATCTTATAGCTCATTGTCTCTTTACAAGCACAAACTTGATAAAGGATTGCAGAACATGCAATCACATTAACTTAAATTATAACCTTAACTTGGCCCTAGTTATGATGTTTTACTATCCAAGATTTAAATATTCAACAACATAGTTCACGAATAAGATGAATACTGTTATTGAGTCATACTGTCACGCATCGTTCTGATGAAGTTGCCTACCGAAGCTCTAAGGTTACGAGATGGTCATGTTTATAACTTTTCTTCAACCCCTCATCTGCCAGTTTTTGTCATGCTAAATTTTAGACCGTGTAGTCAGTGTGTTAATTTTTAATTTTAATTTTTCTAGTTAAGTTGACGATTCCGATTTTTAATTTTATCCTAAACCTGTCACTAGTAGAGTAAAACCTTTAAAGAACTAGTCAGCGTTGGTAGGTATGTAAGTTAAAGATTTCCCTCTACACTCGTGAAATTAGGGTGGATCCCTTTCACACCCCTCAAAACGTATAGGAGTTTACGATTACAGTTAAATGTTGCTAACTATCTCTAACCGTGTAAAAGGTCGTTACGCTTCAAGTCTAATATAAGGAGGTGGTAATTCCAGTTTACATAAACTACACAACAATAAGCGGTTTATTAAAGAATACCTCTTAAGATATAAATCTAAAGCTTCTGTTGGATAAACGACGAAAGAGTACTTACTCGAATTGGGAAAACCTTGACAAAAGATGTAGCAGGCAATATATATGTCGCAAGGGTTTATGAGTTTGTCTGTCAGCAACAGCTCCGTTCATCGCTGTGTACAGCCTTTGCCTTTGTCGCCGCTCTGTTGACCGACCTGCCATGTTTATTACCTGGAGCCATCTTACGTGAAAAATATATTTAGGGTCCGATTCAATGCAAGGATAGCCTAACCCCCTTTTACTCAGCCCGTTTTCACGGTTCAAAATAATTTAATATTAGTAAAACAATTTATTTGGAAAATAGAAGTCTTCTAACACGCGTATAGAGCATTTTAAGTATACCAAATAGTGTTGAAAAGCACTAAAACTTCGAAATTGTTAAAGTTTACTTGTGAAACCTTTGAGAAATCGGGCCCTATATACGTGTCGGAAAACTCCTCTATAAATATATACAGGGTGTTTTTAAATGCAACCCAATGTTCAATTAGTAGTAAATTTTTACGAACGCTATATGGTCATAAATTGTACCATTGGATTGTTCAGTTCAATATCTATCAGATGGTATGTATTGTTGCAGGAATATAGTGGTTTTGATTCCCTAATTTAATGTTATTGTAAAATAAACGCAATCATGGTTTTAGCAAAGATCCAAAGAGTGTTTATTGTTAAAGAATACTTGAGCAAGATCATTTTATTTTTGTCAGAGACGTTTGAGACCAAGTTTGCAGGCATGTGTAGACTATTTTGTTGTTATTTTAAAATTGTTAAAGGTTTTTAGGAGAATTCTCTTAGCTAACCTAACATCCTCCATCACTTCTTTCATTCAGTACAGTCCACCCTATGTTATGCTTCACCTAGACAATATGTTTCGTTAAGCGTTTTAACAAATCTGTGAATTTTAAATATGTTTGAAAAAAACACCTGCAAACTTGACTACAAACGCCTCTTCATAAAAGAATTATCCTGTGGTTAAACTATTCTTCAACAACAAACACTCTTTGATCTTTGCTAAAACATGATTGCGTTTATTTTACAATAACATCAAATTATGAAACCAAAGCACTTATTACTGTAACAATACATACCATCGATAGATATTGAACTAAACAAACCAATGATACAATTTATGACCATATATCGTTCGTAGAAAATGACTTACTGTAGTTTGAACATTGAGTTGCGTTTTAAAAAAAAACACCTATATATACATATATATGTATGTCGATAGAAAAGATAGACAAATCAATAACAAATTTCACTCTATTTAATAAATAAAGGCTTTGACGAAGCCTTTTTGGGTTCTATCTAACCTGTTTTGGTAATGAATAAAGTTATTCATTTATTTATTTATTTAAATAGCTTTGGAAGAAAAACCGTAAACGTATATCGGCTGTTTACGTAGAGGTAAACCGAAATATAAAAGTCCATGAAAATACCCTAATAATAGATAGGCCTACGCTAAACGGTCAAGTTAAGTTTGTAAATATTTAACTAACATACCCGTACTATGCTACGGTTAAAAATTCCTCCATATAGTAAATTAAAAAAATCTACAGTGGACACTTGTTAAATAGTTAAGTTGTTAAATCGTTAAGTATTCTCGAGACTGCATATTGTTGCAGGAGGTGCAGCAACGTATGCTGTCAACTCTGTAAACAATGTAAAATCGCTGCTCTCATGTTTACATTGTCGTATGTTCAATCTACATTAATTTGCATTTATAGAGGTTTTTGTCAACGGTTTATAGTTCTAATAGAAAACATTCAACCGACAAATGTCTAAATAGAATAGTGTGAAATAAATTTAAAAAAAAAAAACAGCCTTCGATTTATTTTTAAATAATTTACGTTTTAAAGACTACCTAGTCGTATTACGTTTATTTTTGAAAATATTAAGGGATGTTCGGAATGAACTCAGGAAGAACAAACCCTTTGAAATTCATGAAGAGATTAGTTCAGTTGTAGACAACGGCTCTACAAGAAGATGTGACATTTTAGTGATTGACAAAATTAAAAGTACCGGAATTATCTTGGACCATACAATTAGATTCGAAATTAGTAATACACAACCAGAAGATGTGGACATTGAAAAAAGACAAATTTACAATCAAACAATCAATTACTACAAATCAAAATACCAAATGCTACATTTTCAAGTAATAGGTTTATTCATTGGATCTCGCGGGACAATTCCAAAATAGTTCAGTGATTTCTGTCATAAGTTTAATTTAAATAAGAAAACATTAATCCAAATTCAATAAGTTTCGATAAAATCATCAATAGCTATATTGAGGAATCATTTATACAGTATTCTTTGTTGTACCAAATTGTATTGACAATAAAATGAAATTTTTGTAATACATTTTTTTTACTTTGGAAAGCTTTGACTCACAGAACCCTTACCACATTAAATAAAAATAAATGTTTGTGTTTGTAAATTTTGTTCGTATAGGTATGCAATGTACATATGATACTGGAAGGTACTAGAGTGGTAATGGCAACACTGGTTTAATATTGATACACATGTTCAGTATTGAATATGCTAATCCAAAAGCTTCAGCTTGATTATGTTCTACATCAACATGACCATGTAATCACTATGGTCAGCTGTAAGCTCCAGGCTTACCACAACTGAAGCTGTGCTGATTCAGAACCGGTTAAGTTATAGTTTCCTAGGAACCGGCGACCGCTATTTTACAACCATAGTATGACGGTGAACGTTTATTTTCAATCTAATAATATGGCGGTGTTTTTCTATAGAACGGTGGTGGTCTCCATGACTATAATTACATGAAAAAAAGAAACGTAAAAAGTCGACTTTTTTTCAGAAATTCATTGTTTTATAATTATGAACAATGGAGATAAAATTAATTTTTTGTAATTGTTACCTACAACTGGCTTTTGATGGAAATAATATGGTGAGGTTTTAATACTTTTTCCTTAAAATTAAGTTTTGATGATGTGAAAACCTTAAAGTTGCCTGATTTTAAAGAGATAAAATAATATGTATTTTCTTGCTATATATCAATATATAAAAAAAATATATGAACATACATCAAGTCGTTTAAAATGGTGGCCAAAAAGGTGATTTTCGTTATAATAGCGGAGTGAGTAGTGCTTTTTCAATGATGTTTGAATTGTGTTATCACTTTAAGATCTGTAATAAAACTTGCAGTCAAAGAACACAAAAGTCTGAGGCCGAAGGCCGAAGCCAGGCTGTGAGCGGAGCGAATATAAGAGTAACAAATTGCAAAGGAAATTCGATTCACTCATGCAAGTGGCGCTTAAGCGCTTAGCTGCGCATCGGCCTGGTTATTATTTTTCAGTGTAAAAAATTAAATGCCGTAGTTAAAGCGTTATCAATTTTTGAGAATTATACAGAGGAAAATAAAGAATAACTGTAATTATAATAGCTTATTCAAAAGGTAAAACAATTTATATAGTTTAAAATAAGTACATAGTACGAATATACCGTAGTATCTATTGAAAGTAAATATAATTATTGGAAAATGTAAAATAATAATCATAGGTAGATCACCCGTGTTCAATTTTCTAATTAAATTGATAGTTTGGAGTAATTCATCAAATGATCTATATTTACTTCGTGCTTAGCTTTTAATAAAGAAAGAGTTCCTTTTATTAATCAAGGGCATTTTATGATTTAAAAGAAAACATTTATTCAATTTTTCCTGTAGAGAATTTATATTCTATTGGGTGGGGTAGACAATGGGTTCATTTGAGATATTTTAAAATTTCATTTAGTAGACGTGAAGCACCGTTGTGGTTAATTTCAACTTTAAGGCTTTGTACAATCTTGTCTAATGTTGATAAATAAATTTAATTTAAGGTAGAATATAGTTATATTATAGCTATTATTTTTGGACTTTAGGTGAAATGTAACAATACTTCTACTAAGAAGAGAATCAATAAGCTATAACTCCGTTTTTACTTCGTGTTAGACATTTTTTTCGAGTCTGGTCAAAAGTTACATAACTTTAAACAGAACTACTTACTGTAATCACAAAATACATAAAATAATACTTTTATTTACGATTTAATTAGTATGGTGTAGTGAGAATGGTAAATGGACACAGTTAAATCAATGTTAGTAGCTAATGGGTTAGAGCCAGTGCTTAATGGTTCATGAGTTAGGGATTTATGTAGAGTCTATAGTAGGAGTATTGATTATGTAAATGAGTCTGATAACATAGAGTAGTGCGATAATCTATGTAACAATCGGCGTTAGGCTGCAGTGGGTCAATTGAATCACTGTTTAGTGCAAACTATGCTTTCAAAATTGTATGTTTAATCATCATATGTTAGACAATCCAAGTCAATGGTAAGTTTACTTTTATATTATGTTCATTAGCAAAGCAGTTATTTAAATACTTGTATGTATTCAAAACACATTTTTTATTTTATTTTACATTCATAAAACAAAATGAAAATTGTGTTGACTATGAAATGAAATGAATATGATTTATTAGTATGGAATGGATGGTGAATAACAAACAGTGCCACATGAATAACAAATTAACGAAGCCACTGGTAAGAATAATATTTACCATATAAAAAGCTGTATAAGAACTATCTCTATACATTATTGAACTAGAAAAATAAAATAGAAACAAACCCCAATAAAAGTATTTAATTTATATATTGATGATACAATAACCAATTACAAGTATACCTTATGTATGTTCCATAAATTCTCCTACTGAGTAAGGAGCCAGTTGCAATAAATGTTTTCTTAATCTCCTTTTGAATAAAGCTGAATCCGGCAAAAGGTCTTTTATTTCTTTTGGAATTTTATTTAAAAATGTTATACCTGCTTGTATTGGTAATTTTTCAAATGTTTGCAATCTGTGGTTTTTTGTCTGTACAATACATTTGATTTTGTATTGTGACAGTGAACATTATAACCTTGGACTAAATCACATTTGCCAACACAGTATGAAATTGTTTCAAATATATAAAGTGAAGGCAATGTAAATATATTCAATTTTTGAAGTGTTAAATAAATAAATAAATAAATAAATTGTTTATTGCGTAAACATTGAACATGTTATGCAATCGTCAATACTGTAATTTAAAAAGCTAAAATTTTCCATACATTCTACCATCGAAATCCCAATCAGACATACATAATTGGCATTCACTCTCTCTCATTCATTCGAATTGTACCACTCTAACCCTAAGTGTGTTCCGCGTTTTCCCAGTCATGTGCCATAAACTCGTTGGTGCTATAAAATGCTTCTGCGGTCAAAACCTTTTTTAGACGAGCTTTAAAAGCCTTAAGCTCTGGGGCACTTTTAATTGAATTTGGCAACCTGTTGACGAGTTGAACTCCTACCTGAGAAGGTAAACGTTCATAAACTGCCGTTCTGTGTCTCCCAGTTCGGTAGTTTTCCCTGCCTCTAGTTTCATAAGAGTGAATGTCACTTCCTCTTACGAGACCGCATTTTGATTTGAAAAAAATACATGTTTCTAAAATATAGAGGCAAGGTAGTGTCAACAATGTTCTTTGCATGTAGCCCTTGAGGTTAGATTACAAATTACACGAATTGCTTTTTTGTAGAATAAATGCTCTTAACAACCTTCTTTGAGCACAGTTACCCCAAAATATAATCCCATAAGACAAATGAGATTGTATGGTTCCATAGTAAACAATCTTAAGAGTATCTATGGAACGGAAATATTTCATTTTCCTTAGAAAAAACTCAGAAGAAATATTGTTACAAAAGATTATATTTAAATTTGGGTTTTAGTAAAGTATTCATAAATTAAATTTAATAGGCTACACAAACACTTATAATACAATTATTCACAACACAGTTACTAAATTTGAGTAGAAGTAAAAATACATATTGATACGATCTTTAACAATAATCTGCTTGCTTAACATTACGTAAATTTTACAAGAAATAGTCATATTATTGTCAATGAGAAACTAGGCCGACACGCAGCCAAGCGCTAAATTAATTGATCTAAATTTCTTTAGCAATTTTTTACTCTAATTAACAATTTCACAGCATTGCTACGCTGACAGCCTCAGCTTGGCCTGCTGCATGACCATGGGCGTTACAAAGCGGTTCGCTGCGTTCACTGCCTACTTCGGTCTTCATATTCATTTTAAATTTCATAAAAATCGGACGAAACTGTTTTTAGGTAATTAAACTTCCGTTTTTGGTGAAAGGGGACTTCAACGGCAGTCCGATTTCGCTGGTTAACGAACGCAACATTTTGTTCGCAAAAGGAACATTTGTACTAAATTTGGCGAAAAACTGACAAAAATGCGAATCTGTGGAGATGATACACGTACATATGTATATACCGTTATTACAAAAATGATCAAAACGCGTTTAGGAGTCAGGATCAGTGCTCATCTCATGGTCCCGTGCCAGGGTCTTACCATGCTGACGGCTTGAATAACTCATTTTTCTAAAGGAAATTTGATATTTAATATTTAATTTGTACAAATTTGAATGGTCAAACACTTATTAATACAACATAAAGAAATTAATCATGTCAATTTTTACTAGTAAAAAGGAATATAATGGTTAGGTCAATTAGACGTCGAGTTGATTAGAAAATATCCCAATAAATAAATGCAAATTATACAGTTTGCTTTCAAGAATATGATAGTTCATTTAGCTGATTTACTTATATTGTCTAAGATCTTCGAAGCAGTTCTAGAACCAGTTGTGTGGGTCTTTGAGTCAATAGCCTGCTTGGCCTGCCAGTACGGTTTCGGTCGGCCTATCGACCATTGATGCTGTCGAAGAGTTAGTACAAGTAGTCAGGACAGCTTCTCTCTGAGTGCAGCGTTGCTGGAGTCACCTATTGTGACTCAGCAGAGCGTTTATTACACTGGATACTGTTCTTTGTGAGAAATTACAGCATTATGGCATGTGTGGCCTTGCCTTGATCTCATGAGATCGTATTTGGGTGGTCGCTCACAGGTAGTTTTGTGAATGGCTTGAGTTCACGAGGCTGGACTGTGCCAGGTGTTCCGCAGGGTCAATTCTCAGCCCTGCTGTTCATCATATGACAAATGATTTGGCATACTATCTAAACAAGAAATATGTTATGCTGACGACACAACTCTGTACAGTGTGAACCAAGTCTAGACGAGCTACAGGTTGTTATGGAGCAATCCTTAGAAAGCCTCAAGTTGGTTTAAGTCAAACTATTTGTTGCTAAATGAAATAAAAACTCAATCTATTGTTTTCACTCTAAAACAGATAAATGTTGAAGTTGAAAGTGTTAAACTGTTGGGTTTGTACCTGGATGTTAAGTTAACATGGAATAACCACATAGATTATGCAGTCGTTTGTCCAGGGTATTTTCTCCTAAGAAAACTCAAAGACTGTGTACCTCAGGAATTTCTAAGAAATGCATACATTGTTTTTTTCAGGGTGTCTTTTTTGTATGGTCTGAAACTGTGGGGTGTGCGTGGTGTCGAGCGTGTCTTGATCCTACAAAGAGGCACTAGAACCATTACTGGTGCGGCGGATAGAGATCACTGTAGCCGATCTTCATTGCACAGTCACTGATGACGGTCTGCAGTTTATATCTTTCAGATTTTAGTCAGATGTAAGGAGGAGCAGGTTTGCTCGAACTCAGGGTGACATACACTCGCACAACACTAGGAGTAAAGGCTGATCAATGTACCCTTTGTTAGGCTAAGTAAAATCCAAAATAGCCCTAGATCATAGCTCTAAGTTGTTTAATACTTACCTCTGTCCGCCAGATCCACTCCACTACCAAGATTCAAGCTTTCCTCAGAAATGCTCATAGAACACCCTTGTACAGAATCAAGAATTTTTGCTTAAAAGATGTTGTAAGTAGTTATTTTTACTATGAAATGCATCATACAGTACTGACTACTATTATAAGTATTTTCTTTTTTCTTTTGTTGTATGCTTGTTATTTTATACAAGTTTTATGTAAAATCTGTGCTTCAATCGCTGTAATCTATGCTTGAAGGCATAAATTCTCATTTCTCAAATTCGCTAACAAGTAAATACTACATTGTGTTAAGCACCGTTTTGCTGCACCTTTACAGTATGACAATTGTGCCTGGTATCAGAGCTGGACACGCGGTAATATCGTATTAATGACATTAGCATTAAAAGTTAATTGTGGACACTGTCAGGAGCATATTCCACTAATGCTCCGGTCAGATTACATATGCAATAACACTGCCTAGGCTTTGTGGCAAACCCTATTGCGTAATTGTTTTCCCAAAACTTACCAGAAGTTCATTGCATAATGAATAGCCCTAATATACTTCATTAGAACTATTTACATTTTACTGACAGAAGTTTATTGATTATAATTGATTTATAATTATCACAGTGTTTGGTAGTGTTTCAAGAACGGCATTTAGCTAGTTTGTGGTATGTTTTACATTGATGCAGATGCTTTAAAAATTAAAACTAATCTATGTTCAAATGGTATACATGTGATAATAAGTTGAAATTAGAATAAAACAAAAATAATAATTCAATAATTTGTATGTTTTTAATAAATGATTATGATCAAACTAATAATAATAAATAATACATAAGTTTCTTCAAAATTATACATAAATACAGTGTACGTTATATAAAATATTTTTGAAGATAATTCATCACTAATTTGTATACAAAAGTAATTTTCAACATCTAGCTGACATCAGTGGTGAAAAATAATCTATTGAACAAACAATAGTTTTTCGAAACTACTATAAATAATTAAAGTATCCCTTTGTGATTCTCTTTCACATAAAAACTGCTAGATAGTTTAAAGGTTTCATTACACAAATACACACAAAGAGTGCAAAAGCACCTCTTGACTATACAGTAAACACGTGTACAGTTACATGTAATAAACATAGCTATTACCTTGAACATAACATATCATATGTTAACATAGGGATGTTAACATATGATACATATTACACCTTTGTATTGATTCCAAATTCAGTCGTATACTCGTATATCTACGAGTACAACACTTTCTGTAACAGGACTTCAAAACCTTCTTGGTCCGTAAATTATTTTGAAACAAAGCTAAAACTGTTTCCTTTTGATTTATACGAGAATTATATTCTTCTCTGTATTATCAGTTAACTGATTGAAGAGTCTCGGTGCTTTCAAGTTTAATGTTTCAGTATACAAAGTTAAACTAATTCTTATTATGACGGCTCTTATATTTTATATTATTTTCTTAAACTTTACACTACTTTACAATCCGCGAGTGATGGTAACCATGATATTATACACATAATAAATCTGCAGTAATGTATAATATCGTAAAACAACTTTGACAATGATTTGAAAAGTTAATAAGGAATTTTTACTCTGAATACATTTATATGCATATTGTATAAAATTTAAATTTTGTATTTTTTATAAGGCATTCTGAGTAGGTTTGTAAAGGTACTTATCGTGGATTCTTACAACGTAATGGTTTATTTTATTACAAAATACAAAGTTACATCTTTGTTGATCAACACTTTGAACCTTATGCATTCATATAGGATAAATAATAAGATAACTATCCATTTAAAGTGTTCAAATTGTTGGTAAAGCACCTCTACTATGATAATATAAAGGGAAGAACCCTTTCAAATTTCATTTATTTTCTAAAAGATGACTTGATTTGCGACAGTTTTTAAAATAAAACTATAATTGGTTATGAGTTTTTATCAACACGAAAACGTTTGATTATTTGTAGTAATTAGATTCTAATTAGCATCATCTCTGATCAGGATATGTGTGATTAGTTCTTGTACTAATTTATATTCAGCAGCTACATCAAGCACTAATTACCTGTGGTCTAATCCTATTGATAGATTATTAATAAAATATCTCATCATTCAAATCAGAGGTACTTATTATGAAGTAAACATAAAATAGTAATCATGTAGTTTGTTCTTATAGTATTCCCTTATTGACAATTTAAATCAATTTGGTATACAGTAAAACCACTCAAATAATAATGAAGAAAATATTTCACGAACAGTCCTTTGTGTTTTTTATGTGTTTATATAAAGCAATGAATTGAATTCTTAAATACAATCAAATATTAATTATACTTAAATGATTTCAATTATTATTGACTGAACTTGCTTATTATGTCACATCGATTTAATGGTTGCTCTATTGTACCAACATAAAACAAACTGTAATTTAATACAAGCTCCTCGTATATCACGGAATTTCCATAAGAAACAGAACTATTCGTTTCTATCGCCATTAAGAACAAAACGTCTTTGAAGAACAAAAATGAATGCAGTTTGGAACTTCCCAACTCCTCCCAGGTAGTTTATTTATGTTATATGTGTTCATAATCTATACAAATACAGGGTCAGCAAAAGTGTGGAAAATCCTTTATAACTTTTTAACCGGGGTTTTCAGCACAACCGAACTCGGTACACTTTATTAGAGGAACTAAAAATACCTTTTAATGCATACTTCCACTTGGCTCCAGTTTTCAAAATAGGGGATTGGGGGATAGCCCCAAAATTTTCATAGGGAAGCCCCATTGAGTGACACCTCATTTTGAAGGTATTAGAACATTTTGATGAGTGCTGAAAACTAGACGTCTTTATCTTAACCCAGAAAAAATGGCGTCCATTTTAAGATACCGCAGATTTTATAACGCGAAAGTATAAAAACGCCTTTATAAATTTTTAGCCAGTTTTTCAGTGTAACCAAACTTGGTATATTTTATTATAGTTATCAAAAGTATCCTTTAATGCATACTGACACTTTGCCCCAGTTTCCAAAATGGGTGATTGGGGAGGAGGTAGATCTAAAACTCTGTGTAACTTAAAATCAACGCCATTTCTTTCTGGGTTAAGCTAGACACTTCAAATTAAGACCTTCAAAATGAGGTGTCACTCGATGGGGCTTCCCTATGAAAACTATGGGGCTACCCCCTCAATCCCCATTTTAAAAACTGGGGCAATGTGTCATTATGCATTAAAAGGTACCTTTGGGTCCTCTAATAAAATGTACCGATTTTGATTGCGTTAAAAAAAACTGGTTAAAAAGTTATACAGGTGTTTCCAGACTTTTGCCTGACCCTGTATATTAAATTCGTATACATATGCGTGACTCTAAAGATCGATGGTTTTGGTGCAGTCTTACTTTTTAAAATCCCTAGGTTAGGTTCATAAACCAGTTAATCAGTCAAAAAATTAGTTACCCGGAAGTACCTTTTTGGAGAAAGTTGGGCTTTCCCACAAAATAAGGACTTACGATACACAACGTGTATTTGTGATCCGACTTCTATGCTACGTCATTTGCACATTAATGTAATCGTATTCAACATTGGTTCTTGGAATCCAAGAAATCCGTTTAGCCAGACAATGATGGCGGTGGAAAATCATACTTTAGTCACAGCGCCGGCATTGTAGTCCTACTAAACGGATTTTTTGGATTCCACGTACAAATGTTAGCTACATACAAAAATGGTGTAACAACTAATACAAAAATTGGATTATAATTGCAGTTCTATTGCACGAAACCCCCTTTTTAGGAGGAAACAACCCCTCCACTGGAAGGACACTTTCAGTTTAATCGACCCTCCTCTTTACAGGAAATTAATTCAAATTTACGATGGCGATTTCGGCAACACGTTGGCTACGAGTATGTTTGTTAATTAAGGGTTTACTATAAAATATAAACCAAATATTGAACCGTGTGTCCTAGGTTGTCAAAGTGCACAGTATGCACATGCCGGCATGATAAGCCAATACCAGTTTGGAAATAATATTTCTTCTACTATATGAATGAAACTGTAACATGCATTATTCAGGTTTTCGGTTAAGTGCAAAGATCACAAAGCTATCGTAATTTTTTTGCTTTTAAATTCAATCTAATACGGTCTTGAGATTTATGGTTTATTTTAATTGTATAAAAGTAACGATATGGTTCGTTCAGCCACCCATTGAACCTTAATATTGTGCGCCTTTCCTTACTGCTTAAATATTTTTGTGATACATAAAACAGAGACGCTCAGACATATGAGATTGAAGCACCAAGGGTATTCTGATCACAAATAAATCAAGAAGCAGTAACAGTATCCTGAGATTTATCCTCAAGATCATAACATGGATATTGCTCGACAATAACTTCTTGTTACGAGCTTGTAATGCCTTTTAAGCTGTCGACTGGTTGTATATAATCGTGGCAGACAACTTCCAAAGAGTTTAAAAGTGCACGAATATAAAATTACTAACTAGTAACAGCTCAGTGAGTTCAGACTGAGATAGTAATTGAAGTTCTGTTGCCAAACACAAATAGGTAACCCAAGAACGAAGCTGTTACAGTAAAAGCATACATCACTGTAACATTCCTTATCTTTTGTTTCGACATTGTTTGCTCGCATAATATAACTCGTCGAGTGTGAAGATAATCCGTCAGAACAAGGTTTAGCGGAGACAAAACGTTGCAGTCTGGAAGTTATTTACTGCTAAAGTATTCATCACCACTCACACGGTTCACTGTGCGGATGAGGTTATAGCTTATTGAGACACCATCTTCAGACGTTCAATAAATAATAGCACTCTCTCCCACGTATCAGTCCATCAAAATGTATTGTGTCAAATGGGAAGCTGTTTTTAAATTCAAACGAAAATTTGTTTTGGAAATCAAAACAGATGAACAGAAATATTAGCGTTTTCTTTAAAACTAGGCTTACAGCCTTTTGAAGGCTCTGTTAACCTACATTTGCGGCAGCATAAAGGAAATCGTAAGCCAGCTTACAATAGGCAATGTTTTAGTTGAAAAATACGGTCTAATTTAAGCACATTATACATTATTGCTCCGAGACCAGCCATTTGGTTTATATTTATTTACGGACCGTTTGTATAAGTACTTAATGTTACTATTCCATGAAGTAGTTCGTTTATTTGCAATTTTAAAACTATTACTTGTTTTTAGAATATCTTTTATAGTTTTTAATTTACATAATTATTTTATTAATTTTCGTTTACATTATTATTTTAGCTGAAGATGACTACCATGGAGTAGTTAAAACGTCTTAGTAATATGAAATGTGTGGTTCATCCAAAAGTTTTTATTTATAAACTATGATAAACCACACAAGCTTAAAATCTAAATTACTTATACTTATTTAATTGGTTTTCTATTTTTTTTTTATATATATTACTATCGAAGGAACAGCACTAGTATATAGTTATATCCCAGTTGACATAATCAAACAAAACTCATACGAATAGGTCTAACAGATGTTTTTGAACGCTTTACATATTAATTCCTTCACTTCAAAATGTTTTAAACAACAAATTGAACAAAGCAATAAATTATTTTGTTTTCAAGATTTTCTAATGAGCAACACTTGCACTAGTAAAATACATTTTCGGGCAGGTTGAGTTTAAAGATGAGAAATTTAAATGTTATACGTTCATTAATAATATTAAACCCCTTGTTTTGGCTGAGATTTAAAGAATGGTGAGTTTTGAATAAATGTGATTAAACAAATACTTGATACTTTGTCCTTACGCTTAAAATAGGAGTTTTCTTGTTTTAAAGACTTTGCGTAGTGTTCAAAGTCCTTTTGAATTACTGAACTTTATTTACTATTTATTGTACTATTGTTGTGGAGATACGTGACGTGTACACACTCTTAGTATCAATGTAGTTTTGTAAGTAACATTTCAATGTGTGGCAATGTTGACGTTAAGCGTTAATTCTCAACATTATTCAATTACTTAGAAGATTTTAGTATTAAAAATACCTTAAAACTACGGTATAAATGTCCTCAACAAAAGAGGAACCAAAGAAGATGTTCAATTCCCAAAGTAACACTTTGTCTCTTTTAACTGTTGGTTTGTCTTACTTTTGTTCTGTTGTTTTACTTAGTTTTGGTCTGCTTTGTTTCAACATTATTTCAGTTTAAAGATGAGTTCATCCTTTATTTGCAAAGTAATAGGTTTCAAACGTTTCACCTTTTAATATAAATGGCTTGATATAATTCGTAGTTTAATTTAAATATGTACAGCTTATTAAATACTCCTTTTCTAAATCTGTACAGCTTAAGTTGTACGAACAACCTTAGCGTGTCAATGAACAAGTAAACTTTATTCCAAAATCAACCCTGAAATGACATTTTGAACCCAATAATACACATATCTATATTTATAAAAGCCTATGTCCTGACTGACTGACTCACTCACTCATCATCGCTGAGTCAACACCACAAGGCCTAGAAACTTGAAATTGTGCATGTACATTCCTTTTATAGCGTAGGCATCCACTAAGGGAGGATTGTTCAAAATTCGAAAATTTTGGTTGGTTTTGAGGTCAAGCACCAACATTGATAATAAATACCTGTTCTCTCTTCAGAATTTCGTTTCTAGTGGCTGAACGAGCGATCCGATGTTGAATTTGAGACAAAATAATTGTTAGTTTGGAATGACATTTTCTACACTCTTTGTCCAGTACATTTTTTTAACACAACGCACCTCGCGCCAACCTTTTGTTAAATCCTAAACGTTAGATTTAAACGAACTTTCAGTACCTACTGTCCATACATCTGTAACATAAGTTTTTATACTTACCAGGGTACAAGTATATCTAAATAACTTACACCCAGAGTATCGATTGAAATGCTGCGGGAAAGTGCGGGAATTTTGTTTTGACCCTATGAACCAAGGCGAAGGCGTCCCTGCCTCCTGGCCAAATGTAAAAATCATTCGAAATTTAAATTAAATTTACGTACAAATAAAATACACCAGACTAAAAGAATTCAGCTAAATTAGAATCCTATAATACTATATCATTTATCACATAATACAACATTTTAAAAGTATTCATTATTTAAATTTAATGCACTTATAAATAAAATACCGCATAGTATAAGATAACCAGTTCAAATTGAAATACATTATAGTACATTATTAATTTTACAAGCCAACTATTTGCACGAGATGATATGTCAGCTGTTATCTGTGGTTTGGGTTTGTTTATCCGTGAAACAGCTGACTGCGCCTCAGCACTGCCACATCAAGTCGCCACATGAAAGTTATTGATCGAGTTTTTCTTCGTTTGTGTTCGTGTAGTTATTGATCGGGAGTGATATCGGTATTAGATGATGTTGTTTCTGTGAGGTTTACAGTGATAATATTGTGTGATATTAGTGCTGTGTACAGAATAGAAGTTTCAAGACGAGCCTTAATGGATTTCTATATACAGGTAAAACTTAATATTACAACTGACGGGATAAGATGATGTATTTTTAATTTGTGTACTTGAAGGTTAAAACAATTGCAAATGAAATTCGCTTTGCGCGTTTTGTATAAAGTAAAACACCTTTTATTTTTACAACCTAGAATTATATGAAAGTTGACAACGTTCACTATTAAATGAAGGTATTGCACATATGGAGCAACAAGAATGATAATATTTTGAACCAAACGTTCAAAGAAAATATAAAGTAAAAGGTCAGAGTGAAACTAACTTCATACAGGAACTCCCTGAAACCATTTGAAACTCACCTGCCAACACAATCTGCATGATCTAAACAAAAGTTAGCACTCTTGGTCAAGTTTCGGAAACTCTCCGTACAGTTTGTATCTTCAACGAGGTTGTGGGTTTCTTGTGTTACGTTGTTACTTGTATGAAACCAATTTTTGTAAAATTATTTCAACATTATTTTTAACTGGATAACTAGCAGGAAATAAACTATTTGAACGGTTTTGCTGGCACAGTGGCTAATCGGTAGTGTGGACCCGAAGTTCGTAGGTTCGTGCCCCGCATCAGCTATTTATAGTCGGTTGCTAGTTTTGTTAGTTTTATGCTGCATAGGCCCACGGTGATTGGCAATTTAGTAAAACATATTAAGGCTGATTTTAACCTGCATAACTCTTCAGGAAGCATATCTAACTTAATTTTCTGAAACGGTTTGTGACGGAAAACCATGTGTTTCATCTTTAATAGCTGTTTATTGTTAGCATGCTCTATGTTAAAGAACCCACATTACTGGGGATTGTCAGAAACAGCTTCCTCTGTTATTCTTTGTGTTGCCTTGGGGCCAGGGGGAGTATTTTTACCTTAGTTCAATGTAGGCCATACCATTTAGGCCTATACGCTAAGAAAGTCTGTTTTTCTATTATTTTCACATTTTCTATAAAATAAGTTTTATGAATCAGTTTTGTAAACTCCGACCTTCCAACTCCTGAAAGTGTGAAATGAATTTATTTTAGGTGATTTATAGATTTATCATTCGAGAGTACTACAACGATCAATGCTACAGATTACTTTGGTAAGGAACTAAATGAACTAAGAACTAAATATATTTGTAGAACAAAAACCATCCGTTACAAATACTAAATAAATACGCAAACTAATGAAGTTATTTGTTTAGACATTTTTTGTCACATATTATGTAATACAAATCAACGTGCAGTCAGCATGAGTGGATGACAAGGGATAAGACTTACCACCCACTTCAGAGGTTCCGGCCCATTTCCTCTAGGATATTGTTGAAGTTTCCCTTCTCACCCACGACCGACTAGGTGAGAAATATTATTGCAGTACGAAAAATGTAATTTATAATCGGAAATATCGTATCGTCTTTTCTCTCTTAAACTAGCTGTAGACACACGATGACATGCTGTGGTTCTGGGAATAACAGGTTTGGTTTGATCATCTGATACTTCCTATGGAGGACAGTAATGTGGACTAATAATAAACCAGTATTTACTACGTGTGTAAGCCAGGCGACTGCGCATCGGGCCATAGCTCATATCAAGAAACTACAATTTAGATATAGTCATAAAATATACTATTTCAACCTTATTTTAGACCTAACCTTATATTACACCTAACCAAAATATTTGTAACAAAAACTCAAAGTGTTGTTTTAGTTTGGAAATTATTGTCTAGGTCAAGTTAAAATAAGTATTTGTTAAAGAATTGTAACCGTGTTTAATTTTTATGATGAAATTAGTTTTTGTTTTACTTGTATTGTCCTAATAATGTTAATGTTTAAAAGGTCTGATGAACACAGTACAGTTGATATTTTATTTATTCTTACTTAAGATGACATTAATTTCTCCAGATTTCTTTTGGTTGTGTTTAAGGGTAAGGATGGAACCCCTAAACGGACAGTATAGTCCTAGGGGCCCTATTTTCTTTGCACTAGGTCAGCCTGTGGTAAAGTGAGTGAGTCTTCACGAGGAGGACAGTAATTCTTTTGTTTTGTGTTATACTATGAAGTGCTAGTACTGTTTTGAATACACTGATACTTATGTAATCCCTGTAGTTTTGTGCAAAAATAAGTAAATTTGTAATTATTATTACCAGTAATGAAATAAACAATTTAAAACCTATTTTGAATTTCAAATTTTTCAAATAATTACCTTATTTTATTTAGTAGTGAAATATTATATTGAGTAGAATGAGTTGAGCTTAAAATGGACAAACATGTTCTATGATTTAGTTACAAGAAAAACGATCACAGTTTATGTTTTAAGACAAATTGAATTCTCACTAGAGTATAGATGAATCTATTCACAAAAATACAGTTATTTTGTTAAATCCGTTGCTTTTTACTATATTCATATCAACATTTAATTAGCACCATTAAATAGTAGTTTAATTACTGTAGGTTATACTGATAATTTATTAAAATGCCACAAAAACCTTTACTTCCATTATTTGCTATAAATATTTTGTCTTCACCAACTTATATTTACCATACAACCCAATATTATTTTTAAGAACCACTATTTACCAAATTTTCAATCGACCCCAGTGAAAGACGTATACAATCTCTAATAACAGATTACAACTTTTACCTATAAACGCCTATTTATGGGGTTTTAGGTACCCAACGATTTGATAAAACGATATGCTTAGTTAATTAGGTACTTTTAGGTCCTTAACAAAGACGCTTTGTATTATTGATCAGTAGACTAAGTGCTGGGATACCATAACTCTCTTGGGCCCACTTTGTCTCTATGCATCATACTTCATTACAGCAGCTTCACATAAGTGCTGTATACAGCAGGTGCTGTAGTGTCACAAGTGATGTGTCTTAGTGGCAACTACTGACAATCAAGAACTATATCAATAACTGCAAGTCACATGTTCACGATTTAAAGAGGGGACCGAAGAGAGCGGCCGCAGGTCCAACTCATAACATGTGATAAAAACTGCAAACTACGTTTTAGGCAACTTAATTTACTTAAATGTGAAAATGTTCTCTCGGGAAGCATAGACCTATTAATGCTATGCTTCATATAAGTACTGAAACTTTACTTTCGTCATCAAATTATGTACTTCTGAACCAAAAACTGGACTTTTCCATAAGAACATAGCACTCGAAGCTCAGTAATTAAAATTATATTTTATAACCGAACTCGTTTTATTTTTTATATGCAGCAGCACTGCTTCCCCAGAAAAAATTCCACTTTTTAGTTCATTAACCTACGTAAACACAGTTTGCAAATTTTCCCACGTTCAGTTACCGTATCTAAACTAACATACGAATTATAGCCATAAATTAAACCGCATATGTTCTTACGTAAAATTTCTAAACTATCGTCGCCGTTGCAGTTTTTGCAATAGTTATTTTAGTATTGCTACAAATATTTAAACTTTGGACCGAACCGGGACTTGAACCCAATAAACTAGCTTTTTAGCGTTTATACAAATTAAGATTTACAAATATTTAAACATATATATCTAAAACAACTATAAACTGCCTAGCCATAAAAAGTACGAAGGGGTACCCAAAAGTATCAGGAATCGGTCGATGGCGAGGTGGGGAGTGCATAGTTCACATTTTGGCTGATAGGGGATGAAAGCGCAACTCTTCCTGAGTTCAGTGCACTCGGTGTGGCCAGTCTGAGAGGCTGTGAAGAGGAGCTGTGTGCGTTTTTCTAAAAGTAGTTTTGTTCTGGCTCGTTTTGTTTTGATGGTTTGATTAAATGAACAAAGTTCAGCAGTGAGGTTTTTGCTTTTTTCTTGGCAAGAACGCGTCAGAAACGGTTGCAATTATTGAAAAAGCTTACAAAGACGATGTTTTGAGCAAAACCAGAATGAAACGAGTATTTTCCCCAAATTCAAGATGGCGCCATGACGATTCAAGACAAGCCTCGTCCCGGACGACCTTCAAATTTTCGGACTGGTGAAATTGTTCAGAAAAAACGTCAATATTGCAAGAAGACCGTCGGAGGACCATTGGGAGTGCTTCTTTGCTGTCTGGAGTGTGTTAAAATTCAGTTTAGCGTATTTCAACACACTCCAGACCTAAATTTTGGCGATATGGAGACTGGTTCTTTCATCATGACAATGTGCCTGCCCATGTAGCGCTAGTTTTGGCCAATACCAGCATGACCACCCTTCCCCAAGACCCATACTCACCAAATCTTGTCCCACGCGACTTTTTTATGTTCCCCATAATGAAAATTACATAAAAGATCACCGTTATGACGAAAATGAAGGAGTGAAAAGGAAAACGAGGATGGAGCGTGCAGCCATTCAGACTAAGTGGTATGAGGGGTGCTTAAAACGATAAGAGCATTGAATGAACAAATGCATTACACTAAATGGGAGTATACTGAAGGTATACATGTAAAATAATAAAAAATAATAAAATATAGTTTTTACAGTGAAATTACCGTTATTTTTGGGTACCCCTCGTAGCTATTCAAAAAGCTATAATGAACCTCAGTCTTTTGGCGTACTCAGTACTGTTTCGTTAAAACAAAATTATTCTTAAAATTCCACAATTCGTTAGCCACATGCAGAAAGGCTGTTTTGCTTCTCAAAATGCGTAATTTAACCCAACATTAATGACATATTTTTTACTGATATGATACTTCTAAAGAATATGCGCTAGTACATTTAAAAATTGCTTTTGTAATAATTTAAATCAACTTGAATGTTCATTTGGACACTTGTATACTAAACTAGTATCAAATCGTCTGTATGAATGCACTAAAGCTTGGATAAGTTGCTTGGAATGTTAAATGGCAAAGCTGAGTATAATGTGATAAGCTATTCTAGTCTTCAACCTTTAACCTCTTGAGAATTCGATGCAAATACTCCGGACTCAGACAGGTTAAATTAGTTAGTGGATAGTGATTTGATACCGGAGAGACAGCTGTCAATTAAATATTTAGATACATCTGAGCTTGGAGACTTCATTTCCTATTTTCACTTGCATGAAATTGTGTCAATGGAAAAGTTCAGTATTTAAATGGAAATATATTAAAATAAAATTGAAATCTTTAGACTTCAAACGAATAATGTATTATTTAATCACTCTAGTTAGATATATTTCCGTTGCTGGTTGAGAATACTAGTCACTCATGAATGTTGATACACCTTTTTGAATGAAATTTAGACTGATGGTTGATTTTAAACGCGTGAATCTTAAATCAGGTATTTTGGATATATTTATTTAACTTAAGTAGTTTGGTTTGTTGTTGCATGGTCAAATGTTTAAAACATGTTCAAGCTCTTGTTTTAAGTTAGTTGTTGACAATTATAGAGTTTCTGAGCTTTAATTGTTATTACTGATTTTTTTTATAGTTTTTATTGAACAAAAACACACAGAAAAAAGGAACCCAAAAGAGAATCTTATGTTGTTTTATGGGGGCGAATGACCGGCGAATGAAGCCGATTACTTTTAGGCTAACCATTTCCCAATAGTTTGTGTTATGTTTTAGGTTGCTTTCACATAAGACGTGATCAGTTTCCAAAACGTCGTGTTCTTCTTTTCTTCTTTACAAAAAACGATGGACCACTTCCGTAGAGTATTTTAACTATAGATTATCAAGTCATAAGAGTACTAAATCTACAACACGTTTTATTACAACCAAGATTCAAACATTTTCTGAGCCACACTGCTTAAACTCCCTGATGCAATATAATTAAAAGTTTAAGAATTTAACAAATATTTTACCCTCAGCTTATTAAAATAAAATTACTTAATCGAGGCAAACATCATGCAAAAAGTTAGCAGACCCAAACAAAAAGCTTACTGAAACAGAAAACCTGGTCTACAAACAAAACTGAAAATTTGTAACATATGATTTATCTGTTAACCTGGGAAGGACCATTTGCACGTATAAGACCCATTTGAATATTATATACTGTTTTCCAAATACATTCGTGCTCATAAAGTTTGATTTAGAATCAGCCAGTCGAAGCCAATATACATAGTACAAATCCATACTCGTATACTTGCGCATTTTCTTTGGCAGTAAACAGGCCTACAACAATCTGTTATTTGCGTGGATTGAAGTCTAGCAAACTCAAACTTGATTGGTGGGTTTGAGATAAGTACAAATGAAGGTATACTGGGAGTAAGCTAAAGCGATGTACTAAACAGCATTAAGAGCTACTTCGCTGGTTAAACGAAATAAAGTGTTATGGCCTGTAATCATGAGGCCTTTTGCACCAGGCTTTATCTTTACCTAAGATCAGAATTTACTTCCTTTCAACAACTTACACACAGCTTTTATGACGTCGTATAGCTGTTTTAGTTTGAGTTAAATTATTTTTTATAAGGTGGGTATAATCTTAATGCATACTGTTATAGTTTAGTTGTACTTCTACAGTTGTAAATCTGTTTAATAGTATTTCATTTTTGGTTTAACTCATAAGACCATAAGCAAAAGATATGCATAAAAATATAACAACTTATTTAGTTTACACTGTTTTAAAATACACTTTTATAAATAATTATCGTCATTTATAGCAAATAGATGAGTTTTAAACAAACATTAAAAACAAATTAATTCGACCTGACACCTGAACACAGATGCAGAATTGCAACGTGTTACAATGATTAAAAGATCTAATTATCGGCGTTGCAGCTTATTCATCAGTCGGATTATAACGGAAGCAATTAACTAATTATTTATCCTCACTCCACACACGCTTCATGTTACCATTTTCTACTGAGAAAAAGTGTATTTACTACTATTAATAATTAATAGCTTGTTTAGCCAAAATATGTTGGTTGTATTTAAGTATTATACAAACTATTATTCCGTCGCGTTTTTCGTACGTAAATACTTATATTAATATAATTGTATCTGACATAAGTCTCTATGTTTAACCGATTATCAATGTAACTTGTACTGCATGCTCCCATAACAGAAGTTGAACTATTATGGCGGACATTTTCCATCGTTAGTGAAACAAAAAAGTAGATCACGACGTTTTGGGATCTGCGATCTGATTCCGCCTTCAGGTGAAAGTAACCTAAAACATAACACAGAACATTAGAAAATGAGCTAGCCTAAAGTAGTCAGCGTAGCTGACCAGTCAAACACTACCAAACAACATGTAGTTGTTAAGTCAAGCACAAAAAATTAAATCTTAGGATTTAGGAGTAGCCTAGAAAAAACAAAACTAAAATATTACAAACACAAGCCACACTAACGTCGTGATCTTTTTGTTTCACTAACGATGGAAAATGTCCGCAATAACAGTTCAACTTCTGAAATCTCCCATCGTCAACAACAAACTTCTCCCTTAACATTCATATAACATAATTAAATCTATAATATATGTTTTATTCATATTAGCAAAATCTACAAACTTAAATACAATATCAAAGTGAATATAAACACAAGGTTGAACGTAAACCAGGATTATACAATATCAAGTCACTTGGCATTATTAACTTCATTGTATTGTACTAATACTCAGTACTTACAAGTATAATGAAGAGTAGCTTGAGAGAGTTAAGGGTCGAGCTGTTGAGCTACATGAAACAAAACAGCTTAACTCAGTTCAGCTTGTCCGTGTATAGAATACGTGTTTGCAATATTCTTGTTTGTCTTCATTTTACTGAACCAGATTAAAACTGGTAAGAGATTTGTATCTAATTATACTTCACTCTAATTTAAAATACTAGTTTAAAATATTAGTAACAAGTCCTTCTTATTGATTACAATAATTTGTTTACCACTTAGGCTATTGATTACAACCAGCAAAATCTAACTAGCTCAATGAAAACCCTGAAATATTAAGATATTGTTATTTATACATCGTAACATTATCAATTGTTTAGTAAAATAAGAAATAGCAACTAGTGCATCACAAAAGGTTTCCTGTCCCATATGTTCGGGTAAAATATGGTTGCAATTACCTAAGAAACGATATTCCGAAGTATTATCCCCTAGTTTCAAGGCATTTGTATCTCGTACAATGATATCAATTCACGTGAATCACCAATATTCACAGCATGTCCAAAAAGTAACGGAACGTTTTATATAAACAGAAAAATAATAATTCTATCTAATAAAACAGCATATAGTTTAACAGCTGTGTATTTCTTCTAACAAATAAGACTAATTTTGTTAAAATCGGCTGACAGATGATATAGTTATTACGCTCCAATTGTCTGTGGTTTGTAAAACAGCGAATGGAGGTAAGAGCTTACGTTAGGCCTTTCAAACTTGGCAGAACCTTTATGATAGTTTTTATATTAGTTTAGTGTATACATAAACAGTTCCGTTACTTTTCAGACATATTGTGTAGTTTAAGCGAAGCCCTAAATACACTTTGGTTAACTTATATTCAATTTAAGGAGAAACAGTAAGGTATAAATCTGATTTAAGCTAAATGAACTAGAGCAACACATTATAACTTCAAGTACTAGCATCAGCAGAATCAGCTTATTTCTTACCACTTCCCACGGTAATACGAAAACACACTCAACTTAATAATAACTATATGGAACAATGGCTGATAAAGTTTGGATTTTTCAAGTAGTCTTGAACCAAATATTACTTGTATTTAAAGATAATTATGTATCTTTCATTTACTTGTATTTAAGTGTTATCTCACTCTTTGAAGATACATAAGGGCTAAGCGAAAAACATAAAGCACTGGTTTCATAAACGGTTGAAGGAAAAACAAAATTGTGCTGGATTATTTTTAAACATTTTTCTTCAGTCAAATCAATAATATTCTACTATATAAACAGGGGTCTCTGGCGCTTCGTGGTCCATATTTTTGCGTGGAGGTGTTTTTACTAAAATAATTATAAAAATAAAACTAATGAACCAATTTTCACCAAGCTTTGGTAAAAAAGTTGAAATACTATTTTCTAATTAGAGAATAATACCTATTTAGTTTAACTGTCAAATTTAAAATTGACGTTTAAAATGTTCTAAATTGAATAACTTAAAAACGAGTACCTATTAATTAACTAATTAACAGTAACCTTTCCACAAATGTATACGTTTTGATAATAATAAAATTTAATTTAAAAATTAAAATTTAAACAAGAAGAGTATATTTAAACAAATTTAGATTTAAGAGTAGATATATCCATGGGAAAACTCCAACTTCCAATCAATCAAGGTTTTAACAAATTCATGTAAATTGAATTAATAACGTTCAATGATTTGAAATGCCAAATAAACAAAACAATATTTACATTAGAAATTAGCATTTACCTTTCAAAACAGAGGACATAAAATTTGAATTTATTTGTTCGTGCAAGAGCTGTTCCAAATGACAACCTTTGACACGGTAGAATAACCGGAAACGACTTATCATTGATTGAGAAATATCCACATGAATTTAACACACTCCAAAACCATAATAATGTTTCAATGTTGTTGCGTTAGCTGACTAGGGGAACGCATGGAGGTTCTCATTCGATTTTCAGAATATGTACATTTTTGAATGGTAATTAAATACACTTCAAACAGTCGTGTTGTAAAATTACTCGTTTTAAGGTAATCATCACAGAAAATTTGAAATGGCCGCCATTTTGTCTTAATTAAAAAATATTGCATTTTAATTTGTTGACCAAAGTTTGGCAAACATTGGTGCATTAGTTTTACCACCATAATTTATGTGGTAAAACACAACCACACAGACAGATGGGCCAATTTAGCACAGGAGACCTTCCAAAACCTCTGATATCAGTGAAGTATGAAATGAAAAAATAATAGTATTTTTTAACACAAGTAATACTTGGATCGAGACTACTTCCAAATTTGTATACCCACAATAATGATTTAATAAAATATGGTTTATAAAACAATGTTTGAAAGTTTTAAAATACATTTTTCAGTTGCAGTCAGGGAATTGTCTAGGGTGAAGGGGCTGAGTGAGCGAAACAACAGAGTGGAAGTCAAGGGTTATTATTGTATAGCGCAAACATTTCAGCCAATACAAGTTCCAGCTATAAGTATCTGCTTGTCCAAGACTCTTGATAATATAATTGGCCTACTTTAACAAACACACTTGATCGTTAATGAGTCTACTCATTTGTCGAGAAGGTTACAACATTTAACTTTGCTCTTTATTGATTGCGCTAGAATGAGTTTGAATGAGTTGAAACTGTTGTAAAGTACACCTTATTCTTTATTACGACCAAGAACATCATTAACTAACAATATTTCTTCCAAATTACAGTACATACTTATATACAACGGTTAAATATTGATTCAGTGTATCTTTAAGTGTGATGAATAATTAACATCTGTAATAAGCTGTGAACTGAAAGTGAACCATCTGACTGATACACATTTGTTATTGTCCACTCTTTATCCTCAGGAAATCGATTCTAAAAGCATGTTCATACAGTCTTTAAACCACATACGGGAAGCTGTCCTCAACGGAGTCTAACAATAATTACGAAATGTTCTAAGGTAACCTTATCAGTTGTGGTGGTGTTTCCCCACTGTTTGAATCTTTGCTGTTAGAGAGTTAAATTAATTTTAATTTTGAGGGTTAAAGAGAACACGTAAGGAACTAAAAAAACTGTTTTTGAAAGCTTTTTGTATGTAAATTTACGTGTGATCTATATCAACAACTACTATAACATTTTCATACGAGGATTAAAAAAAGAGTTCATCCATTAGTTGTATAAAACGATCTGATAATGGGGGCTGGAATAAAAACATACCCTACCTTCCACTCTTTAAATACTATAGAAAATAACCTACAATTCATTGAAAACGCTTTCTGCTGACAGAAATTGAGGTATACATATTGCTATGTGTTCTAGCCGCTTAGATAACTGCATGAGTAGAGCATGGATATATTGAGTCAACTGGTAGACAATGTTGTTATAGTTAGTTGTTTACAGAATGGTTGTTCAAGCATTTAATCATAGTTTACTATTAGTTCTTGTGGTTTTAGTTAGTACTAGTGGGAACATGTATGAGAACAACTATATGGTTCAGCCCATGCTTTTGATGGAAAATTCCAAAAAGGAAGCGATAAACCATTAAACAAATTTAAACATAGTATTCTATTTAATTTCATCAGACCTAAACAGCTGTATCTAATAGAGTAGATTACCAATAGCTATTACGGTACCTTTCCTATTTAATTGACCAAAATTCGTCAAATGTAATTAAGGCTGCTTGGATTTATAACGTTGTAAACAAAATATGTTACACCTTTAAAAACAACATTGTTCTTAATTGAGACCTCTAGTCAGAGTGTTGACTGATTTATTTTGAAGAAAAAGTTGTATTGAAGTATTTGGTTCGTACTTCTTGGAATAAATGTACACAACCGATTGGCTAGGTAGTTGCTTTAGTTTTAGTTGTATTAATAAAATACGAACACACATTCTTGGTGTTCACACATTTTCTGTAAACAAAGAACTGAGGAATCATCTGAAATGAGATTACTTTGCTGTTACGGTAGAGGCTCTTGTATATCAAGATTGGGCTATATTAATGTTAATAAGCCTAAAGCTTTGACTATACGATTGAGCTTATTACAAATGCACAACACAACCGAATACATACCACATATATTTTAAATTCTGTTTTGCTTACACTATTTAGAGATTGTGAAAGAAATGGCTGTGGAACGTAATGGCTATAACTGTGAAGAGGTGGAGGAAAGGTCCATTGTTTGTTTGACTGAGTGGATTGGGGCGGTTCAGCCAAGTGGCAGGCAGAAAGGACCGGACATCACGTTCATAAACTTATCCTCCGCCACTGTTATCTCCCAGCCTCCCTCCCTCCCTCCGTGCATCGTGGAGTATTAGTTGTAGAGGGACACTTGAATCATTAAATCTGTTTGCTACTAACCGTTGCTTTCCATAAGTTAGGAGTTGATGCCTGTAATTGTGTCACTTGTTTGTTTGTGACAGCCATAATCGAATAATCACTTAAAGACTAAGATTTATGTATTTCAAATTTTAAACTGGAAAACCTTTGAGGTTAATGGAGTGTTTAGTTTGTTTTACCTGGGTTAGGAATGAAATTTTAACTTTACTTCATAAACTAAAATTTTCGGAGAAAGGCCCTATTTTAACAGGAAATAAACTTTACAGACATCTTTACCAATTAACAGAAAAGAAACTAACGTTAATTAATTCAATGAATTCTTTCTTAAATTAGACACAAATTGTAGAATTACCTTATAAACTTTATTATGTCACTAGTCTATGGTTGTATTTACAAATGAGATTAGTACAGAAACTTCGTACTGTATTGTATTGTGCGTGTTAATTATACATGTTTACAACCTTTTTAATAAAACAAATTCTTTATACGTTCCTGCGAGATACCAATTCGACCGTATAAAAAGTGGACAACTTAGTTTATTTTTGAGTAGATGAAACACGAACAGTTCAATAAAACTGTGTATTTGTATTATGTTGATTTTGATCTGTCGTTGAGAACTTTGTTCTTGAAAGGCCTAACCAGCTATTTAAACATTTTTATTGGATTGTTTGTGTATCTTCTAGATATAACTAAGTTTATCATTAATAACTTCAGCTTAGTCTCCTGTAGCGTTATGTAAAATACTAGTTTTAAGGAAGGTAAAGGCTGATGTCTTATTTTACAAGATAACGAGAAACAACTAAATATTGAATTTTCATCTAACGTTAACGTTGCGTCACTTTAAGTTGTCAGTTCCGTTTAAACAGAATTCTTATCCATCTCCGAAAATGATGTATGCAAAGATTTAAGCTCCACATAACTAGGGTTTAAAGTATGAATCTACTGAATTTCTTACTTAGAAAATATTGCACTGTAACTGAATTGCCAACTGATTATGTCAACACTGAGTATTAGTGAAGTACATGAATCAGTCTCCAACAGTGAGCAAGTGTGGACAGTGAAGAAGTTAGTCCATTTCCCAAGAAACTACTTTGTTTTCTTTAACTCTGGCCTTTGTCTCACTACTTCCTTGATAGCTTGGCATGTTTGTTACTCCAATGCCATTTTAAATAAATAAGTTGAACCTTCGTTCGTTTAAAAGCCATTTTTGATTGAAGGCTGTGATTGGTCGTCCGCTACTCTTCCGGCTGGCCAGGTAGTCAGTCAGTGTGCAGCTGTCACTGGGCGTGGACGGGCTTGATTTATTTATTACTCTTTTTAACTTTCGTAAAGTTTTTGTACATGTTGTATTGTTTTCGAGGCAAGATTTATGAAATGTAATAAGTTAAAGGAGAAACAAATTAAGATTTGTAGAGGGAATGCTCAGTTTGGCTTGTTACTTTTAGGCCAGCTTATTTTCTAAAGTGTATAGGATCTCCAATGTCATTGATGTACCACAGTCAACAAAAACTTCAAATGAAGCATCACAAGTTATTTGAACTGCATATGGTTTATGGCTGACGCGTTCTGTCAGCGACTTTGAGACTAAAGTAAGAACAAAATTAGGCCTTAGGAAATAAAGGGCTGGCTTAGGATATAGACTTCACCTGTCCTGGTACGTAGATTTTTCACCAAGTGTCCATCTTTTAGTTTAGTTCAGGATAAATGCTTGTAGGCGTGCCATTTGTTAATGTTCGACAGCTGGTAACTTCAATGGACTAAACTCTCCGTTGACCAAATCGTTAATGTTTCTGGGGTCACCAACAGAGTACGGAAAAATTCAGCAAAGAAGAGTCCCATTTAAGTTTGGCTTCTATACGTATTCACTCAATGGTTAATTTAACCCAAAATCACGCATTTACAAACCAAAACCTGATTTATAACATATTCAAAACTAATTAAAACCACAAGCTAACACATAAGCAGCCAAAAGCCACAGAGGACTAAGCCCGTGGAGAGATGAACCCACATTCACTTGTGTGTTTATGTTATCTCTAAACACAGAGGTTCACGAGGGTTTCCTGTACATCTGTATCCGCCAGGTTATAGCAACATTTCCTCTGTGACCATTTCAACACCTTGCTCACCCCATACCTCCCTCCGCCTTAGTTTATTTGTACAGATAACAGTTCAATATTGCAAGAGCTGTCTAGTTTTCTATCGTGTTCAGTTTGGATAAATTTTAATGAATAAATGATTTATTTTCTTTATATATATACATATGTACAAACATTGAAATTGTTAGGAAAATACAGTGGCCATTGTATCCAGTAGTATGGCCACGCAAAATAAAATATAATTTAAAAAACACAACTGAGTTCAAATTTGTCAATGTATTTGCCGCCGCTGCTGTGACCTTGACGTCTGCACTAAAAGAAAAATGCATATATTTATTTATTATTAAAGCCAAAAAGAAATGTACATCCCACCTTTAGACATAATTTAACGTGAGTAATCGTTCATTCAGTTTTCAGTTGACACAAGGTTAGTTTCTAGGTCCAAAATATAAAATCACTCATATAGCTGTCACTGAAACTTATTTATCTAAAGTTATGAAATGTTCTATAGGTAAACGGTTATATGAAGCTATTGTGTAATCGGAAAGTGTATTGGAAATGTTTTGGGAGTACAGATAACAGTTCAATATTGCAGGAGCTGTCCAATTTTCGTGAAACGTTCATTCAGCTATGATATATTATCATTATCAAAATGTTCGTTTTTTACAGTTATTAGTTGACACATGGCTAATCATGGTCCAAAAAACAACACCACTCATATATCTGACACCAAAATTATTTATTTAATGTTATGAAATTTTCTACGTATTTTTCTTTGCAATAATCAATATTTAATTTAAACAATTTAAAGAGTACTGTGGATTTGTAAAATATAATTTTGCAACAATAGTAAGGTGCAACCATAATGGTTTCTATCAATATTGATTCAAACCGGTATTGTGATCTGAAATCGAAAACTTAAAAGGTAACACTTTCAATTAACAGAACAAAATACGCCCGAACAAAATGAACACAAGTTTTATGAACGAAATATAGTAAACCTTATTCACACTCTTTGTCATGAAACTATGTTTCGATAAAATAACTCCTGCTACTGCAATCCGACATCAAGTAGATGTTTTATTTTACCTAATTAGTTGGTGTTATTTATTTGTACACACGTTTGATTTATTAAAAGTAACAACTGACACATATTCAATGACGTTGACTTTTGCGACATCTCTATTCAAATTTCGTTCAAATTGCAGCGCTTTGAAGGCCACGACTTGAAACATGAAAACTAATGAACTAATTACGTACATGACATTCAGGTCTAACTATGAACTACGTGTACACTAAGAATCTCACTAATATGTACATGTGATATCACTTTCCAACAATGTGATTTCGCCTTACGACGTATGTTTGAACCTATTTATTGGATGAACTAATGGAGAGAACTAATCTACTTAGAAATTGAGATCAAACATATTATTTTTGTTCGTATGTGCCTGTCTATCTGAGTTTGTGCGATAGCTCAAGCGAAACTAACCAGGATCGATTGTAATTTAGCATACACGTTGAATAATGCCTACTGACGTCCGTTAATGGAAATGAAAGATATCGGATTGGTAGTTTGCAATTGAAGGCCGAATAAAGACTTATGATGCGACCGGATAAAGCCCGAGTGGTGTTCAAATGGGGTAGGGAGTTTAAAATGGGAAAATTTGCAAACGGTGTTTTAGGTAGATTAATGAACTAAAACGTAATACATATTTCTCTGGAAGCATAGTCATTAATGCTAATGGGTATACACAAATGAAAATTGAGTTAAATATGATTTAAATTACTGAATTGCGAGTACCATGTTCTTAAGAAAACGTCCAGTTTTTAGTTCAGAAGTACGAAAATCATTTGATGTAAAAAGTGCAATGTTTAGTGTTTACATAAAGCAGCATCAACAAATTTATGCTTCCAGAGAAACAGTTTTACGTTTAGGTTGATTAACTTCCTTATAACGTCGTGTGGAGTTTTTACCCCATGGTACTTGGAGTTGGACCTGCGGCCGCTCTGTCCGGCCGCCTCTTAATGCAGACTCCCGAAAAGCATGGTTTATTATCAGTTGAATTATCAGTTGACTGGGACTCGTGGCATAGTCCTGTAATCCAGCTTCATGGAGGTCAGGTTTTGAGGATGATATAGGTCTAAAGCGGCTCAGATAGTCTCAATGATCATCTGATGATACCCGCATCAACTCCCACCATCGTTTAGACATATCAGACCATCACCTGCGTGGTTAGGAAGTCACGTTAAGCCGTTGGTCCTTGAATTTCCATCGGTCGTTGGGCTATTAATTAATGACCCATTCTAAGGAAGAGTCGGCCTTAGTTTGTAACAAGACTACCTTATAACTCATATACCACTCATCACACTCATCTTTCACCACATATTTGCCTTAAAATACCCTCATGAGAGTGGTCGGCATCTCAAATAGTGATTTAGTGAATGGTGTACGTTTACAATAAAATGAGGGACAACCTCCGTTAAGACCCATATAACTTTGGTTCTGTACCTTTTTTCGTATCTAGATTTCTTCACACTAGGATCTAGTTTGTAGTTTGTTACTTGTAGTAGGGTTTCAGAAGCTAATGAAATAGTAATAACTATAGCAATATTTATAGTCCTATTATAACTTACTACCATACTGTACTGCATTCAGTTGTAGGCTAACGTTTTGATGATCAAGATAGTTTACATCCAATAGCGAACTATCAGAGGAAAATAAAAATATGAACAGTTGAATGACATCATGACTAATATACGATATCTAGAGAGAGTACAGTAGAGTTATGAGAACTGGTGTGACTGAGATTATTGTGAAATCACAGAGAAGTAGAGGTGATGCCGAGCATTCCCGGAGTTCCCGACACAGGAGATGTACCTAATTTACTCGAGGTATTTGACACAATGAGACAATCTAAGATACTCGGCATTGCAGTTTAATCTCTCTTATAATGTGAGTATGTGTAGTTTTCCGACTTATACTTAAATAACAAGCAACTTGACACTTTCATAACATACAGTACGTAAAATTTGTTTTAAAAATATATAGAAGGGCATATAAAGGCGTTTCACTCTTATGAAAGAGCTTTTATAATCAAGAAATTCAGTCCGAGAATAAAATCTGAAGAAATATGTTAAGAGTTTTTCAAACGTCTATCTTGAGAAAACCCGTCTCAGGAATCCACAGGTTTCGTTTTTCTCGTAGTGCGTTTGTAAATTGACAGAGTAGTGGATCCTACAATGGATGAGAATAATGGTAAACATAAAAGTTAATTTAAATACATGCAAAGTACAAAATATTATTTTACTGAGTTTTCGTGTTTTAAAATTTTGAAATTTGGACACGTTGTACTTAGTTGCATTTTTTATACAATATGATATACTTTTGTTCTGTGTTCCTTTTCCATATATTTTAAATACTATCTCATCCATAAATTGTGAAAACAGTTTCTTTGGTATACAGTATAAACAAAAGCCTATGGCATTTTTCAGTATTAGAACCAAATGCTTTGTAATGATATTTCTAAAAGCTATGTATATCACGATTACGTACATTCTTCACTCGTATATAAAGTTCTTTTGTCATGAAATATCGCACGTCCGTTTCGTTTTACAACAAACATACAAGTATAAGTATATATATATATATATTATACTCTTTTTGAGTTTGAATGCCTGACATACTGTCAAATATTGTAACATTACCTATCTAAAGAATTTGCTGTCATATAATTACAGATACAATGACACGAATTACAGTTTTTGAAAATCAGTTCAGTTTCAGCTTGAGTGAAATGTTTAAAAGGCAGGGAACCTCGAAGCATGCCGTAATTTACAGGTGTTGAACGTGATCAGCTGATAAGGTTTAGGCTTTCTTTGCTTTTCTTTCCCCAACACTACCAACCAATGTTAAACACATTCCTTATGTCAATAATAGGGATCGTTATAAGAGGTTTGAAGGCACATAAAATGGTTTAAATGCGTGACTTCTTCAAAACAATTTTAAGCCTGAATGATTACAGTTTTTGATGAAAATAATCTTTTTACTAGTCTACTTAGTCTCTGAAGATTCTTTTCAACATTTGAAAAACACATTGTTTGAGCCATTCGATTTCCCGTTTACAAATTGGACCTCAATCCACTCAACCAAACAAACAATGGGCAGGTTTTCATTCTTCCACAGTCAAATATTAGAGATCGCCTCGTTAATAACAGTTACGTGTATCCAGTTCTGGTATTAGCTTTGGTCATCTTCCTTTTGACACGCATTTTCTTAATAGTGCTTAACGGAAAAATTCTGATTTGGAAGTGCAAAATAAATTTTGTTGCATTATATTACACAGCTTTTATAAAAAAAAAAACTGTATTTTGCTCAAATAAGTGCAACCATTATGGTAAAATAGATTTAAAGATTTATAACTTGTATTCAAAGCTGTTTTCGCTAAGCGTATTTGTAAAACGTACTTAATACAAACCCGATTTCACGTGATGATAAAGAAGTTTAAAACTTATCAAGCTATCTGACAATGCGTTATATGAAAATAAACTCAAGTGTCCTACATTACAAACATCAGTATACATCAGATAAATAACTTTCAACGGCATTCAAACGGATATTTACATGTCACCGTTTGATAAAATTATTAAGTAAGTCAAAACATGAAACTTATGAGTTTTAAAATCACCTTGACGTATCCTCATACCTTAAAGATAAGCTATACAAGAGTAGTATTAATACGTTGTATACTTGGACAGCCGACCTATGAAGATAGGTTCTCGCGTGTACTGTGGTTGTAATTTGTACATACGCGAATTTCCATTGAAATCAAGACACCTTATTTGATGGTTTGATACAAGCTTATTTATGGTTTTATGTAACTTTTATGTTGATTACGGGATACAATAATAGTTTTTGGGTGACTAACCATACCAATTATTCAGCCCTGTAAATAATTCAAAGTTGCTTCATTTGTTTATTTCACTAATGAAGCCCCAGTATGTAATACACATTCGTATAGATAATTAAGTTAGAATAATTAGGCACAACAGTAGAAACGCACCTGCCTCCAGCAAGTCTCTCGATATATTGCGCATGAAACCTAATTAGAGTTTATTGGCATGCTTACATTCAAAGTACAAATCTTACTTTCAAGCCTTTGGGTTATTTGCTTATTAGAACCACAAACGGTTAATCATCATTTGTAATATACTATGAAAACTAATCATAATCGAAACGAAGCATAATAATGAATACGTACAGTGTGAAAATAAAGTCTGGAAACGTGTCGATAATTTCTGAACAGGAAGACGTTAAACCTTGCACCTCGTTCAAAATAAAGATTATGACTATGTTATGACGTTTTTATTGTTTTTAAGCACGTGGGGGACGTTCCGTCCAGGGGTTGGCATGAAATCTTAAATGTATCAAAATAAACTTTAGTGGAATTGAATGCCGTTGAAGAACTGTCCAAAGCTATGGCCGTTTGTTTAATTCAGTTATTTAATCATGTAAAACGTCCATAACTTTGGACAGGGTCAACTTTCTCAAGACAAATTTATGGCATTCATTTTCACTTAAATAGAGCTTTATTCGGATACCAAACTCAACATAGGCTTACATTAAGGATTTCATACCAACCCCTGGTCGGGGCGTCTTTTACGCAATGAAAAATATTGAAAATGTTATAACATTGTTAGAAACCTTGATTTTGAACGAGGTGCAAGATTTCATTGGTCTACCTATTCCTGTTCAGAAAATATCGATTCGTTTCCAGACTTTTTTCCACACTCTATGTAGCAGTAGTATAATTCCGTGGTTTGGAGGTCACGGCTAACAGTTGGTCCAATCCATTGGTATTTGGGCATTAGTATTATTTATTTATTACTTATTAGTGTTTATTATTCTTTAATTGTTATTTAGTATTTAATTATTAATGACCAATCTGGGGAAGGATCAGCCGACCTTGAAAACAAATCTACAAGTCTGTATCATCCATAAAAACACCCATTACTATTATCATCTATCCCATAGTCTTCTTAAATATCTTCTAAGAGCAATCGGTGTCTAAAACTAAAGTCGTAAATCATTTAACGTGTCTTTTAATATAAGAAAAACGTAAATATTTGCAAAACAAATGTGAGATACAGGTTGTGTGTGTTTATGGTTCCCGGGAGGTGATGTATTTATAGCCACTTTAACGGTTGGTCGATATGATGATGTAGGGTTGGGTATTTGGGGGGGGGGGGGTAGCAACAGGTGACGCGCGTATCTCCTTCCTATCAACAAACTCAAGCTCAGGTCAGAGTTTTCCTTAAAATAACAGGAATAATATGTTAATAGTATTTGTTATTACTAGGTCCTTAAGTGACACTTTTTGACACGAGGTCAAGTAACTTCCTTTATAATTTCATGTTAGTATAATCAAAAGGTTTTATCATTTTATCTTTGTACTGTCACTGTAAACAACAACAAAACTTTATGGCAACCAAAAACGTGTATGGTTTTATTTTTCCCCTTCATCTTTGCATAAACTATTTCTTTTACAAACAAACGATAATAGTATATTTTATCATTAGGCTCTAAAGTGTCATGAGGTCAAGTTAACGTCCGAGGCGCAGTGGGGAATTTTAAATGACCAAGGGTCAAAAAGACACTTTCGGGCCGAGTGAGAACGTTCCTTTTGTCATGATGCAAATAATAATTATAAATAAAAGTCCATACATGTTTAATATTATAAAGAAACAATTAAGTAAACTCTGTTTTGAACTCAGTGGTCTGAACTATAAGGTTTTGAAAAACCGGTGTTACACTGATTTACTATAAGTCAGTGTTAAAATTCAAAACCAACTCGTTGAACCGAGTTGTCAATGCCACAAAAAGATAATCAAAATAATACTTTATTTATCCAGTTGTAAAGGTGATACTTTAGCAAGTCAATACATGTGTCTAAAGCTGCTGTTTTCAAAGCATGGCAGAACAAATTGGTATAAAACGTGTAGTTTTAGATTAAGTACTTTTGCTTGTGGATATCACCTAGACGTAAACCTTGAAATGGGGTTCAATATAAGTCTTATAATCAAATAAGAAAATCTTACTTGTCTTGAGTTTTAAGTTGACTAGCATATGCTAGTTATGTTAAATGTTATGTTTTCTATACCTACAACAACTATTTTAAGAGAAATAATAAAATGTTATCAGCTTGACCTTTTGAGTTGGGTTGCAGTGTTACTATCTGTAAAACTACGAAATATAACGTTCCTTAATTAACATTAGCGATATTTATCCTAGTTTCCTTGTGAGACGATCGATTATTAGTTCATCTCAAACACCTCGCTATTTACAATCGAATATTTTAGTTCCAAACAATCTACCTGATGTAAAAGTACCAAGATTGTCATTCTGTCAAGATGTGTTTTTGTCATTCTGATCTAAAAAAATCTGCTTTAGACACATGTATTGAGAGTGCTAAAGTGTCACTTTTAAACCTAGGTAAATAAAGTATTGTTTTGATGATGTTTTCTCCTTAGGGAGAAAAAATCATTTTAATGATCATTTGGTGGCATGGAAATCAGCTGGTCCATCAAGTTTGCTTTGAATTTTAACACTGTCTTATAGTAAATCAGTGTAGCAGCTGTTTCTTCAAAACATTGTAATTCAGACTCCTGAGTTCAAAGCAATGTTTATTTATTTAATTCTTTACAATATTAAATATTTATTTATCATTATTATTTACATCATGACAAAAAGTAGCGTTCATCACTCGGAAGTGTATTGTAATGATTTATTTTAATATTAAATATATCCTCATCAATCCTACATGATATTAAATTAAGGAAGACCTAATAAGATGAATAATATTTTAATGTTTCAGCCAGTTTTGGAATTTTTCAAATGCCAAAGCACTATTTTTGTATCGGCACTTAAAACAACAGAACTATAATTTTGTTTATTTATAACTTAATGATTTTAAAAATTTGGGGAAAAGATGAAAAGAACCTAAACAAATTTAAGAAATCCTTGGACGTTAGCTGTTAGAAAAGGTTTTTTAATTAAAGACTTTTTACAGAAAATGTACTCTTATAGCAAATATTTACCGTAAATCTCAAAGTTCGTAATTAATACTTATAATCAATATTTATAAGTAGTTTATATTTTCATCCTTTGTCATTTGTTTGCCTACAAATAAAAATGTCCCTATTGTTTAGAAATGAATAAAAAGAAATGTATCTTCGAAGATCTGGATTTTAAAGGGTTTCTGCTTTCCGGTTACCGAACAATGGTTGCCATGACGACGCGGCTTTATAGAATTACGTTGTCCCATGTCAGAGGATCACACAAGTGTTCAGTAGGAAACAGGAAATATTGATGTAGAAAAATTACTCCCCGGAGTGTTTGCTTCAAAGGGCTCAATCTCTCTTGTCCAACGAATGTGTTTATGCTGAAAGAAAAAAGAAAATGAAATATAGCATTCTAACCATTAAATAAGGGAAAGGTTATAAAGATCGTACCAATGCACAAATGGCAATGGAGGAATAGGCAATGCACGTAAGAGGATAGTCAATAATTTCATTTGGCACTTTGAACGTACAACATACAAAATGATGTACTTCTGTATTGAGGAGCGATTTAGTTGTAGATGAAAGAGAAACTTTGCTTTTACATCTTTGTTGCTACCAATTGCAACTCATTGTCAAATCTTTACGCAAAAGAACAATTATGTTAGGATTCTTTTATGTTTGAAAAATTATGTTCAAACTATAGCTAAGTTCGTTGATGAATAAAAGTTTTATTTTATTTATGAAACTGAAAATATTTGAATTTTTATTTGTAATAATTATATTATTTATTATAGATACATATTTAAAATGATTTGTCCTGTAAAACCAGTAGATGAAGAAAATTTGTCTTAATCATGAGCGTAGCGAATGCCCCTAAAATACGAGGCCGCTGTCCGAGTGGGGATTTGGGGGGCGCAGTCCAAAGGGCGAGTAACTCTTTAAAATCAATTATTGTTATAAACACACTTTGTATTCATCATCATCTTGAAGGTGCGACAAGGGATAAGATTATCTCTATTTTCCAAGAAGGTTATTTATCTGAGATTGATCAAAGAAAAACAATATCTGATTTCGACAATTATTAGAATGGTTCAGATATAATTGAAGATTAGTTTAAAAAAGTATTACAAGTAGGAGTTGGAAAATAGGAAGATCCCTAAGACATATTGATAGTTTCAGAAACATTTCACACACATAGTCTATTGAGCTAGCATATTTTACAGTGACAAATTTGAATATCATTGGTGCCCAAATCATGTATATCAAGGAAACTGATGAAAGATATATTTCCAAAGAAACCTACCAGTTATCCAAATGTCTGATTTCCCACAGTACAAGACAAGGAAGGTGGCGGGGTACTGTGACCGGGTTTTGGCAGCCTGGAAGTTTGTTTGGCAAGGGTTGATTAAAAGCCAGCAGCAGTCAGTGTGTCTCCCACGTGTTAATGAAAGTGGGGTTGACAATGGAGCCCTGTGCACGAGTGCTCACTGTAATCACAGTCTTGCTCCTGTAGGAAATAAGCGTAAATGTCTACATTTGCAGACGTGTAGCCTAAAACATGCATAGTCTTCTGGAAGAGTCATTATTGTATCAAGGGATAAAAACAGGTTGGGAATACTGAGTTTTTGACCCTAAATGGAACAACCACTGGAATCTCTGATTCGTGACGTCCAATATTGATCTCCTAAGCAAATACTTGTGGTGAACATTCCACCGTGATATTGTACCTTCAAAGTGTTAAAATGTACATACAACTATATTGTAGTAAAGAAGGTATACAAAAATATTTTACAATCAAAACCTCTTGTAATACGAGTAGCTGAGTACTTCTGGAAGATAAACCGATCAAAGTAATAACCTCTGCACCAAGGGATTTATTTTAGGAAGAAAGGTCGGAGGTTTCATCAACGCTAGAAGGGATTTTCAGTAAGAGAATCGTAACTAGCATATTCTAAACTATACAGTTGTTACTTAGCTCAAATATTTATTCTTCTTATCAAACTCAGCCCCTTTACGCTTGTTGTTTAATTTATAATCTTTCTTGTTAATATTTGCTAGTATTTTGTCAGGTCACATTCAATATTTATTGTTACTTATTTATTGTTATTATATTCAATATTTATTGTTACTTATTAGTACTTACGTAGCTCATCGTAGTTAGTTTTTAGTCACTTCGCTCTTCTTGTTTCATCTCAACCTCCCTTGCTTCAAGTTACAATATTGTCATTGATGTCCATAAAGTATTTTGTTAAAAGGTGTGAACCGTTAGGAACAAATAAATACAATCAGGTTAAGTTGAAAAATCCTACAATATTCGTTTTTAAACCCTGGTGGCTGAATGCAGTGACGTTTCTTAATCTATTCTACATTTTTCATAACAGTAATACTCTAGAGCAAGCTCTGACGTTCAATTTGCTGAAATTGCATTCCAACGGTTTGATTGGTGTATCAAATTGAAGTTATCTGAGTCATTCGAAAATACAACTCATAGAGAGTTGCTTAAAAAGTGTGCACTGAAAATATCAGACAAGGTTTCAAGCTTTTAAACTTGTTACTTGAAAGTTTTGGTATTTATTTGTGCTAATCTATCAAGATCGTGTTTTACATAGATATACCCCGTTGCAAAGGGGAAATGGATCAAACATCGTACACAATATTATTAAGCCTTATAGAGGTAAAACCGTGTCGACTAATGTATACGTATTTTCAAATTATTAAAAACTGCAAAAGTGTCGGCATGGGCTGTAATATGTGGTGAGCTCTCCAAAACTGTCGTAAGATTTTGTGTATGAGCTGATATTTGGTTTCGTAAATAAAAATCTGGTCCACCAACTGGTGTACGTACATGTAGAAACACGTACAGTACATAAACAGGTTTTTAACACCCCATTACGTCATGTTTACGAGCCGCTCCTGGTTCCATCCCCTCACCGACCCATCACTGACTCATTTACCTCCCCTTGTATAAAGTTGGATCAATTCATTAAAATTGGGGCCTAAACCTAAAAACTGACACACTGGGAGGTTTGCAGATTTTTATTCGAAATAGTGTATCTATAATTATAAAAAGTCTAAGAATATTATAGTTAAATCTTGTTATTACCAGTGTGTATTCTAAAATAGTTGCACGAGTCAAGATATTGGTTGTGTTAAAAGCAGAGTACTGTATTCTCCTACCTAAATCGTATTATAAAATAGCTGTTTTAAAAATAAGTTCAGTTCTGAAACGCCACTTTATGTTAGATTCACAGATAAAGGCACACATTTTACCCATAGTTTGGCATATGCACATTGAAGATCAGTGAAACACTAAAGCTAAGGCACAAGGTTCTCGACGCTAATGCGTGACATTCCACCACTCAGTGTCCAGAAGTTGACGTTATTCATTCTTTAACCTGCTTAAGTGAGTAAAACGCTGGATTACACGCTACCTTTTTTTATGTTACAGACAAAATTCAAATACTCTTGATGTTTTCTCCATCTACTTTGTGGTAGTTGACAGTATACAAAGAAAGCATTTTTGTACTCTACAACATTAATTTTTAATTTTTTAAGACATGTTTCGCCTCAGCATCATTAGTAAATGGTGATGCTGAGACAAAACATGTCTTTAAAAATAAAATCGAATGTGGTAAAGTACAAAAATGATTTCTTCTAAAAATTCAAATGTTTTGGCTAAACAAGGGTTCTAGAAAACCTTTTTGTAAACGAATGGATGCCAAATCTATTTTTTTAGTTAATAGGGATATTATTTTATTGACACGAATATTACAAGTACAGGCCATTTTGTTTCACGCTGACAGGCGTTCAAAACCTCATGGGGGGAGGGGGACTTTTGAAAACCCCAGTATATGGAGTAGGCTCCCTTCATTTCCCCTCAGTAAAAAGGGCCTCTCTGACTTGTGGTATTTACTATAATATATTTGGCTAATAAATATTAGTTTATTTTGTATATACAAAATTTGAAACCTTTTTAACATATTTTGAGTGTATGGCAGTGCGCATTACCATAAAAGTACGTATATATTGCGGGGAGGGTGGATATGGTTAGAGCCCGTATGTTTGACGGTATGTTGCACACACATCTGTATGTCTCTGTGGCGTGTACAGGCATGCGGGTACAGCATAGGTACCACCATCACTAACAATCTTTTTATTATAACGTCACTCTTGTGTTACGTTTTAGTTTTATTTGTTGGGTTACTTGGTGTAAATATTATTTAAACAGTAATTATTGAAAAATAGTATTCATTATTGTTTTCAATTTATAGATTTACTCTATTTTGACTCCTTAGTTTTTGGCAGGGTTTGAAAGAATTAACATGTTATTATGTAAAGGTATTTTGTTCGTCTGTCAAACCTTAATAAACCTTCACAAGGAATTAAACCGGGTGTATTATCGTCCAAAGGGATCCCATATTAACGAGTCATACAGTTAATTATGTAGCTTATTCATGTATGTCAATTTTATAGAAACATGATAAAGTGGAGTTTTTGAACATGTATATAATAAAGTAGATGCATATATCTTTGTGAGTGTAAAGCAGTAATGTTAATTTAAGATGCCGCCCTAAGCCGCTAAAATTTATAGCAATACACATACTATATTATTTGTCAACATATTTTAAAATAATACCAAAACAAAGTACGAGTATTTATATGTGATATATTTAGGACCTCACCGACAAGTTGTGTAAGTTGGTCAGGCCAGTTTCTAAAAATCACCAATAAACTCTTTTGAGTTTGAAAACAAAACAAACAAAGGCCTTAACAGTGATTTCGTACTTTTACAACCTTAATGTTATTTGTACAGTTTTATGTTTTTACTATTTGGGTTTCAATCATCTAAGTTAACGTTTCGAAGTCTAAGAAGTAAGTTGACACTGTCAAATCCCTCGTACAATAACTTACACGATATTGACACAATACACGATACTGAACCAATAACTGGAGTTTGTAACCGAACAACAAAAGAAGGAATGTTTTTGACCTCTATAATATTGAGTTGTCAATCCTGACCTACTTTATTATTTATCCTGTTATTTCCTCCTGGTATTGTTGAGGAAACTGTAGAGTAAAAACATTGTTTTCATCAAACTGAGTGTAGAAGACCATAGTGGTTTACAAGTAAAGTAACTATACAGGGTCAACGAAAAGGTGTACGAGATTTGAAAGGAAATAAAAGTTTTAATATAATTGGTAGAGTGTTGATTTTAACATAAAAAAACACAGAAAATCTTAATTTTTTATGTAATTTAAAAAGTTGCAATGTGAGCTCCCCCCGTTGCACGACAGACATCTAGCCGACAGTCAACCTCCCGCCAGGTGTTTTGGAGCATTTAAGGAGTCACCGTTGAAACGGCTACGTTGATTCTTCTTCTCAGGTGCTGTAGATGAGTCAAAATTATTGTTGCAGATAGTGTTATTTCTAACTTACATTCTCTTACATAATGAAGCTGCTTGAAAAGCATTGTAGGTATCTTTGATCTTGAGACCGGATAATGTACAAGCTCTGCAAGGACTGTTCATAAGCTGCTTATGATAAGCGTATCAGGAACACTACGGATGTACTGTAATTTAGAAATCAAATTGGGAATGAGGATACACTTAAAATTAAATTAAATTTTTGTAATTGTACGATATTTTATTTCCAAATTAAGCTATATTCCTATTGATTTTCTTTATTTTCACTATACTAGAATTGTTGAGTTGAGAGTGTACTTTGTAGGGAAGAGTTTGTAGGGAAGACTAATGGGTGGCGTGGAAGAGAACTACTCGAGTTGTAATTCTGAGTAATGTAGACGTTACCACATGCGCCACTCGTTATCTACAACGCCCAGCTCAGGCCTACTCAGCCAGTTCCTTTTCCACACATTTACCATTCGGCAGACATAGCTTTAGTGTAAAACGGCAGTTATTGAACGGGACGTTGATAAGCTATACAAAAAATGTACTATTTAATACAGCTCGCTCTTAACTTAACATTGTCTACAAAATAAACCATGAACATAAGCAAAAGTACTGTGTGAGGGAGGTTTGAGGTAGGTGTTTGGTCTCCTCCAAGGAAGGCTAGTGCGAGGAGACCTTACGTTGGAGGAATGTTTGAGAATAGCGATTTTAGCTTTGAGGGTGAGTGTGAGGAGACCTCCAACGTTGGAGGAGTGTTCAAGAATAGTGATTTAGGTTAGAGGGTAAGTGTGAGGTCTCCTCAATAAATGAATAAATGAATTTATTTCCACCATAATTTGTTTACATATTTTACAATAATTGTTTGGAAAAATTAATAGGTAACACCTACATGTTGTTTGGATGCACTTGACTGGTCAGCTTACGCTGATAGCTTTAGGCTAGCTCGTTTTTTAATGTTCCGTGTTATGCTTTAGGTTACTTTTCACCTGAAGACGGGATCATATTGCAGATCCCGAAACTTCGTAATCATCTGGCTCACTAGTGGTGGAAAATGTCCGTAATAATAGTTTACTGACAACGTTAAAATGTCCAAAGTAATAAAAAGCTACCCTAAAATCTTGCAACATTAACTTATCAAATTAGATGCTATAATATACCAGAAGGCTTAATAGTCTTATTTGTGATAGTTAGGATATTATAAAACAAGCAATCTACACTGAAATGATTCGGCATTGAACTTATTGTAGAAACTGGTCAGTAAAACAACAATACCTTCACATAACGATATTTGATTGGTTTTCCAGTAACGGCTGAACGTGAAGCTGCATAGAGCTGATTGAGGTAGAGTTACGCAACATAAGCCTACAGGATGATGTGGTCTTAGTCCCCGACCAATCAAACTCACCATGACACCAAACACTCCACTCTCTACCCTTGAGCCACTCTATACCCACTCAATTATTAGCTAATGCACGTTTGTACTCGTACTGTGTATGTTAGTTCAGCCAGAGTGTTCGATACAAGCAGCTAGTGGTACGCTAGTCTAGTGAGGTATAGATGAGCAAATGCTTGAACATTTACGTTAACTACATACGATATGTGAAACTGAGCTAAGATTGTTTACGAAAAATACCAGAAAATCTTTCTTCCCTGAGATTGATGTATGTAGTCCATAAGTAAGCAGGTTATTAGGGCCGCTCAGGGTCAAATTTTGCGTCAATCTATAAACACTTGACAAGGCAGTTTTGTTCTACCAGGGCGTGTTGATGCTAAATTAAAACAGGACTGTGTTAGTGCTACCATTTCAAGTTGAAATACCCTCTTCAAAACAAAGTAATGGGGGTTTAAAGGTAAAGAGCTTAAAAAGAGTGTTGAGCTTTAACACCGTGACTTCCGTTAAAACGAATCTTTGGAAACTGGTTCGCGGTGATGACTGAACTTTACTGAAGGACACCTATAATTAGATACCAATTTCAATATAGCCTCATTCATCCGTTGGATGCCTCTTTGCCCGTTGGCTTGTTTGTAAACCGGGTATTTCGTTATGAAACATTCGCATAATATTTCTGAAAAACGGTTGGTTGTATTTGCTATCATGCATACGGGGATTAAGTCCTATTTAGTATAGGACAATGCCGCAAATCCGACATCAATCAGTTCTCTATGTCCACAATATTGTTTTTAAAAGTTCATACCCTTCAAAACTCGCTATTGGTTCTTTTCAGCTGAAAAATGTGGCATTCAATTCTACTTCCAAAACTTTTAATTTGAAGTATCACATCACACAGTCCTTTCTTAAAGCTCGTGGACTACAACCCTAGGGTCAAAAAGTTAAAAAGGTAAATTCAGGGTGGAAATCAGCCATTGCTCTCTGTTGTACTGTTGGTGATGCTGAGCAGCCCTTTCAAACAATGTAATCAAACTAAATGAGGGTAAGAATAAAAATATGTGTAGTGTAGAAATTTCACTGCTATCCTATTACTTAGTTTACCCAACCAATGAGGAGTACTGTAGTGTGAAAGGGAATGTTAGCTTGGCTAGTCCGACTGGAAGGTTTCGCAATGTGATTGCCATATCCAATCACGCCACTTACCGCCATCAATCTGTGACAGCTAAGTGATGGATTGGCTCCATATTGTACTGTGTACACGCACTCAACACCTGACCTCTGTCTCTTCCAGCAACCCCAGTGTTGTAGCGTTTGTTTCACTCTGGGTAGGTTGTTTTTACACAATCAGTTATGTAAAAAAGATGTGATTAAAATTTCCCATTCGCATTACTTATTGAATTATCCGCGGTATATAGGTATATAGTGTTACGATCATAAGGGCCTAACCTTATTAATATTTGTTTGTATCCTTATACAAGCTAATAAGGTCTATCTATATTCTGTTATACTAAACCGTTTAATATTTACTTACTTAAAGCCATTTCAAAAATTGTGGTAAATATAATACTACTGGTAAGACAAGTAATTTAAGTAACAATACAGTTATATCTAATATTTTCATACATATTTTAGCTGTTTTTAAATGAAGCCATTGATCTAACGTCTTTTGAGAGTTTGTCGCAAACACATTTTTTCAGCTTGAAGAGAAAGTTTGTTAAACATTTCAAGGCGGTGTGGTTCATAGTGTTTTGCTAAATGTTTTGCTAACTCAACGTTATTGTTTGATCTATAAATTTTATAGTCATGAGAAGATGGCAAACATTTGAATTTTGTGTTTATGTAAGCTTGTGTCCTACTTACTTTAATCCATTTTTCTATTGTTTTTTTGGCCTTTCCTTTCCTATAATAAACATTACTATCGACCCTTTTGCAACAACAGTTACCTAGTTACAACTATTTACTCCAGCGTTCCCGCTATGAAATCAGTATTTACTTAGCAACAACTCTATTTACTTACAAACTTTTAGTGTATTCTGATCCTATAGCTTACCTGTTACCATTATACCTACCTGCCTAGTCTTCAATTACCAACGTCTATCATGTTCTCTCATTCATTGGTCCACTACTCATCCTACACTGCAACCTACGGTATAAAGAATGATTCATGTTACTTCCGTCCTTCCGACTTGACCTATCAGTCCTTTTTTCTAAACAACAAATGTTGCTTTTGCTCCAACCGAACGTTTTTGTCACCTTATCAGTAGTATTTTCTTAGCCTGTGCCACTAAGAGACTTACTTAGGCAGCTTAAGCGGTCTTGTAGGGTAACATTGTTACTGACTAAATACAAACAGCTGTTCTTTTGAAGCGTGCAGGTCACGTGGTAGGCACTACCAGCTGTTGAGTATGATGAAAGTTGCCAGTTGTATGCTCTCCTGCACAAGTGGTGGCTCTCAGGGGAAAGCTCAGGTGACATCAAACGTAGACACTGAGTAAATTTACACCTCACTCTGTACAAAGCCTTGCTTCAGACAAAGCTTCTCATTATATGATTAAAGCGAGTCTTCCAGCCTTGATAGAATAAAACGTTTTGTTTTAGTTATCTTTAATTACATTGCGAAATAAAAACTGCGTCATTAGTGCACTACCTAAATGAAATTGTAAATTAGACAAAAACTGACTTTCAAGCAAATTATGTTACCTTGTCTCAATGTCACTCTCTTGTTCTCTGAGGGTTTTGTAGTAGTAAATTGGGAAAAAGTGGTGACTGAAACATCTCAAACAAACGTATGTAACTACTCGAACAACATAACAATATGTAGTAGTATGTATTTATTCATTGGGTTTTATCGTGCGGAAAATTCCTTTAGCAAACCACGAAACTAATATAGTAACGAAGTAATATCTCGACACAGTTACTTTAAACATAACAATTCACGACAGATTTATTAACTAATCTTAAGAATGCATCTTCTAAGTTTTATAGAAATATCCACATAAAGGCAATGTATTGTTTGAAATAATAACAATTTGTTAAATGGTTTCATGTCGTATTATTGAACAGATATGTGTTTAGTTGTTATAAAACCTAGTTATAACACTCAGAACGGTATGTTTGTAAAGCAATGCAATTTTCATTTACAAAGATGATTTTTCGTTACCCAAGATTTTTTTAATCCTTTATTTCTTGACATTTAAGAAGACTAGACTGAGTAATTGCCCTGTATTGGAAAGAGAGCTACATACCTGTGAGAGGCGAGTGCTTGTAAGGTTAATCCGATGAGGTTGAATAAGTGAAAAGGGAATTTAATAAGACAACATAAGAAATTGGTTTCACGCCCACCTGACCTCCTACTCACTTCCTCTCTAATAAATTCAAGTTTGCGTTACTTTAGAAACTCTCCTCGGGACTTGACGTTTTTATCTGGGACAGTGTTATTGAAAGACTTGTCTTTTACAACGCTGGGGCGAAAGTTTTAAGTTTCATCAAAAGCAGCTTATCGATTTACAATTTTTTCATGTAGATACGAGTAAACTTATTCTATTTTGGATTTTTATTCTTACTCTTTTATTAGACAAAATAGCCTAAAACCCACTAGGGACTAAATGTGGACAAAAGACAACTTAAAGAAATATTTGTCAAAACTACGAATGGTCAAAAAAAAGGTACTCGTCATTTTATGGTATTTCCTTTATTGGCTATACAAATAACTTTATCTTAAAACGAAACGTTTGACATGTTTTCTGCTATTGAGTATGACATATTCCATACCTGGTTGCAACCATTCCTAAGCATTCTCAAAAATTGATATCCATTAGAACTGATGTTAGGTTTCAGATTTTAAATACTTTGAGGTGTCAGCCTGAGGCACTTTTCAAGAACGGCTAGGAATGGAGAACTTAGTTTAAGATAAAGTTAATTTTGTAAAGCTAACAAAAACCACTTACCATATTAGTTTGAAGTACCTTTTTTAACCTACCTGTACTTATTTATTTGTATTGGGAAAAAACATACAATTAAACAATTTCATAATGCCTAAATTTACTATAAATACAGCTTACTAAAATTTCTTGTATAGCGTTTCTCATCAATCATTCATTCATAATATGATTCATATGAATTGAATGGATTATCTTAGGTGATCAAACAAAAGGTACATTTCACAACACCTGTTTAGTATCTAGTATACTTTAAATATATTCTTTAAAATATTTCGTAAGTAAGTCAATAAGCACCTAAAAAATTCGTTTAAATATATTCTCTTAATATATAACCTCTTGTATCAGTCTGAGGAATGATTTATATACTCATTTTATAAAAAAAGATAGATAAAACAAAAGAGCTGTTAGAAAAATTGAGAATTTTTGATCTTAACTCTTAACAAAATGCACTTTTCCTTCAAGAAATATAAAACACTTTAGTTGTTAACTAGTGTAATGTAAAATAATAAACTAATTACAAGTTAAGGGTTTTAAATTAAAATACTTAACTACACAAAAAGTCTACAGTTTTTAATTGTTTTGTATGCAGAAATTGATAAACACACGTACATTAACGCATAAAAATGTCTACATTTATGTTAAACTTCTTTGTTACTAAGGTTAATAAAAATGACAAGATCGATCACTTCAGAATGATTTTTTATAATATTATCTTGTGAGGCCGAATTACTTTACAAAATACCCTTGAGTTAAAAAAAAATAGAAAGGACAATTGTTATCTGGAAAGTGTTGTTTAAAAACGTTTTAAACTACAGTTACAGAAAAAGAAAGAATTTTCAGATTAATTATTTTGTTATGCGTTGAATCAGAAGCGCTCTAAAGTGATGACGCATGCACATGAGCAGAGCGAAGCACAGAGAGAAGAACGATGACGTCACGGAGAGTGCTGATGACTTTGACTGCGTCAGCAGAATGCGTCCTTCGATCACAGGGTTGACGGGTGTGTGTGACTCTATGTAGGCAGCGACAATCTCGTAGTCTCCCTTGTCTGCAACATGCAAGTTTATAACGAGATAACTTGACAGACACTTAGCTTAGCATAGTATTTCCAGACTGTTATCGTCAAATTATACACAAACTGGTAGCAGCACTTAGTCGCTTTGGGATTTAGAGACATTGGATTATTTGTTTCATTTGTCACATGTTGGTTATTTGTTGTTGGTTGAAACAAGCTATGGAAGTTAAAAGCTTTATATTCCATCTTCGAGAATTCAGTGAAGACATCTTCACATAAAGACATATTTACATGGACCTAAAAGTAATAATTTATTTGCAATCTCTTAAATCTAATTTACAATAAATTATATTCTAAACATTTTTACGTTTATTAATACTGCTTGTTGATGTCTATGGATTTTCAGGGTGAAGTTTAACTAATCTATTTAATATGAAAAATAATCAATAAACCATCAAAATATACATTAAATGTTTGTAATAATTAAAGTTTAAAGATTAAGTTGAGAATACAATATAAGAATAGGAATATAGAACACGTATTTTGTTAACGGCTTGTTGAAGTCCACATTGGTGATGAGTAACGAGAAACAAACTCGTCCCACTATGTTTAGCAATCTTTTAAGTGTGTTGGCGCACCTAATTTAGAAGATCAATACTAATTAGCTTCCGTATTTTATAGCTCTCTTTTACCATCTAAGATCAAACTAACTAATTATAGGACAGAACAATCCCAATAGTCTACTATTGGTCTAACTAAAAGTTACAATCCCAATATTATAATTTAAACCATACACACGAGTACATAGATTTAACGTTTAAATACTTGATGAAAAACAAACACAAATCAATATCTTAAAGTTAAAGAAAATAATGTATTTATTACAATAAAAACAAATTTTAAACTTGTACTAATTGTACTAAAGTACTCATTTAACTTGTGTTTCTGTAACTGATCACAGTTGTACTTATTTACAAATATATTATAAATATACTAATGTGTGTTTTTAGGTTCGTTTCCACAAATTTCGCTGCCAAATTTCCTTTATTCTATAATTAGCCTTGTTGTATTATACATAAGTTAGATCCATCAAAGTGATTAGACATGTATTTAAGTATGTTTGAAATATCCAACTTGTTGGTTTAAGTCTAAATTGACAGTCATATAATAGGAGAGACATTCAGGTTTTAATACAACTAAAATTTGATAACAAAACAGGTAGGTTTGATAGTGTAATGGAAACATACTTGTCCGGTGGTTCGGTCCACAAATTTGCTGTCAAATGTCCTTTTTGTTATAAATATGTTACGCGTATTAATACATTATTATGTACGCTGTTGTTCGATTACTTCACGGTTCTCAAGGTCACATGTTGCACGATGTCTCCTTGCTCACCTAGAATAACAGGTTCAGGTACAGTGAGCATTGTAAAGCCATCTCCGCCTCCTTCCATGTACTGAGGCACCACTACGCCGTAGATCTTGGTCAGGTTCAGGGGTTGATACATAGGCACATCGCACTCAGCACACAGTACCTCCACACTCACCACACGGTCCCCGCTGGGTCTAGTCAAGTCGTAGTGCACGTGGATACCTGGAACCATTTACAGTCTTAGGCTTTACAAAAACAAATAATTAACAATACAAAAAATATAATTCTGAATAGTAAATGTAATGTTATTATAGTATGACGTAGTTTTCATTATAGCTGGTGGAGTAGAGGTTAAGGCCTTTTACCGTCACATTTTCTGTGGTACTCTTGTTTTAGAAGTTGCAATTCAATAACAAAAAAGCGAATTCCACTAATTAGAGCTCTCAGTGTAAATACTCGTACATAAACAAACTAGTCAGTGATTTAACAATGCACAATTTTGCATTAAACCTTCATTATTCATGAGATAATTAAAGTAATAAAATCCTTATTAAAATTAGTATTTCAAATTTTCTATCTCCTTCCCATTGGTTCGAGAATGACCACTTTAACTGTTATTACACTAGCCAGTTAATAGTATGCATATAAATATAACTTTAAAACAAACATTGGAATTAATTTTATTTGCAAAAAGCCTTAATACCATCACACTTTATTTAAGACATTTTGCGGATTTTCAGTTCATTTTTGTTTTAATAGCTTTAAAAAGATGGTATTTTTCTTTTTTATCACTTTAACCTTTTCAAATTCATTACAAAAACATTAACAAAAAAGTCATCTTTTTTTTGACTACCACGGGTCACCGGTTACTTCTAGGGAATATTTGTTATCTTTACTTTATGCATATTTTAGAATTTTAGAACATCGATAAATTGTCATAAATATAAGGAAACAGTGTGAAAAATATGAGCATATTGTTGGTAGACGTCCATTCTCAAACTGAAGGTAACAAAGATACCCGAGAATATTTAAAGCAAACTTAGTTACAAAAGAAATAACCAAGATTGAAGACAAGCCACAATATTAAACGCATAAACCTTCACTAACAAAGATTACGTTGAAAGATTTCATTACTTCAAAGTATTCAAACAGTTTGTCTTTAAATGCAGCTCTTAAACACAATGAGAGATGGAAGACTAAAGAAATTCAATTATGATACGTCTTTTCAGAAATTGAACTTTTAGATTACAAGCTTTTGTAGTAGTGGCTTTCTTTCCTTGTATATTACGTTTTCCCATTATATTTTGTACCAATCTTCCCACTCTACAATCTGCGCTATGAAACCTAAACTATGAAACACTTTCAAGATCTTGCTGAGCATCAATAATATTTATTCTGGTTTAACATAAATAGTTGTTTAATCAGTCTATTGGTTATTGATTTTACAGCGCAGAGAATATATACGTACAAGAAATGTAAAATGAATTCTACGTACGGCTTAAATTTAATCCTGTAGTCTTTTATTAGAAACCAGTTTATTTTATTAGTATTTTGCAAATACATCGTAACAAAATAGATAGAAATACGTGGCTTAATTAAACCGATCCCAAAATGCAGTAATCAAACCAAAATGTCTGCCGTAACCAAAACCAAAGGTATACAAAGGAAGGCCGAGTACTACCTTCCTGTAAAATGGAGGAATATATGGAGCTCCTACTTGAAGGCTAAGTTGTAACAAGTAGATATACTTATAAACGAGCAGACGGAAAGTCTCTACATCATAAAATAAATTATTTTGTTAGTTTATAATCAAATTTGTGTTGTTCTCGGCTTCTGTATTATTAAATATGATTCTTTTCAATAACAGGTGTTTCGAATGCATCTAATTTTGTGGACTTGTAAAGTGTCTTTGTAAATATTATTAATTTTGTTATAACCTATCTTCAGTTGGTATTTGGTCCGAAGATGGAAACATCGTTTCTGAAAAACCCCATCAAACAAATAAAAATTATTGACAAACTTATTATAACTAAAAGATATTATGCGTGAACATATGACATTGGTATAGTTCAAAAACTAAACGTAATTATTAGAAAATGTGAAGGGACATTAGTGCATTGTCCTATTTAAAACACATACATATTGTATGTTCCACTCAAAGACCTACTGAAGTACGGAAACAACAATAACACTACAATTCAACCACATTTCAAAGCCAAGAAGGTTGAAATACAATAAAAAGGGTTAAGGTATAACAATTATTTTATGATATATAATTTAAAACTTAATCAAAGGTTGTAAAGGTGCGTTTCTCTTTTCACTTCCAACAGGAAACATGTTTCTCTTTGATCAGCCCACTAATTGAATTGACCACAAAACCGCTTTGAACTGCTGACCTCAGGGGTACCTGTTGGCACACAACTGTGATGTGGAGGGGATGGATGAAGAGGGGAGGGGTGGTTGTACTCTTATCCCCTCTCCTCTCTGCGCTACTCCCCTCTACTCACTCTCAACCCCTGACTTGTCCCTCTAGACCGCCCGACGCTCAACATTAGGGTTGCCACTACCTTAGTGCGCGGGCTGCTGTGTTCTAGTGTTACACTTCTATTGACACAATGTAATGCTGTAACTAAGGTAAGTTTCTACTGTTGTCTGTACATATGTTCGTGTTCAAATACTAGACAATATACTTAACCAGCTGTTGCACGTACATTTACGGGAGGCAGGTGAACACCTGTTGCGCGGTGAAGCCACCCCTTCTCAGAGGGGGTTGAACTCCCTCTAATCAATATTCGTAGATATCGTTGCTGTGATACGCTTTTGAGTCATTGAAGATATATTTACGGTACAATAGTACTTGGTTATGTTTTATGTTTTAGAACATACCCTCTGAATTCGAGGTTAAATTACGAGTCGTTATTACTACTCATTTAAACTAATATAGACAATATGAACACTTTTTAGTATGACTAGTTTAATCAGAGTGCTTCAAAATGTATTAAAAATATGAGAAACGAAGGTTATAAACTAAATTTAGGGTTTTAAAGCGCCAGAAGTTCTTACCCCAATTAGGTGTTAGCTGACTCATTATTAACTAGGTCATTCTTTACTATCACAATCGGATTCTACTTTTGATTCTTCACTTACCTGAGACCTGTAGGAACTCACTGACATGACCCGTTATGGTTTCTTCATATCTATGGACTGAGAACTCTAGTGTCTCCAGAAGGACACTGCCACTGATTTGAATAACCGCCACCGTACCGTCCCAAGGAAGCACTGTCACCAAGTCCTCAACAGTGATAGACCCTAATCACAATAATTAATGTTTAGATTATGGTAAACACTGTCATTTAGAGGTGGACAAGAACTAACGTAGTTTAAAACAAATCTTTGGTTTATCATAACTTATTACAGCATGTACTTCCTGCAATTTACATTGTTATATCTAGTATTTAATTTCTTGGTTTCATAAAGTGTGCATTTATTAATTTCAGTATAATAATACTTAAACTTTATATGTTTGATGAAAACATTGACATGATAACACAATTGTGTAGGAAAAATTGGAATATTCTTGCGATAAAAAAGGTGTACAAGAAGTAAATAATCAAACGGAACACAGCTGTCTTATATTGCATTTGTTTGAAGGACAAATACTTTATTGACATAATTATTCGTATAACAGCAGTCACACCATTCTTTCACCTAGCACAAATACACAAGCGTTCACTTAGCTTACACAAATTATTCTAGAACACGCTCTTCAGGATGCAGAGAATTTTCGTCGTCAAACGCGGCAATCGTAATAAGATTGCTATTCCTATTGATAAGGTGTTTTCACACTGCCCACTGTTTTACATTTTAGAAACAATACCTCTAAAAATGTATTACATTAAAACGCAGTTTTTAAGTACCACAAACAACTAATGTAAGGGCACTAAATGTCACGCGTTCAAAGTTGAAGCGAGATTTCAAACCACTCGGAAATATGTTTCTCTTTACGCCTGTGGTCTAAAGTGGTTGGTAAGACAAAATTGTCTAACTTGACAGTCGTACTACGCACTTTTATGGCTAGTTTTAGAACTTGTGTCTTTGTCCCAGTGTTCAGTCAGTAAACTGCTGACTTAATATCTAGAAAATCCGTATTATTTCTTAGACCTTAACCCTTATGACATTATTTTCAATGCCATAAAAGCTGTTAACTTTGCACAACGTTTATAGCTCAGCACAAATTGATAGTTAAAGATCTCCACCTGTTGTATGAACGGGGCTTGCGTGATCAAGAATCTGTTCAGTGTTATTTATAAGGAGGAGTGGCTCAACATTATCTCGCCAGCTTTTAACGTCCCCTTGTTCATGTACATGAGCCAAATATCAGCTTTAAGATAATAAATATTTACATTTTGTATTGCAATTTTCAAATCACAACTTGTCCGAGTTACGCAATAGTTTAATTTAAGCTACACATCGAATAACACGAGATTTTTGAGCGAGAGCTGCTAAAATAAGAACTTAACTTTAACTTTAATTACGTCCGTGGTTAGTCAAAAATGAAGACGTTTAGAAAATAGATTTCAATATAAGTTCTATTTTTAGCATACCCTTCACGATACCTTTAAGTATATTGGTAATTTACTATCAAGAAACTATCAAATTCTGTTCTATTGACTTCAACCTTTCAGTAAATAATATTCAACTGTTCAGTTATGTTGGTATCAAAAATGTACTTCATATTGTAAGAACATGACCTGCGGTATCAATGTATACTGCAAAATTAACAAACATCAACGAGCTTAACGGCCAAACCAACTCAATCTTTTCTCGTTTCATTTAGTTCCTATCTCCATAAAGCATCCATCCTAACTTTTCCAAAAACTATATGCAACACCACAGACGTGACAACATATCACACTAGGACACATTGTACCATTTGAGTAAAGGCTGGTATTGGGGTAAATGCTACCACTGATGAGGTCACCGCCTTGCAGCCCCACTGCCGCCATTGTCCAGCCCTCAGTAGTGTTGAGATGTCTGGTCACCTACAACACACCACTACAATAACCACAAGTTCTTGTTCTGTCGTACCGTTGTGGTTCGCATTGGTCTTGGCGTTGATGGATGCTCTGATCCCTCCTGCCTGGTTGAGCGCTATCGCCGCCGCTGTCCAGCCCTGCGTCTTGTTCAGATGAGTGGACACCTGAAACATGAGTAGTCTCTCAACACTAATTCAGTATTTATGCTGAGCTGTTTTTACTCATAAAAGGTCAAATAATAGAGAAAACGAAATGCCATAACTATGAGAAGGTAAGAAGGCTACGGAAAGGATCTAAAAGTGCGCACCCTCACCTTTAAGGTATTAACGTCTAAATGTTCGCGTTTGGTAATGCGTACTAGCTATCCATTGATTGCTGGCTGCTAACCGTTCAAAGAATAAAATTACTGCAATTTAGTTAAGACTTTGAAACTATCATTAGTGTTTAATAACGTTTAGCGGCCGGAGTCTTTTCAACTAAGGCTTCCGGTAAAGACCGCGTCAATTTGCTATTTATAGTATCCACAGTACTAGACGTTTCGCTCATTTCCCAATGAAGCATCTTCAGTGGACTTCCAGAGACCTGCTCAGAGGTCTCAGCGAGTCTACTGTAGATGATTCATTGTGAAAGAAGCAAAACATATGGCACTGTAGATAATGTAAATAGCGAACTGACGCGGTTTTACAAGAAGCCTTAGTACTCCGGTGATATAAGCCGTTATCTAAATTTTTAAGTTATTAATCCTTGAATGTTCTCAACCTAATTTTTAATAATATAGCTTTTAACTCGCTCATACATTGTGTAAAGAAATGGCTTCCTGTTTTCCAAGTGAAAAATATTAAATATCAACCTTTATAAGGAAAACTTAGATTGAAATAACATATGAGCACATCATCATTTTTAGAACACTGACGTTATCAATTCATACATATATACTAAAACCCTAATCGGTCTTTTTCGACAAAATATAATTACAAACTAAGGTTATGACGATAATTTTAACAATTCTATAATTAGTATTTTCAGTTACTAAGTAGTGATATAGTCCATCATTTTACTTATGCTGTGGTGTACTTGGTAGTTCTCAGTCAGAATGTTAAGAACATTGTATCGTTGAGAAACTTAAACTTATAAAGAGGGCATCGTTAAGCAATGTTTGCTAAGCTTTAGATGCAAATCAGTTTTCATTTGCGATTCATATTATACGAGTTCTGGAGTCTGAAGTGTACCATTCGTATTACTCGATTTAAACGCAGATTCTACTACATATTAATGACACGGTTTGTTATAATCGATATTAGTTTTGAAGCTAACACGATCAGGTTTTGTTAGGTTTAGATATTCTTTTATATAAAAAATAATCAATGCGTTCTTATTCCTTACATAGTTTCTTTCACCAGATTATCTACGATCTTTATGTTACAAGTTTATTAAAACTAATTGCCATCCTTTTTGAAGATTATAAATAAAAAAACAGCCAGCTAAACAAACCTCTTGACTAATTCAAATACTATTGTGGACATTCTTATTTATAACCTTGATTTAGCAGTGGTTCCTTTATTACATACAGGATCAGACTATTTGCTCCAAACAAAAGTCATCAGGAACAGTTTGCTTGTAACATTCATTCAACTTAGGAAATAAAATGTAGTTTTTGAAACACGAACAAACTTCTTTACCTAAAAGTCCTGTTAACGAGCCTTTCCTGGCTTTGTTAGAAGAAGTTCGCTAAAATTTACGAAATTGAAAATGTTTTATTGTTTTGTTTTGTTTGGAATATACATATAGACGTGCTTTGCTAGTACAGTTGGGGTATTAACGAGATCAACAGAAATTAATTTTAGCTTTTTATCACAAGCAAATGTCGAAACTGTACCTGCTGCTGGGATTGAGAGGAATTAAAACCAATTAAAAAATCAGCTAGTGATGGAAGCTTGGTAAAAAACGGTTTTGGCTAATCTGTGGTGCTAGATGAGTGATTTTTTACAATTTGAACATTAGGCTACATTTTATTAGATCATGTCGTTAATCATGAAGTCTTTTTATAACAAACGTGTTTAAAGAATTCCAAGTCATTAATGCAGTATTACACTTTGTAGTGCCGTTTTAAAACCAGCACATTTCAAATATTATTGCATTTTGAAGTGTTTTTATCTGCAAGCGAATATACAATCACCAGTTGTGTAGTACAGCGTGTCATAAATACTGAGACTGTGCTAAAAGAAATGAAAAGACACTGATTCGAAATAAATTCCTTGAGTTCTTTAAATCACAAATCAAACATTGAATCAGCCGAGATCCATCGACATGAATAAAACATAAGGTCTCTCTTCCCTTTGATCTCACTCATGTTTGCGCATCATTCCCTTGAATAAACATTTCCATAACCAAGACCGACTTTGTCGAAATACGCCTTTAGTTTTTGATTTGCATAGTTATTAACTTTAATTATTTTTTTATTTTCTGATTTTTTAGATTGTAAAAAGACTTTGAAGGTGTATTTGATACTAGTAGTTTTATTGCGAAACAGATTGGCTCTTACTCAGAATGGACGAACCAACGTGACAAACCTCTTAAGTGTAATTTTACTTTAATTGTATATTTTACGTTTATGTTTCACTCCTAATGGCAGCAAGACCGACGCAGAAAAGCTACCTAAGAGTAAATCAGAGCTCTTAAAATGTTCATTGATCACATCTACTCGTAAATGGTTTATAGGTTTTTGCAAAATGATACTACACACTTACGAAATGGTTTTAAACGTTTTGACTATACAATGCAAATGGCTCGAAAAAACTTCTCGAAAATCCCCTTTTTTTCTAGAATATTGATTTTAAAGGAAATTTACCATAAGGATCAATAGTATCCGTTTCAGGCTCTTCATTATAGTACTAAGAGTATACCGTACATAGAAGAAAAGCAATTCAGAGTAAATAAAATAGAAACCTTCATTTCTTAAACCCCTTCCTATGAAAACTAAACAAACTTAACATTGGAAACTTGGATGACTTAAATCGGTTTTATTAATTTGTTTTCGCTCTAACTTAGTTCTTTCTGAAAGGTTATTCAATATTTTGTTTGAGTTTGGTGATTAAATTTATAAAGAAGTTAATGTTACAAACTTTTAGACAGAGGCAGCTTACATTTTAATATTCAACATAAGAAACATCGAACTCAAAATTTAAATTTTTAATATTACTGCGAAAAGTCCACCATTTTGTCGTATATTTTATCATACTAAAAGTAGCTTTTTGTGTAAAAAACTCGACTTTTGAAAAAGAAAGTCAGCAGAGCAGTTTTAGAAATAAACAATAATTTGTTAAAGAACATGATTGGTGGTAAATTGGTCCTTTACTTACTACTTACTCATAAGTGACACAACTATCTACTAATCCGATCGTAAAGGAAATCTGTAGCTTTTAGCTGATAATATGAAATGAAGAAATGAAATGAAATTAAGTTTATTCACCCATAGTTTTCTAAGATGATTAAATGTGCCCCATTCTACCAATCAATTAAATATCCACTGCAGCAGATAATTAATATGGTTATCAAAATAAGCTTTCCTTTCAAAGAAAAGGTCAAACAGTCGTATTTTCAATAGAAAACACAAGACTTGCTGACCTATACCTCCACTTGTGCATCGATTTCGATATAAGTGATTTAGAACTTCACTCTTGAACTGAAACGGATTTCTTATGCTTAACAATTGATCGTATTTGAATTTGATTGTATACAGTTTTCGTGTAACACAGAAGAAATATATAAAGAGAATCTATCTAGGTGTCTAGGTAAGTACTACGGTTGTCTCTACCTGAATCTGGTTCACACTTTACTTGACGAACCAAATATATCTATCTTTTGTAACAACTACATGCATCGACAATTTTCCAATTTAAAGAACATGGTCTTGTTATGCAAAACATAATACTCTTGAATAAAAATGAATATCAAACAGAAAAAACACCTTGGTAAAATATTTTGTAATTGAAAATTTAAGTAAATATACAAAATATTTTACCAAGGGTGTTTTTCTGTTTGATATTCATTTTATTCAAAAGTATAACATCCCTTCAACCTCAAATCATTCACATAATACTCTTGACTATTTATTAGAAGCAACAATGTAATAATAGGAACAATAAATAACGTAAACAAATTTATCATTTCTTAATAAACACTTAACATTTAACATACTTTAGAGCAAAGAACTGGTTCAGTGTAACATTTGAAGGCTAAATAGGTAGGCCAGATGGTGTAGTGGTCAGCATAACCACCCGAAAGTGAGAGACCCGGGTTCAAGTCCCGGTTTGGTTCACAAGGGTTCATTTTAATCTATTAACACATAACCTACTTTTCTAAATCCCGTATTTGGAAATGGTAATAATTGAACAGCTAAACTATGCATCCTAAAAGAAACCCTTAAGGATAATATGTTTTTGAATTCATTAGAGTCATCTAGTTCATAATCCCCAAATATAACCAGGTTTTAACCTTCCCACGTATACTTTCTAACATGCGTGTCTTGATAAGAAACATAAGTCGAAGTGTTTTAAGTTGGTAACACAATTTATAGCGTCATTCTGGTCACCTGACCGTCCTTACTTCATTAATAATCTTTTTATCAAATAAAGACAGTGTGTTCTGGCACAAAAATGTACAAAAGACTGACAAAAATAGCGACAGAAAGTGTAGCAGAATTCGAGAATCTCAGAAATAGAACGAAAGAATTTTTCTTTTTCTTTGTCAAGAAATATTTCAATGTTAGAGACGTTTATGGATCTTTCCGTTAATAACTTGTGCTGCTTCATTGTACATATTGTGTCATGTCGTGACGTTTACCTGTGCAATAACTGTTTTACGACGGTATAGATATTTGTTACTTTTGACTTTGAACCTGATTCCTCATAAATGTTTCTTATATTAAGTATTTCTAAATGAATCCCATGTCGTTGTGTCCCCTATTTACAAAGACAGCTTAGCCTACACGTTTCATATGTTAGTTTTATTTTGTGTTGTGTTTACACTCTTAGCAATAACTAGAACTGCGTAAACGATTGCACACGTTACATTCTCCGTTTAAACTAAAAAAAGCAAAAACGACACTTCAAAATGTTTTCCTGGCTCATGGCATTAAATATACAAGTAGGCTGGGCTCCTTACGTTGTGTACTACTATAACTAATAGAACTAATTGGCTTCTATACACTTAACGAGCTAAACATCACAAACCGTCTATGCCCTTAGTAAATTATGCTTTCAGTACTTGAACAACCAACCAGAATAGAACTCAACAAGACATTTCCAGAAAAGGAACGCACTTTTAAAGCCACCACAGTAAATGACTGCGTCCCCCAAAACCCAATCTGTTATTGAAATCAGTTCTGAATAACGAGAACACTGTTGAATAGGACGGAACAACGCGCTCGGTCGTTATGAGCTTTCCATTTACATTTCTGTTTGGTTTGCACTAACCCGTGTGTTCATGATTCAGAGCATGTGTCCCTCATTAGCGTGTGTGCTTCAATTGCAGTTTTTATTAGTAATGATGAGTATACAGTGTGTTTCGAAAGTCCTGGTTACCATAGCTTTTGAACGGATGAACGTATTCAAACGCACCTTAAAGGCTCTTGTTAGGGTACATTTGGCATTATTTAGAGTTCTCTCGCAATAATAGAATTTTGAGAGGGTGTAAAAAAAACTATTTAATAGAACCTCTCTCGTGTGATACTTCATTTGAAAGGAAATACAGAGTTTAAAATCTATGATAAAACAATGATGCTTCGTTTTCAGTTTGAGACCTAAAACGTCTTCAACATTTTACTTAAAGAACGGCTATAAACGATTTAGTTTGCAATATATACACAAATTTATGTATATATTTTAAGGAGCCGAGAGATTTATAGCAAGGTAGGTGCCACTTGATACGTTTCTAATTCATAAAAGGATTTCCGGATAACTGGATACGGATTATCTTATTTTGTAAGCCCACAAACTCATGTACCTGTTTTGATAATGATAACAAATGATCTGATGATAAATCAAACTTATTAAATAAATAAATATTTTATTTAAACCAATTTTGACATGCTACAATTTGTGTTCAGTTGATTTCTAAATGATGAAGACATATTAACTTCTTTAAATCTTCAGTTAGTTGGCAATGTCTTCCGCAAAACCATTAAAACAATAGTTGAATTTGAAAATGATAAATTTGTGTTCATGATTCAGAGCATGTGTCTCTCATTAGCGTGTGTGCTTCAATTGAAGTAAGTTAGGTAGTATATTTAGGTATAGTTAGGTCAGTATATTTTTTTAATTTGAACTAGGCTCCATGAACTTCTACTGTACGAGTATTTTACCAAGTTTTAATTGCTAAGTTCCTAAAGGCTCACTATCAATAGAAATACAAAGTAACCAGGTTGTCGGCATGAAAGGTTTCATTAGATAAGGGGCGTTCACACATTGTGCTAGATAGCAAGGTACAGGTAGATTCTGCGGAGATTGTTGGTTGTAAAGAAAATTGAACGAAAGAGTGTTTGGATGTTCATTTTGAGGTTCATCTAGTTGAAGTGTGAACTACTCCGTTAACCTCAACGCCATCTTCTGTAGTTCTTTACTTGATTTTTCTTTGAAATATAATCGTGTCCACTCTATACACGATGAGTTGCCGGATCTGTACCAATGAACCAATGTATTTGAAATAGATTAAGCAGCTAATTGGACTTAGTACAGAGCTTAAGGAATCCCATAACGCAGGATCTCCCTTCTCGATCTTACGTCTTTAATCTCTACAAACTGTGTTCATTTGCTGGAATAAAGTTTGATCTACTTGACTAGCACTCCTTGTATCCCGTAATTTTCAAGTTTATGAATTAAGGAGTTTACGAATTTAATCAACTCAGTCATTTAGTTTCTCGACTATAAGTCGACTTTAGTCCTTAAAAACTAAAAGTAGGTTGGTTAGAGGCTTAACATTGCAGTTATTGTTCTTGAGCTCTTTGAAACAAACTAGAACAACTGATCCTTTTAGTAGATTACCTATCTCCAGTGCTACATGTCTAAACTGGAAACTTACTCAGTGAATTAACTTAACCAAATTACAACTTGATTTAATGGATCTGGAGGGCGCACTTTGCCCTTAATCACACGGACTTTACTTATCAGGCCAGAGTGGGCCTATACTCTCAACCAGTTGACAGAGGTAATGGCGTCTATCAGAGGTAGTTAATTTATTCATACCTAACTTATAATAGTGTGCATCGTTCATACCTATTTATAAACTCAAAGCATAGTTTATGAATGGATTGTGTTTATAAGGATAAGGTGGTATTTACACTGATATTTTAGCGTAGAACATAATTAACTAAAATTATCCTTGCCAACTTAGCCAATTATTAATTGTCCACTAAACAAGTTTTAACCTCGTAAAATATCAAGAGATAAAGTAACAAAGAAAACAGACGTATCATCAGTATCATGTCGTCCCATATTACGTTACTAGCTTGCTTACGGTTTTACATTTTTGTCAACATAAATCCAGCTTGTAAAATATCCAATGTTCTTAGAGAAGCAACACACGTAATTCAATCAATTACTTAATTTCAAGCGCCAAGCCTTCCAGGAATAATCCTCCGTCTTAACTATGGAATTACTGAACGTTGTCAGACCTACCTGCTTCAAAATGTTAGTTGCTGATCAAATTAAATGAAGTGCCTTGTTTTAAACGTTATATTCTTATTATTAACCTACAGTCTTCAAATTTAAGACATTGAAAGTTATGTGTACAGTTAGGGTTTGAGGACGCTTAGAACCTTGAAATTGAGGAATACTCACAAGGGTTAGAAAAGACGGGGTTTTCAATTGAAGGAGAAATAAAACTGTTATATATTTAAAATTTACGTATCCCAAAGTGTAAAAAAGGTAAAGGAAAGTGTGTCTCCTTTAACGAGGAGAAACCTTACCCTTTATTTTGTGGATGTTAAAAAAAGGTAAAGTTTGTCTTGTTTAACGAGGTGAAGTTAGGACTCCAAAGTCCTCTCTACCACTCAACCTCGACCTTTACCTAGCATTACCGTATAGTCACTTTACAAATGTAAGTGGTGACTGTGGGGATTGAACCCGCGCCAGCGGAGTGATGAGCTCCGTGAGTCGCGCATGATTCCAACCCACCACGGGTCCGCTATGGTCTAAAGTATAATAGTTGTATTACAAAGACTAGAGAGCCGTTCGTCTGTTCTGAGTTAAAACCCGATTCAGAATTGCCATTTTCCTTTTACCATTATTGTGTTTTGTTACTCAAACTGAGATTTAGCAAAGATAAAAACTATCTTACACGTAACAACTCGTATTGTGTAGGGAGGAGGCAGACAATATTATGTGTAAAGAAGTATTTTTTCCCCTTTATATTAAATCCTGACCATAGGTTTCAAAGTTGAGAGATTAAGTCTTTCTTTCAGGGATAGATGCTCTTTTTTTGCAAATGTTTAAGTATATCACAGTTAACCAGTACATGTTTCCATATTTTGCAAAGAGAGACTGTACAGTACTTACATAGTCCACGTACGCATCAGTGATGAGGTTGCCTATGTTACATTCTCCTAGTTTGCACTTCATATCGTTGTTGTCAAGGAGAACGTCTGTGTAACCAATAATGGCCTTTATCTTTGTATCAATTTCTTCCTCGTAAGGCTTCAATTTGGATAGTATATCAGCATCTGTAAAAACATAGCAGCTTAAACTGTGGAATTTTGTAGTACGGTTTCTTTATGTTAAAACTATTAGTGAAAAGAAAGATATTGACTTTAAAGGTATAGTCGACATCAATGAAAACAAGTAAACTTTATAGTCACAATTTAGTGTAAACGGGAAATGTTAGTGGTTAGGTGAGTTACTAACCTTGAGTTAAGTTACCATTGAGCAGTATAGGTAGGCCATTCCATGAAGTGAGGTTACCAGCGTCGTTGAATATAAGCTCAAGATAGCCAAGATACTTGGTGGCGTAGTAGGCCTGCACCACAGGCACCTGCTTGCCTGAAGCTTGGGTCACTACAGTGGGGTAAGGCCCCACAGGAACCTCTGAGTCAGGGGCACTTCCTTTAAACAGAAAGTACCAACAACTTAGAACATTTCAATACAATTACGGTAAATACATGATAGATTAGAACTGCAATCAATTGGATTGTGTGAAAATGGCGGTATTTTGTGGATAAAAAGGTATTGAATTTGATCTCAGGGAAGTTGTTTAGTGGTAAATTTAACTGAACCAATTCAACGAAGCTTAACTTAAGTTCAACTCCTCAAAACAAGCAAGTTACTTCGTCTAGTGTTTTAACTTGATGGACAAAGCTGAAAGATCTTAAGCAAGTTTGGTAGAAAAGTTGAAACTCGTTTGTTTTACAGCATTTGTAGCACCAAATGCACTTTACGTGCTTTCACCGCCCTGCTCTAGAATGACTTACCTTGAAACAGAACCTCTTTAGACACTTTACAGTAAACCTTCTTAAAATATGTCTAAAGCAAGAACATCTTGCCTCCCCTTTGAACTCAATTACGTTTAGTTTTTTAGACGTTTCAAACGCGTTAAACGATTGATCTGGTTTGAAATCGTATTACATCACTTATTAATGAGCTTGTTGAAGATGACACATACATTTTAGCAGGTTTGTACATCTATTTATTCTTTGATAAAACTTCAAATTGAACTTTTCTGTGTTTTCTTTTGGGTTTCGTCACTAGTAGGTATTTTCCAGATCTACGCAATGTACGCAATTGGATGCCAATAGTTGATAATTAGTAAACTAAGTAACATTTCTTGCGCAGGCATTTACTAACCTATTTGCTTTCTATCCTGATCCTTCTATTTTATTATATTATACTAGTAATAGATTTTACTCCCAAGAATAAACACAAATATTCTTTAACACTTACCATACTTACATAACCAGCTCTCTGGTTCTCTCCACTGACCATAAACAACTAGTTTACCCTAAATCTGAAGTTTCCACAACACGCCAGTTTGCCAAACTCTATAACACAGTAAGGTAATCCATCTCATCTTTCCCCACCGTATGACACTATCAATCCTTTCAATAAGATGACTTACCTATTATAATGGTACACCCATTACCAAGTCTATATATACCTACCAACTTCACCTACCTATCTTATTCTTCTACTATCATCATTTAATCCACTTACATGTTAATGCACCTCACATAATCTCACCACGTACAAAGACTCCACCCCATCCTTTAATTAAGATTGCCTATTCTGATCCCACTACCCAGCTTGGTTACATAGTAACCTCACTTACCTTTTTCTAAAAATCTCACCTTTTAATCAGCCCAACTCTGAGAAACACGTTCTCAATAAAAATAACAACTTGCTTACCCCTAAAATTCAATTATATATCCTGCTCCTACAACTTCACCTGTTTACCCACATATCAGAGGGTACTTCTTTACCTCTGCTACCGGTTAATAAATGCACTGTTTAATTTGTTGGGATTCCACATTTTTTATTAACAAGGCTCAGTTGACTCGACTATAAATGGCACAATAGTTTAGATTGCCCATTAGTTTTATGTTATATGGTCGTAAAGCCAAATACACGTTGCGCAACGCACTTAGCCTTCGGACATTCCAATTGACATTTGTGTGATCACTTACATAGGCATCTGTGCAGGGCATTTTTCGACATTAGTTCTGGCCGTGGTAGGATGTAAAGCTACTAATTACACACAAAGTGTTAAGTTTTGTTTTTAATTATACATAAAATATACTGTTTTACACATACCCGAGTAAAGAAAGGAGTGAGAGTGGCCTCCGACAACCAGGTCTAATTCCTCGACTTCCTTAGCAATCTCTTGATCTTTCGTGTAGCCAGAGTGTCCAAGTGCAATAAGGATGGGAATATTTTGGCTCTTCAATCTCTGAGCTTCAGCTCGAATACTCGTGATCTCGTCCAGGATATCTAACTTCCCTGTGTTTGAGAGGAGCTGTAAAACACAACAAGTGTACAACAAACTGTACTTCATAAACGATGGTTACTTCCAAGTAAAATACCTTTGCGACACAGGTATGGAATACAGTTACTATAAAAAAAGGCGGCGAGATGGTACCAAAACTGCAATTCAAACTCGATTTGAAAATGTGACTTGCTTAATAGGAAACTTACTCAATACGCGGCTATTTCATTTGCGCCTAACATCTACAATCACTGCATTGGTATACTGGTGAATACCTTGTAATCCCTTTATGTACGAGTATGCTATTGTTTGTGATCAATATTTCTAACTAGATGAATCATCGCCAAATGTAACACCTCGAGGTAAAGTTTATCTTTCTCTCGAGTGTTTATCCTATAAACGCTTTCTTTTTACTGCAGCTCTGATATTTTGTGAATGACTCCTTGTTGGGAAAACCGAGGGGAACATATTTCTAGGTTATTGATTCTTAAAAATCAGACAGAAGAATACACGTTTAAAACAAAGAAAATCCTGCCGACATGTCAAAAAACCAACATACAGTATTGACAAATACATCACTCCAAGAATACTTGTAAGACACTTCAACTTTTGTTTCTCAAAGTTTTAATTGGCAGAAGTAGCCACTTTTTAAAATGCTCGCAATAGCATATCTCTGGTTCGTACAACGGTAAATCTTTTGGCTGAACGTTTTAATAAATCGTCGATAAATATGGACAAAATGATGTTCAATTAACTACCAAATTCAATCTTGTGATCCAAACGAAATTCATTTTGTACAGTGAAAGAGTTCTTAGAGATTTGAGGTTTACTATAGCTTGATACTCATCTTAACGTGTTGAAAAAGATTGTTTCTCACCAGCGGCAGTAGGGTATTTTTTGGTTTATTAGCAACAATGTATATATAGAATACAATGAACTGGCAAATACATACATGCGTGTATAATACACACATTGGCTAATGTTTTTAAGAAATTTTGGTATTCTTAAGACAGCGATGATGACTGTAGTAAATCATGGTGTTTATTTGATTGTTCCAAGAAAAGTTCAGCCTAACTTTAGACCCTGAGGTTTTGATTATTTAATATAAAGGGTTACGTATTAATAACTGAATATTCTGATAAAATGAATCTTTTAACTTGCAAATAGGTTTGTAATTGTTTGAATCCCAAAACTTTTATAATTCTATAATTTTCACTATTCTGTAGAATGTTGAGTGAAACAGAGTAGTGTTCTCATGCGAAATGTAATACTTCTGTTGAGCCACTTATCTGATATACTGGTAAGTGTAAATTGTCAGATAAGCTGTAAGACACAGAACTAGAAGTGTGTAAAGGTCAATTGCTTGTAGTTTATCAAACCATCACCACTACAAATTTAATTTTTGATTGGTTAATTATAGGTTAATTAATTCATCATTTAATATAATGAGCTTATGTTTCTTATACCCACTTGAACGACATATTTATTTCGATTTGTCTATCAGAAATTAATAATTGAGCTTAACATTTATTAAGATAAAAGTTGAAAATTCTGGAAGGAATATTCTATATACTCATTTTCCTGATGATGTTCATAAATATTTCAATATTCCAGGTTACGATACAGAACAAACTAATTCCGTGCAGCAGATATACAGTATACTTGGCTTTAATTTTGCTTTAGATTTGTTTTGTAATAAATATAAATAACTATTTGGTTTACATACCTTTGTAATAATAGTACGTAAGGAATTAAGTTTTTTAAGCTGAACTTACTTAAAATTTATTTTTTTAAATTTAGTGTATGTTTTCCTTGTCAAACATGCATTTCAAACCGTGAATGATGGTCCATATTCAATAATTAATTATAGTGAGTAATCTAAGGCCTCAGATTGAGAAGTTTAAGTTTCAATATACCCATGTTTATAATAATTTTATATAATACATCTTCCTACAGAATGATACCAATTCAACTAGGGGACAATATTTTTATCAAAAATCTGATGGTTTTGAGAACTACAGAAAAGTTGAGTTTGGGGGCGAATAAAAAAGGTTGGAGTGTGCTATTTTTGCTATTTTTGGCGCAATAGTATTGCAAGTGTTGTATATTCGTAATTTAGTTTCAATATAAAAGCAAAGTTTCAGTTAAAGCGCGAAACAACCCATGCTTAATTACAATTTCTTATAATAACTTATAGTAATTTCTGGTAGATAAAAGTTTGTCCAAAAGGGGAAAATGATCGATTCTCAAATGTTCTAATTCTCAGTTTAGATTTAAGGAAAATGGGTAGGGTCCTAAGCTTTGTACCATAATTTTTGTTGAGTTCCAATAGAAATTCTTAAATTGGGCAAGCCAAGTGAGCAAATAGTTACCAGTTTTCAAGTGTACCACTCAATAAAAATCAAATTTGCTATTTTAAACTCAGCTCACCTTAGTGTCTGGTGAGGTATCCTATGACTCCGACTTTGGTTCCATTGACGTCCAGTATGTAGGAGGGAGTGAGGTTGGGTTGGTTCATGCTTGGTTCTAGTGATGTGTTGAGGTTAGCACACACTATGGGCACTGACACGTTACCGATGTAGGGAGCGAGGCCGGCTATACCGTCATCGAACTCGTGGTTCCCAAGTGACTGCAACCAAGACACATAATGAGTAAGTGAGGAGTAAAACATTTACACCTATATCACTATTTGAGGTGCCGACCACTCTCATGAGGGTATTTTAAGGCAAATATGTGGTGAAGGATGAGTGTGATGAGTGGTAGTAATGAGTTATGAGGTGGTGTAGTCTTGTTACAAACTAAGGCCGACTCTTCCTTAGAATGGGTCATTAATTAATAGCCCAATGACCAATGGAAATCTTCGATACCGTCAAATACGAAATAAACCAGCCTACAGTTTGATTGAATATTAAATGAGAGAGAATCTAATACTTTCAGATATAAACTAGTGTGCGCTAGTGGTCGCCATACAAATGTTACTCGTATTTTGAAAACCCTAGTCCATGAATAAAATAATAGCGTTTCTTGAAACTAAAATTCAAAGGCACATAAATTAGTTATTTTTCTGAACTTTCAGTACGAAGTAACCTGCCAGTGGTTTACAACACGCATTTGAAATACATATGGATGGTTTTAGACAGGTTTGAGAGTTGTTAGCCTATTTTGAACAAATTTAACTGCCTTATTTGATCAACAAATATAGGGTACTTGTAAAACCTAAAACTGTAGGGTATGAAAAATAAAACTAAATTACTAAAAACATTGGGTCTGAAACGATTACCATTACCAGTCGTGGTCTCTCAAGTAGTTATAGACTATTTACCTATGTAACTACTAAAAGATCTTTGTTTCTTATCACATTCGTTATAATTTGGGTTCATTGAATTTAAACAGTTATTCATAAATATTAAACAGAGATATTACGCTAGCATGCACAGTAACACACCAAATCTGGTTTTATTTGTTTTCGCATAATAAAAATCCCAGAAATGTAGTGCCCTCTTTTAGAAACACCTTGCAATACACCACTGAAATAAATCACCTTAACCACTAATTGCTTTTCCTTTTACGCGTTGAATATTTAAATGTTCACTTGACTTGATATTCGACATAAATAACGATCTGATATCCGATTATCATATTTCAGTTTCGTTGCAGCCGTCCGGCTTACACAATACTACTAATCTTGTAAATATTATTTAGAACGAGGTATTTCAAATAAATGGCTTTATCTTCAGCTCCGTACAAATGTTTGATATTTTTTAATTAATTGTTTCAAATTGTTACATTATTATTTAACACTTTTCGTTACTACTTCAAACATTAGTTTTGATTACTATTTTTGTTGTTAAGCACCTTCTCTCTTCAACTATACTACTGTTTAAGCCCTCTTTTTAAGTTTGACCATAATACAATTTCTTTAACATTGTATTTTAGCAACGATCTAGGTTGAAAACGTGTTTATTTTGGGTTTACGTTTTTTGGTCTATTGCAACCAACGGTAAATTCAAGTAATCGTCGAGTTGTAAGACCTTGTGTTTTTGTACGAGGTTGTTTGTGAACAACCCATTTCAAAGGACGATCCAGCCTCTACCTAAGAGTGTCATGCTGAGTGAAAATTTGTCTATATCATCGTTTTGCTGTAAAGATGTTTGGCTGAAGAGGTTAGATTTGAGTCCTTATTTCTGATAAATGCTGCATGTTAATCAAATTCACCCATAAGTTAAAATATGTAGGCTACCATAACTTACCATAACTTGCAGACCGAGCATATCCACAAAGACCTGGGCCATCGGCCACTTGAAGAACGTGTAGTAAGGAGTTCCTTGAAACGTGTCTCCGGCGTTTAAATATATCGTGTTCCAGCCTTTCTCCTTAGCCTCTTGCATCTTCTGCGTAGTGACGGCTTTGAGGCGAGCGAACCCGCCGTAGCACGAGGCATCCGTGTCGTTGCCGCATATCCCTGAGTACTTGTCAGTCTGTTGGTAGCGCGCGTGCATATCGTTCGTGTGGAGTAGAAGCACTTGCAGATCGCACAAGCAAGAGGTAAACAGAGCAGACATAACCAAACATCGGAGCATGGTGAAGCGCTTCGTGCTCGCCGTGTTGAAGGAAAACTTGCCGCACCAACACTGAGAATATTTGATAGTGATAACACTATCGACACTTGTCAGCTGGCACAAGGTTAGGTAACAGCTGGTCTACTACACATGCTACTGTCTAACCAGAGTGCTCGTTATCACTAATGATTACAAGTCTGTTGATAACGAGACGAGCCACTCCTCAGTGAGTATTTTTGAATCCATAATCCGCCTGGACGAGAAACTTGTTAGTAAAACTACTGTCAGTTTCGATCGTCAGTTAGTGTACTTAACAGTTAGTTTTTGACAGTTAACTGATTACACGTGCTATCTTCAAGTTATTTTTGGTCTTACGGTTCTAGTTGTTGCGTTTTAATAATTCCTAATATCATTGGTACCGTGTTTCAACAATACCTTATGACTTACTTTAAACTATCGGCTGTTTGGCCGACAAAAAAGAACGTGTCGTTGGCTAGAAAAGCCTATAATACCGCATACGGTAGTTAAGTACGTGTTCTTTATTTTCACGGTAACAGAATCTTATCAAACTAATGATGTAATTGTAACTAATTTTCAGTCCCTTAATCTCCTGTAAACCAGTATTAATTTAAACGTAATTTATCGGAAGCAAAGACCGATAAGCACCAATGTGAACAGACAAGGAATGATACGAGTGTAACGAAGTAAAGCACTTAAAATATTTCTGTCGTTACAATATAACAAATAACTTATTTCAGAAATCCAAATCACTGCACAACATAACACTATTAGCTAGGCTTGAATGCCTAATAACAAACAAAAACCTTCACGTAACCGGTTAAAACCTTGCATACTATATTCTCAAGACTGTATACGTAGTGTTTTGATGTAAGCGTGGCTACATGTAAAGCGATGTGCACGTTTAACAATCTTTATTGCACCATTTCAAGATAAATTTGTCTCGTCACATTCTTTATTGCAGCTCTTTTGAGTCAGTTTCACAACTTCGGGTACATTACGAGATATAGTTCATATTATTGTGAAACTACGCTTACGCCTAATCTAAAGCTGGCTAAGTAATGGTATACGTACCAACTGCTTTCTAAGCTGAACCCTATAGACTGTGAGGTTGTTTTAGAAAATATATCAGTGGGGTAGTTTATTAAATAACATTTACTGGAAATAATAATGTAGATAATTTTATACAAAGACAGCACAGTTTGAAAAGTATAGAAAGTCCGTTTTAAATTTTGCCAAATTTTATCTATCATCAGTGCAATACAATTTATTTAGTTCCCAAACTGATTTTAGAGACTGGCGTGAACACTTAAAAGCAGGCAAACATTAACATTGAATATACACTTTAAAGACCCATGTATTTTTCTCATTTTATTTCTTCTCGGCATAGAGGTGATATTCTCAACACGTTCCAATTTAACTGTTAGGAATAGTTTCCTGCCACAGCCCATGTCAATATTCAAGGCTTACGTCAACAATCTATAGAACGTGTTTAAGGATTGTTATCTTTGAAAGGTCCTTTATGGTTGAATATATTAGCGCTTATTCATACTGTAACGGTGTTCAAGCAGGTAAATACTTGTAATGATGAAAGTTGCCAGTTGTGTGCTCATCTGCAGAAGTGGTGGGTCTCTGGGGAAAGCTCAGGTGACATCAAACGTAGACACTGAGTAAATTTACACCTCACTCTGTACAAAGCCTTGCTTCAGACAAAGCTTCTCATTATAAGATCCACATTAAGCCACTATAAAGGCTACTCAAGTTAAACACAATCTTGGATAGGAGGTTTACTACGTGACAATACGTGGCTCCAGAGGCGTTGCTGCAATGTTGAAGATCTTCCTTTCCAATACCAATATCTTCCTTTCAAGTTGTTCTAGCAACTCCTAACAGCTTAAGGGCTATTGAAACGCAAGTTTATCTTCATTGGTATGATAAAGCTTGGATCGTCGAGTCTACTGGTAGATTAGTGGCCGGCTCTCTACTGTACAGCAAATTTAGCAAAGACAAGTAATAATACAAAATGTCCTAAGTGCATTTCCTTCAGTCCTAAAAGGTAAAATTTGTCTTGTTTAACGAGGTGAAGCACTGCCTCCTTTCTACTGCTCAACCTCGACCTTTAAGTAGTGTCACAATAAATTTATTTTACAAATTGTAAGTGGTGACTGGGGGGATCGAACCCGCACTACCGGGGTGCTGAGCGCACGATACCAAGCCACCATGCATCCGCTAAACCAGCCTCGCTTGACCTAGATTCTTGAGTATCGATTCTACCAACCGCTAGACATGTCTAAGGAAATTTGAATCATACAAGCTTTAAAATTGTTATTGGGGTTTGTTGCAGTAGAGAATTTTTTGCAGTAGGGGTTTCCGCTAAAGAGAAAAGTAATTAATCCAGACCGTATGGTTGATTCAAAAGTACTGACAGACGTGTAAAATGAAAATAAGCAATAGTCAAAATCGAGAAATAAAATCGATAGTCATCGTAAAAGTGTATGTCTCATATATATTTGATCTTATCACCTTTAAAAATATAACTTAAGTCATGCTAAAGAGTTCTATATTTTGGTGATGGTGTTGGAAAAATTACGATGGATAATGGTGAACTAGGAGATGCTTTTTGATGTTAGGTTTGTGTTTCACTCATGTTATAGCTCAATTTTCTCTACTTGAATTCGATACTTTACGCATGCTAACATTGGACCTATATAGAAACGATTAGTTTGTATTGGCAACACACAATGTTTGTAATGATACGTAAACTTTCAATAATAACATCAATTTGAAGAAAGTGTTCAATTATAAGACATTAGCTGACAGTATCCGGTTTACGCTATAAGATTTAAAACGGAATTTTCTTGATTAAAATTACCAATACATTCCAAACAAATTCAACGTTAGTGTTGTGGCTAGTAATTTAAAAGAAAACACCTAATTTTATTGAAATATTTTCTACGCACACAGTGAGTTTACCATTATTGACAACATTTAATTTCCATCCAGTGCCTTGAATGTCAAAGTGAAGAAATTATGAGGTAGTTTTTTCCAACATATAACTTCTCAAAACCCCACCTAACTTGTTGAATTTAAAACCCTCTTTTAGTGGGTGCCTATATTATAAAAGGAGCGTTTATACAAAACTTCAAGTTTCTAGGCTTTGTAGTTTGGCTAAGCCATGATGAGTCAGTGAGTCAGTCATTCAGGACAAAGCCTTTTATAAGTATCGATTAATAAAGTAATGTATATTACTGAACTAATTTAAAGCTGAAGGATCTTGAATGGAAGTAATATAAACTAGAGCAAAACACAATATTCCAACTAGGAAACCGCTACTGCTACAGGGATAAAGTCGAAAGATTTCATTACCTCAAAGTATGGAAACCGCTTGTCCTTAATGCAGCCATTAAACACAATGAGAAATGGGAGACGGACAGAATTCAATTACGTCTTCTCTGGAAGATAAACCTTATTGTTAATGTTGTGTTTTGTGTATGATTAGACTCAATGCAGATCAGAGTTGGATGATGGACTGAGAATTTGTTTACAGTTTTCAGTTTAATTGTTGTTATTTTATAACGTGATATATTCTACAATATGTCACCAACCTATTAGTGGACTGAAATCATTTAATATCGTAGGTATCTAATGTTATCTGTTTACGCTATATTTGTCATATATACACTAATAGCATGCACATCACTTATGACTTATTTAGGTTATAACGTGTTTTGTTAGGTATTTCCTGAACTGTCTGAAATTTAAACGGCTTTGGATTTTCAGACCGTATAGCTTACCATACATTTCAGTATTCTGTTATGAATACATCTGATTTCAAAGTTCAGGCTATTGTTATGAAACGTATTGAATTTATTGTAACGAAAAGGCAACTACTAAAATCATACAATGGTGTTGCTATTAATATTAGTAATTTTGTTCGGTTGATTTAGAAGTGATTGCGTGTTAGTAAAACAAGATAAATACATATTTTATGAATAACCATGAGTACACTGGTGTCTCAATCGTCGGTATTAATTAATTAAAGGTTTGCGTTCCCAAACATCTAAATCACATTCAAACATACAACAGTCTCACTTATACAAGTTTCATTCCCTGGAATTTCACCCGTCTGGCCTCCTTTCGTCTGTTTACACAGTTCCGTGACGTAAACTCGTCTGAAGTATAAAATTTCTCGCGATCAAAATGTTTGTAATACGAGCTTTGTACTTTTAAACACTGGTCTGCGACTCTATCCACTGCAGTTTTGCGATTGTTCGTAAGGCGGTTTTGAGAAAAATCTGGGCAAATTGGTGTTGGAGCCACCTCCCTCAACGCTATTCCGTGTGGTATTTGTGGATAAATTAACCTATAATATATAGTCTTTAGTATCTGAGGTGGGCGGTATCCAGACTTAAACTTTAAATTTATGCTAGATACCGATTTTGAGCAAACATTGTTCACGTAACAAATCCAAGTCAAACGGTGATCAAGACATATTCCAAAGATTTTGTCGAGTACACTTCTTCAATCTCAGTAACATCTAACATTTTTGTAGAAATATGATTTTAGTATTTAGCTTGCAAGCAAAAGTGAATGAATTAAGATAGTTTTATGATAAAAAAATCAAACGCAGTGGCGTACCATGTTAAAACAACTTATGCTTTGTAAACGGCAACACACCCTAATGTCATTACTTGCTTTTCATAGTCTAAATTAATTCTGTGTTCATGTACCTCTAGTAGTTATTTATAAAAGACCAATTTTCGATGATCAAATATAGGGAAGGTCTTTTGATCAGCCCACTAATTGAATTGACCACAAAACCGCTTTGAACTGCTGACCTCAGGGGTACCTGTTGGCACACAACTGTGATGTGGAGGGGATGGATGAGAGAGGGAGGGGTGGTTGTACTCTTATCCCCTCTCCTCTCTGCGCTACTCCCCCCTCTACTCACTCTCAACCCCTGACTTGTCCCTCTAGACCGCCCGACGCTCAACATTAGGGTTGCCACTACCTTAGTGCGCGGGCTGCAGTGTTCTAGTGTTACACTTCTATTGACACAATGTAATGCTGTAACTAAGGTAAGTTTCTACTGTTGTCTGTACATATGTTCATGTTCAAATACTAGCCAATATACTTAACCAGCTGTTGCACGTACAGTTACGGGAGGCAGGTGAACACCTGTTGCGCGGTGAAGCCACCCCTTCTCAGAGGGGGTTGAACTCCCTCTAATCAATATTCGTAGATATCATTGCCGCTCTGTAATTCTTTGGGCGTATCTAAAAAACACGTGAATCCCCCATATATTGAGCGGTTTATTGAAAAAATGCGGTAACACTATTGCGATAACTTTAATTTTCTTTTAAATACAGTTTTTGCCGTTGACAGTCAGTTACATAGGATTTTCACCATCCTTTTGTTTCATCAGTGATGAACGAAACCTCTATTTAATGTGGGTTTAGTTTAATCAAATATAGTTTTGACAACAATCCAAACACATTTTGTATGTATAGTAATAAATACCGTTCTACATAAGGCAAGCATGCATACTGTTACCCCTTGTTTTATGTATTGTATAAAGTGATAGCTCTAACGCTATTGCTACTTTACTATATAAATGTTTTGCACTACAGCAAATAATGTATATGGTTTATTCAATTTAGAAAAAGTTAACAATTTTGTTCTGGCATATAATAATACTGTAAACTATTTACCAAATATTTATCAGATTAAATTACAAGGAAATATAAGATTCTTGTTCAGTTTTACTATGAATTATTAATTTCTTAAGTAAGCTTTAAATGACTCGAAATAAAAATATCACTAAATCACTATTTGAGATGCCGACCACTCTCATGAGGGTATTTTAAGGCAAATATGTGGTGAAGGATGAGTGTGATGAGTGGTAGTAATGAGTTATGAGGTGTAGTCTTGTTACAAACTAAGGCCTACTCTTCCTTAAAAATACTTTAAAATGAAGGTGAAACGCGAAATGTGTATAAAGATCTCCACCTGTTGTGTGAACGGGGCTCGCGTGATCAAGAATCTGTTCAGTGTTATTTATTAGGAGGAGTGGCTCGACACTATCTCGCCAGCTTTAACCTCTTTGCTTTTATCATCCCGCTATTGTTGACCAAAACCTAGTTCCATACATTATCTGCAATATTTTATAGAATGGCATACTAATCGTATTTCTGTACCATGCTCACTAATTGCTTAGAGTTATTACTCTCGTAAATCCTTTTTAACTAATCACCATGACCTCAAACACCTCGTTTATATTTGAGTTGTACAGTATAAAAGGGAATGACTGGTCGAATCTAAACTCCGATCGTTATTAAAGAATAGTAAATTTCATCACTAGATCCTAAAGTGACCCTTTTGATACGAGCTCAAAAAGATAATCAAAAAGACACTTTAGGGACGAGTGATGAACGATACATTTTGTCATGATGCAAGTAGAAGGAGTGGTTATAATGGTTAGTTAGTTAATTTAAAAACGTTTTGTAAAATATTTTTAAGAATTATGGTGTCAAACGCTACAGCTTTATTTTCATTGTTTTGTATAAACATATGTTCATTTGATTTACCATTACCAGTGTAACGATTCGATAATGAATCGATACATTACACTCAATCTAAAGTTAAATTACCTGCGATTTTAACTTTTTTAGATTTTTATATTCACAGTTTAGTCCTTGTATCGACTATAAACAATAATTTAACAAATTATTCAATTTCAACAAAACCATTGGACCAGCTGATGTCCATGCTACGAAAAGATCATTAAATGATCTTTTTTCTCTAAGGAGAAAAGGCATCAAGACAATTCTTTATTTACCTGGGTTAAAGGTGACACTTTAGGTTAATGCATGAGTCTAAAGCAGCGTTTTTGGAGCAGAATGACAAAATGAAGCTTTTTACAACGTTTGTATTTGAAATTTTGTTTTTATCTATAATAGTTAATGTGATAATTGCAATTCAAAAATGTATTCTAATCATACATTCTGTCGTATTAAATTAAGCTTCTATTACTTTGCTGATTTTAATCACGGGTTAAGTAAAGGGTTTTGTGACAAATAAGTTGTAGTTTTGTTAAATACTATGATTTTAATGATTTACAAGTATCTTTATCACCACTCTGATAGGTTACAAATTAAACGACCATATAATAACCTAAACTAAAATTACTTTTACGAATTGAAAGCTTGCAGACAAGCAAAGCCCCACTAAACGGTACTCATATTTTGAATACGTATAATACTCAGTGTACGGAGCTTTTGAAAGCAAATATAGATTTTATTTGGATAGAACGAGAGCTTTTTTGAAAACGATACAGCTTGTTTGACTATAAATCCAAGTTATTAAAATACTTCAAGTAACTTCCGAGTGTTGTATGGTTAGTACAATGTACACCATCATTCTTCATAATTGTTTGAGCCATTTATTTACTCATTAGGGTTTTCTTTTAATCTATTTGATCTTTACGAGATAATCCTAAAATCTGAAATATTTGTTAAACTTAGTTGCAAAATGGTTAAGAACAATACAATCCACCAATGTTATTATTTACTTTGCAATTCACTACGCTTATGATTTGAATCCCATATTTATACCAGTAATATAATGATAAGTCACAATGATTAGTGGATTACACTTTCGGCAAGGTGATGGACGAAGTTAAGGCAGGAACAGCGCTGTCAGGTGAGAGAGCCAGGAACCACTCTCCCTGAAAGTGATAGGACTCAAATATCCGCGCCCTTTTACTCTAATGTGCGTTGCCCGGAACTTTCAGGAAAGCTGGGAAAACGGAAGATCTATGTTTACGCTACAAACAATTTCAATAGAAATTGGTTTAATCCATCTAAAATCAGACAAAACAAAGTTGTAGGTAAACAAATAATTATGAAAAATACCACGAAAAGGAACACATGTACGTGCTTATATGGTGTAATTATTTTTGTTACGGTTTCAGATACAATCGAGTTTAAGCCATCTTTTAAACAAATATGGCATTAAATTGGTGCGTTTGTGTTTGTTTTGTTATGTTTCACATGATCTAAATGTTATCTCTGAGCTTTTATGTAAACAGGTTATTACGATTTGTACATAATTAGAGGTAAACCTGCAAACGTGCAGATAACTTAATATGTCTAGGAGACTCAAACTAGGGTTTATAGCTGTCATCCAAGCGGGTTTTATGGGAAAGCAGTTTAACCCAAATGTCTGACCAGGCTTGAACTGCTAACCTCCTGCAGAAGGAATTGTAAGCTTGTCCAAAAGATTAACGAGACGCAACTAAAACATTACTAGCTTTGGAACATGCGTAGCTTTTAGTTATTTCACACATTTTCTCACGCGAGGGATGGAATCATTTTTACAAAGGTTTTTCCTATTGATATCTCGTTCTTTAAGACTTCGCTTGACCTGTTTTTGCTGATATTCCGGATATACCCTATATGAACAGGAACCCGAATTTATTCTACATTCTTATAGTTTTGCGTAATATTCCTTTGAATGCTTAATATAAAACAGTCTGACTTATTATTGTAACAAAATGTGTTCCCTATCTTGCTGTACCTGTTCGTTGGGATTATTGTGTTTTAACTATGTGAAAAACTATTTGTACGATATCAAAAGTATACAATGCAATTGAAGGTTCAGGCGATGCATAAGTTTATGTTAGCTCAAACAAACAACTCAATCAATGGAATATTTCATTACAAGTACCGAAAGTTGAACTTTCCTTGCACGTGACATGTGAGGTTAATCTGAAAAATCCATGACCCATTCCATGGATCATCTGAGAAAACCCGTTTTACTTACAAGGCGGAACTGAGAACAAACTGTATTTATCTATGATCTGGAAAAGTCTAGTTATAAACGATACTCTTCATCGTTTTGACAATTATAGTAAATGAGGCACAGCTAGCGTTGATCATATAAAAATTTGTAGCTCAGAAAAATATGAAATGCCATTCGTTTTGTCAATTTGAGAAAACAACCTGCAATCAGTTTTTTTTAAAAATTACAGTTTCACGTGCAGTGTGATGAAACATTTTCATCCTATTAAAAACTGGCTTCTAACGCTGAAATATGGTGTTGATACATTTTATGAAGTTAAGCGTTGGACAGGAAAGTGAGTTAGCAACTTTGCCTAGAGAACTACTCAGCAACCTCTCACTGAAACTGATAGCTTGCTTTCCAAACACGGCCACGTTTGCTCAGTTTGATTGCTACCCTCTCCACCTGGACCAAGGAAACGCTGCCCTTAGATTATTTCAATCATTCAAGCTGAACAAAGGAACTCATTGGACATAGTGTTATGTGCTTTCTGTGAAAGAAAGAAAATCCAATATGGCCTGTTTGCCATTTTTGTCTACTTGTAAGTATTGTAAGTATTCTTATTGTAAGTAATTTGGAAATATCAACTTATATTGAATGATTGTCAACTTTCTTAGACTGACAACCCACCAAAATTACTGAGATTCCTACTTTCTTCGGTATGACTTCGTTTAGCGTGCAACAGATCCTACCAAACCTAACCTCAATTTACGTCAACAAGGGGGTGGCGTGGTCAAGATGACATTACATTACTCATTCCCTTCAAATCTTACCAAAAAGTGTAACCTACATAATATTAATTTTGAATTTGCCCAAATTAAGTACCGATGTTAAAAACATTAAAAGCTGACTTTTCAATTAATTTCTTTATTTTCATTCCTTTTAACTATTTACATATTAAGTGGGGGTAGAGGAAATGAAATGAAATTATGGCGTAAAAACTTGAACCCTGAAACAGATTAAAAAAGGTCATAATTTTACAAATCAGTTAATTAAACCTATACATAATACTAAATTCTATCCATTGACATACTCTGTAAAACATCTGCCTTACATTTTGGAAAGCTTTATGATATTAAACAGATTAAAGAAGTACACGTTAAAATACCTAAAACATTGAATTTATGAACATTTTAAATAAATAGATACATTTTACTTTCTACATTAATGTAGTCACAGACTTATTTTCCATAGGTCTCTTCCGTATCTTCTTTCTTCTTAAAACTTATTAACTTTGATTTAAAAAGACAGTGTCATTGCGCTCTGTACTTATATATGTTTGCAAGGCCACGCCTACAACCAACCACAGAACAGTTCTTGAAAATTCCGACCAATCAGCTGAACGCTTCAAAGAAGTGTCTAGCAATAAGATTAATACTCGTCTGTACATGTTCTCAATTAGATATCATTTCCAGAATTTTCTATACGGAATGCCTTTGCTTTCTGTTTTGAATTAATTGTACACATTTCTACATTTTAATAATTCTTTGTACTAACTAAAATACTACCTTCTTATAAATAATAAAATAAAATATATTTTGAATTTCAAAATTTGTATGCCTTAATTACTCATTATTATCACTACGTTACAAAAGTTGGAAGTAGAATCTTTAATAGGGAAAATCCAAGCGTTCAAAGGAGGAAATCTTGACTTCTTTCCTTAAAGTAAAAGTTTCAAAAAAGTTGAGTTTAAAAGCTAGTGTAAAGGACTTAATTTCCTCTACAGTCATAATTTCAGAAAGTACAGATGTTAATCTAGTTTTTAATTTAACTACCTTTTTTAAAACTTTAATTACTTAGTAGTAAAAATATTAGAATACATATTTTGAGTTTAAAAAAACCAAAACACGATTATTTAAAACTGCTAACCTGTCTTAAATGTTTAACGGGTTTAGCAATTTCTTTTCATATTAGAAATGTAGTAATTTCTTAAATATCCTAAAGATTATTGAAAATTTATTACACTCGTGATACTACGCAACTTAAATTTGACTTGACCTTTCTCTCGGACTGTGTGTTACAAAACTTCACAGTTGTTTTGGGAGGTAAGTAAACTCCTCTCGTTGTCAAGTAACACAAATGTCAAATCATATTCTAATCTCAACAACCAGAACAATTTACTCAGAAAACGAATCAACTTAGATAATAGGTATTACAGGTAATCCTCATGTATGGGTTGATAACTTACTTAAGTTTTTTGTTTCTGAGTATATTTTAATAGTTTCAAGGATTTGTATGTGAATTAAATCGTGTTTCCTCTGACGACGGTAAGAGTTTGTTTACTTTTTGAAATGTTGTGTCGTTTAATAGCACAACAGCATGTATAAAAAAGTCGTTTTGACGATTTACCTTAGAAGTTGTGAAAAATGGTAATTTGAAAGTGAAATTGAAAGTACAAATACATGTTTTCAAACGAAGTTGCCTTTTTTACACTGAAGAGGAAAGAAATCTACAACTTTACGTAGGTGCCATCATTAGAAACCAATCTATTAATGAAATCAGTTTTAAATAATGAGATCACTGTCAAATAAGACGGTACAACGATCCGCTCACTTGATTTTCACGTGATTTTCACTAACATCGTAACTTTTCTGCCGAAACCTTCAGTATGAGGAAATGAAGGGTTTATGATTTGATTATTTGTTTTCTTTGTACACTTGCAATATCGCACTTGCATTGATATATTATACATCTTGATGTTTGTGGACGTCTTTGTAGATTTTAAACTGTTATTGCGCACATTTTCCATCGTTAGTGAGCAAATTTGATGGAAAATGAAAGAATAGTTTAAATTCTGAAATTCTCCCATCGTCAACAACAAACTTCAAACAAAGAAGTTTTTGCATAGTTCTGATAGGTCTATTGGCTAAGACGTGCCATGCAGATAGTCATATTGCCCTAAGAGATTCTTATGAAGGTACTTTACCTTCAAGGGTCGGATGACAAAGAGCTTCTCTTGATTCGCTTGACCCTCTTGTAAGGTTTTACAGTTTAATCAGGTAGTTAGGAAGAAAGGCCTGTGTTTACTTTACTTTAATACTCGTATGTATATCCAATATTATTGCAAAATGTAACAATTTTCGTCACCAAAATGTGTAGTATTTATATTCAAAATATGTATCAACAGTTTCATGGCACTAAGCACACGTCTTAGGCTCTCGCGGTGTGCGGCACAACTATAATCTTATTCTTCTGGTTCACACTGCGTCAAAACATCATTACAATTTGCATAAAATACTTTGGTCTCGCTGTGGAGTACTATCTTCAGTCAATGAATCTGAGATACTTCCTGTCCGTTATCCTATTGGCCACAGGGCTGCCAACCGTTTATTCGAGCAGAGATGTCAACTGTCGATGTTTTCATTGTCTGTGACACTATCAAAATTCTTCAGTACCTACTAATTGCAAGTTTCTTGAAAGTTTCATGCTGTTTCTTTGTTGACGTTATTATCAATTTTAATTATTTCAATGGTTTCTCAAATGACCTTCGGATGACTATAATTTAATATAAATTTAAAAAATTATAAAATTGGCTGTTTGATAAATAAAAGTTTGATGAAAACAACCTCTTAGGAGGTTTTGTTGTTGAATCACTATTCATGAAGGTGCCTGTACCGGAAACTATTGAGCACATAATAGAAATGAAATCGCAAGAGGTAGCAGATTTGGTGGAGAAATGTCATCGTTGAACCTCCGAAGTACTTCTGTTTTAATTCTTAAGCTTTAGTACTTGCAGTATTTGTATTTCAACTGTGACATGGTGTAAAAAAGGTAAGGTAAAGTTTGTCTTGTTTAACGAGGCGAAGTTAGGACTACAAAGTCCTCTCTACCACTCAACCTCGACCTTTACCTAGCGTCAGCGTAGTCACATTACAAATGAAGTGGTGACTGCGGGGATCGAACAACCGGGGTGTAAACCGGAAGCCTTAGATAATTCTGTTTTAATGGGAAGTACTATGAGCAGACGGATGGAGCAGCAATGGGGTCGTCTTTGTCACCAGTGGTAGCAAATATCTACCTGGAACACTTTGAGAAAATTGCACTGCAGGAAACTGAGAAGAAACCGAAGTTTTGGGTGCGCTACGTGGATGACGTTTGGCCGCATGGTAGGGAGGAATTGGAAATGTTTCTTCGTCATATTATTGCTACACACCCCAACATCAAGTTCAACATAGAAGTGGAAGTGATTGCCGTCTACTGTTCTTAGGCGTGATGATGCAGAGAAATCCCGTTGGGAGTATAAGCCATGCCGTCTACAAGAAGATGACTCACACTAATAAATACCTCAACGCCCAGTCCCATCATCACCCCCGAGGTTTGGCGTTCTTAGCACATTAAAAAACCAGGGAATTCATATCTCAGGTAAGATAAACGGGAACAGAGAAGAATACTACACACAACGCTACAGGAAAATAAGCAGCTTTCAAAGACCAGCAGACGCGCTCAACGATTGATTTAAAGTAAGGAAGAGGTTCGTCGAAACACAGATTACACGTTATATATTCAAGAAACCACAGACAAAATGGACAGAACCGTATACAAGCATAAAATAAATACTGTTTTAAGCCAGCTAGTAAACTGAAGAACTGTTTAAAACCTATGAATGACCAGATACCATTGTGCACGCTGTAAGTTTACGAAATCCCCTGCAAATGTGGTTCAGTGTATATTGGCGAGACCGAAAGATTAATTTCAACGAGAGTTCAGGAACACATCAGACACAGAATACGAAGATGTTGAAAAGTCGACTATAGTAGAACACAGCTACAACACGGAAAATGCAGTAGTATTTGAAAAAGCCGAGGAATTGGCAAACATTTTTCATTATTACCCGAGGTTTATCCAAGAAACCGTTGAAATCATCAAACATTATAATAACTTCAACAATGAAGACATCATTAAGAAGCTGGCAACCAGTCCTGAAGAAGGCTTTCGATAGTGTCACAGCCAATGAGAACATCGAGAGTAGTAATTGAGCATCCCTGCTTCAATAAACAGTTGGCCAGTGTATAACTATTTGAGATGCCGACCACTGAAGGATGAGTGTGATGAGTGGTAGTAATGAATTATGAGGTGGAGTCTTATTACAAACTAAGGCCGAATTTTCCTTAGAATGGGTCATTAATTAATAGCCAAATGACCAATGGAAATACAAGGACCAACGTGACTTCCGAACCACGCAGGTGATGGTCTGATATGTCTAAACGATGGTGGGAGTTGATGCGAGTATCATCAGATGATCACTGAGACTATCTGAGCCGCTTCAGACCTATATCATCCTCAAAAGCTGACCTCCATGAAGCTGGATTACAGGACCACGCCACGAGTCCCTAGTGTGTCCAATAGGATAGCAGACAGCAAATATCTCAGTTTCAGTGACTGAAGATGGTACTTCAAACCGAAATATTTCAAAACAATTATAATAATTTTTTGTTGTGGATGAACTAAATTATACTCGTAATAACCAAGCATACACTTTAACTCGAATAAAACTATGATCACAGATTTCTGCTTGCACTCTGTTGGCATTAACCTCAGAAGCTTTTGAAAGCTAAGAATGACAGTTCTTTTGGCTTGCTAGCAGATTTCATCACTCACTTGCCCCTCTAGAACATATATATTCTCAATGTAAAAATAATTGTATGTTTGACCTTGGAACAACTATGCTGTTTTGTAGTGTAAATATTAGTTACCGTAGGTGACATGTATATTTTTTAGACGTGAGGGAAAATAAGGCTTCGCAAGTTTTGGCTTTTAGTTTAGTAATTGAGATGAACACAAGTGTTTAAATCAAGAGAATCCTCAGTGCTACATGTCTAAACTGGAGACTTACTCAGTGAATTAACTTAACCAAATTACAACTTGATTTAATGGATCTGGAGGGCGCACTTTGCCCTTAATCACACGGACTTTACTTATCAGGCCAGAGTGGGCCTACACTTGATTACTTGCCACACTCTCCCAGTTGACACAAGTCAACCCACTTGATTCCTTTTTAATGAATTAATTATTAAAAGTTTTGTAATTCTGCTCTAAGAACAGCTGCTTTAGATACATATATTGACGTGCTAAAGTGCCACTTATAAACTCAGATACAATATTTGAAATGTGTGCGTTCTTTTTGGATAACCCTCGGAAGAATGAAAATAACACCTAGGTCGTTGTTAACTGGTTTGTAGAGACCAAACCAAAGTTATTTGTAGTGTCTTTAACAGCCTTTCAGAAACAATATTTTAGTTTAAAGATAGGCAATGATCGATTTAATGATTCTTAATTTAATCACCCACGAGTACTTTGCAGCTATAACTAAACGGAATGGTAAACCCCATTAGGCTAAAGTAATTGATAACTAAATAATAAACGTTTTGAAATCATCGAGTTCAATGAATGAATGCTGCGACAAACACTGGAGAAAATACAAAGTATCCAGACAACGTAATGTAATGGCAGTGAAGATCAAGTTACACGACTATTTGAGTTTACTCAGATTACTAAATTTCGTTACTGCTCAAGTTAAATTGGCTTTCTTTCTTGTCAGTGGTTTTATTACCAGGATTTGTCGTTTCTTTACAAGAGAACTCCACTGAACTATGTTTAGACGTTGCAACCACAATGCTTAATTTTATCTGAAGCCAAAGATAAATAATATACATATTAAAAACTCATAGTTAAAGGTAATAATCACTTATGAACCGTTTAATAGTCTACCCAATAAAACCATATTTGGTTTACTTTTCAGATAATCATGTGCATATTCTTAGTTAGGCTTAAATCGTCCTATTTAAAACTAAAAATATACAATTTTACAGAAGCATTTATTACATTTCGAATTCGTCGACGGAAAGGAATATTATTTTAACTTTAATCAGTCGGATAGTTTATGCTTTTACCAATAAAGGCTTATAATTCTCAGACATCTTACATTTGCAAACCATGCAATAGTTGCACTCTTTTATTTTTCAACCACGTCATTCTAAAATAACGTCTTGTTGAGCCGCGCATCAGATTGGGCGAATACCATTTGAACTTCGAGTATGCATGTTTTGTATTGTGATTGCATGTAAGTGCTTGTAATTTATAGATCGTTTATACGGTAATTTTATAGCACTGGTACATGAATTTATAGCATAATTAAAATTCCAATAATTTAAACCATGAAAAATATATTTTTTCCTTATTACAAAAGAGTACTACATTTGCGTTATACAAAACGACACATATATACTTTCTGGTTGGTTTCCATTACTTTTAGCCGTGAAAGTAAACAACCTCGAATTTTAAAAGTGCGTGTATTGTTTCTCAGAATACAGAACACTTTCAGCCAACGTTATCTGCTGGTCCAAGGGGACTCGCAAAACAACCATCAATGATCAAGTATACTGTATATTTAAACACGCAGAGTATATTTGCCCATCGCTGTGTTTATGTTCAGTTAATGAAGCGAGCATGTGAAACACAAACTTACGACTGGCTGAGCAACAGGCAGACTGGTGCAGCGAGCAGGTTGCCATGGCAACGTAAATAACGATTAGACCTCAGAGCCGAGTGCCTTGTACGCGTGCTGCGTGTCTGTTAATCCGGGAGACAAATGTTTACAGCACAGTTCCTTATCTTTTCAAACAAATTGTCATACAACAGCAATTGAATGATTGAACAATAGCTGTATTTGTTACAGATAGTGTAAAGTAATATATTATTTCTTAGGTATAGGTTTTGAATGGTCTTAAACCATATAGTACCCAGGTGTACAAAGGGAACACGCATGGAGTACATTACAATATTCAACTGTAATGTATAAAATATTACTCACTCGACTAATTTTGCAATTAAATAGAGTTTTACCGGGTGATTTTAACACAACTTTAGAGGGACTCGTGGCGTGGTCCTGTTATCCAGCTTCATGGAGGTCAGGTTTTGAGGATGATATAGGTCTAAAGCGGCTCAGATAGTCTCAGTGATCATCTGATGATACCCGTATAAACTTCCGCCAACGTTTAGACCATCACCTGCGTGGTTCGGAAGTCACGTTAAGCCGTTGGTCCTTGTATTTTCATTGGGATATTTATTAATGACCCATTCTAAGGAAGAGTCGGCCTTAGTTTGTTACAAGACTACACCTCATAACTCATTACTACCACTAATCACACTCATCCTTCACCACATATTTGCCTTAAAATACCTTCATGAGAGTGGTCGGCATATCAAATAAAGATATAGACTCAGGTTTCAAAATTCAGTCTTTATTTCAGAAATAATGCTTAAGTATTTGTAATGATGAAATGTAAAACACCGTTTAAAATACTCGGGAACCATAACAACTATGAATATATGCACGTATTTCAAATTGCGCTGGACGTACTTGTTGGTGCGTTCACTTTAAACCTTTATCCAAGTGTTTTCCTTTATATGTAATTTAACTGGTAAGCCATAATTGGTATTAGTATAGTAACAGTAACAAAGAAGAAGTTACAGAAAATTAAGAAATACTATTGATACTAATATAGACAAACAGAAAATCAGACATTAAGCAGTTTTGTAGGATATAAATAACGGGTCCGTGAACTATTTTTAGATGTTGGCAAGTCAATGCTTAAAAAGTAATGATGAGGTACTTCCAAAACATTTGCAAACATTGTAATAGAGCTCTGGTGTAACTCCAGATGTAGTTTAGTTAGCTCATTTTATTAGTTCTAATAGCAGGAGTTTGTTCTATTATCGATGCACGTTCGATACTTTTTGATACCCGTTGCTAACGTAAAACAGGTTAATCTCGTGGCAGAAACATCCACCGGTGTATTAATTTGTATATTACTAGGCAATGAAAACGTTAGTAAACTGGCAAAATAACCTAATATTTTTCACTTAATCATCCGGATGTTGGTAAAAATTTGTGCGCTATTTTTACACTTAACTAAACTACACTTCAAAAACTAATCCAAAATTGAAGACCAGTTTAATACTACCGATACTGAAAGAGATACAGTATATAAAGATATAGTTGGCTTGTTTATTCCTCTAATTTACTAAATGCATGATGTTTACCTAGATCAATAGAGCATTGGAATGGAAGAGGAATCAGAGGTAATCATGTTTCCATGGCAACTAAATACACGCATTCTCATCGCCCACCCTTGTGATTGTTTGTACTCTATACTGTATAACATTTGTACGGTTTGAACGAGTACATAAGTAATAATAGAAATATAAAGAAACCAAAAACATTTCCTATAAAAAGTTTTGACCATAAACGAAGGATTAAAGAGGACCAAATAACTCCTATTCTTTTAATAACGTTTTTTACTTACTTTAATAATTTATTGTGCGCTTTAGTTTAACGCTATAATTTCCTCACGGAACGATTCGTTGTTTTAGTTACAATTTGTACACGTAAGATACATTAGTTCTAGAATACGTTTGTAAAAAATATTTAAAATAAAGTGACCCATCACCACATAAAAAAGGCAAATAAGTTAAGATTTCACAGTATTAAAAATAAATACATCACTATCCATATAATTAAGCAACATATTGCCAGCACAACTCAATAAAAAAGTTAATTTATATTAATATTTTTGTAAAGAAAGAAGGTCCTATTTTGAAATAGAAACAATTTATCGAAATTTTACTTTAAACAGAAAGACATACATCGTCTATAAACAGAACAGTATTGGTTATATAGTTGACTTTTGAAGTAAACCATATTACATTCATTCACATTCGATTTAGAATTTCCTATCAAGTTGAATTGCCCTAATTGGGATTACTCTACAGTTTCAATCCTATTATTTGAATATTACTGAAACCACTTCATTTGCATTCCATTGATTGGTTGATGAACTTAAGATGAAGATTTTGTGGTCTACCGTATCAAACGCTTTGTGAGCCTCAAACAAAGGTTTCAATTAAAATTTTAAGGCTGATCTTCACCTACTTTTGACGTAAGATTATACACATGCCATTTGTAGTTGAAAAATATGTTTGAAGTTTACTTAGTTCATCACATAGTTGTTTGTTCTTTAGAAATTTAGAAAAAAGATTAATCTATTTAAAAATACTTACAAAATTTAATTAAGATAATATAATATATTTGGTTAGTAAATTGTACAAACAGTTTTATATAGCTTTGATAAATGGGATGTATTTAGTTTATCAGGAAATTCACCTTCTTACATTGAAAGGTTAATTAAGTTTGTCAAAGCTTTGATAGTTTCTTTAAAACCGGATCTGACGAGCTTAGATGACAATTCATTAAATCCACAGGATATTGAGTTCTAAAGAGATTTTATTTTGATTGGTTCTTCTTTGGTTGTTGAACGTTGGTATAAAAGTAACGAGTTACTATAAAATGTACTTTCCCCGCGTTTTCGAAAGTGTTTGAAATATTTAGCTAAGAACGCAACACCAGCGAACACATCCCAGGGGATTGCAAAGGGAAAGGGGTTTCTAATTGATTAATCCGGATGGACCAATATTGGTGTTGAAATTGAAGTCTCCATCATTGATCTGTGGTTATACTTCCATTGTTTGTGTCAGCAATATCATTACATTCATGTAACCTTTAGGTAGTAGGTAACTCAAACAGCAAGCAGTACAAAGGTTATGTAAAAAAGAAAACATCAAAAAACTTGTATAACACAATTAAACTCACTCATACCCACAGGATTACACTTGTATTCTACGTTCACCCTTAGCATTTCAATTAAATTTGATTAAAAAAAGCATACGTAATGCATTTGTTTACACAACTTTAAAACAAATATAGGTCTTACAGTAAAATTATACACATTTACTTAACATCACATATGAAGGTTGCTGCGCGTAAGGATGGGCATCTACAAACAGTATAATAATAATTTACTAATACAATTTTGTACTCGTAAATTAGAATAGGCGTTTTAATATTATTAAATCCTGATAAAACAGTAAATTATTGTACTGCTAAGTGTCTAAGGAATCCAACCACCACCTCAACTTTTGAATTAATGCAAATGTTTGAACGTGTTTTGACATCAAGGGTCATTTTAAGTACATTTTGGGGGTTTGCCACTGAAATATTTATTTTACCCAACCATGTGCCTAATCATTTAAAAGGATATGAAAACACAAACTGATTGATACCATTAAAAACAATTTACGACGCTCAAAATGGCGGTTCAAAACGTGTTTCGTTGCTTGAGCAAATAAAACAACGCATTCGCCATCATTTTATAAATTTTGGAAAAATTACGGATTCAGCTTTTGGGGGGTAAACAGAGCTTCAAAACGACATGCTGCAAGACAGATTTTCCAAACTTTTGAAACTGTACTTTTTTTTAAAATCACCAATTTTTAAAGGTTTTCAAAATTTATCTTATAGTATATCATTTTAAAGCTCTGACTACCTAAAAACTGAATTCGTAATTGCTTTTCCAAAATATTGAGAACTATAACTGCGCACTGCACCCTTGCCTATACCCGTGCGTAGCCTAACCTAACCTAACACAGATTAGACGAAACGTTTTGTGTTTTAAATCATTAAAACATTATCATTAGTTTTTCTTCCAAAAATATGTCTTTATTAATGCTCTATATTCTTTGAATTTGATATAAATATCTGCGTAATTTACTTTAATACTCTTATAGTTTACCACTAGTGCGAATGCATACAGTTAATGTTGCTTATGAACTTGTCACTGGTATTATCACTAAATCACTAAATCACTATTTGAGATGCCGACCACTCTCATGAGGGTATTTTAAGGCAAATATGTGGTGAAGGATGAGTGTGATAGTGGTAGTAATGAGTTATGAGGTGTAGTCTTGTTACAAACTAAGGCCGACTCTTCCTTAGAATGGGTCATTAATTAATAGCCCAATGACCAATGGAAATACAAGGACCAACGGCTTAACGTGACTTCCGAATCACGCAGGTGATGGTCTGATATGTCTAAACGTTGGTGGAGTTGATGCGGGTATCATCAGATGATCACTGAGACTATCTGAGCCGCTTTAGACCTATATCATCCTCAAAACCTGACCTCCATGAAGCTGGATTACAGGACCACGCCACGAGTCCCAGTCAATATATATCTAGTGACTCAGTATCCTAGATTTAATTTATTTGTCCTTTCAGTATTGATTTAAGTTACAGGTGGTTAGTTCATATGTTAGTTCATATGGCTACATAATATTTTTGTAAAACCGTCTCCCGATTGTTGTGAAAAAAGTAGTATGGTGCAATTATTATTATTGAAGGTGGAACTCGTAGTAAAATAACACAAGAGTGAAATTGTAACGGGCATATCGCTTTTGGGATTAGTTTGAAGGAGTAAACATATAGCTTTTAAATACTACTGTTCAGTTTTGTCGGAAACGTTCATACTCCGGTCTTAAACAAAAGTTATAGCTTAAAAAAAGGAGTTTATTTAACGGCAACTCGAAAACATACGGACTTTTCTGCAAATCAGCATTTATAAACTCGTAAAGTATACATTTTTGATAACTAATATAGGTCTTTATACGTTTATGTTACATCATTCACGATATGTTATACAGATTCATTCAGCTCTAGAACATCGTTATGGGCTGACTTTGAAGCAAAGTAATTAGCTGCTTCCAAAAGATTAAAGCTGTGCTGAAGTCTATGTTCATCAGTAGCGTACATCAAAGCTTCATCTAGCTTCCTCATCCTCACATTCGACAAGCTCATTATATCATTTTTACATCTTTAATATTTAATTCAAAAACTTTAATAAAATAGGATATTTAATATTAAATTATTATATGACACTAAAAATTATACGTTTTGCATATTTGATAAGAATAAATTAAGGTTTGTTAACGATATCCAAAGTTCGTTAAGTTAAACTGGTAACAAAAAATTAACCTTTAATGATTGTGTGGGATTTTCGAATTTAATACGAGCAAAGATAATTTAAGTGACTTTTACCCTTGCAACCTTTCTGATTTTTTAATATTGGTAACTATTTATTTAAAAATACAGTAGTATCCTTATCATAAAACTACATTAATTAATACTCGTACAGCGGGTTTCTCACTTACAGTGAACCAAGAGTCACCTTTTTTATTACAAACTTGACATCTAACTTCTTATGGGGCATGCCCCTGGTTTCTAATATGTTTTTCGGTATGATTTTGAATTCAAAAATAGCCATTTCCAATTTAACGCACAGCTGTGGTACAGCGGCTACAATGGGAAGATTATTACCAAGAACACAAATGTCTTAAAACTACATGTTTGGCCTAAAAACATCATAAAATAAAGGATGTTTCATAAGAAATATTGAAGTTGTCCGCCATATTGGGGAACAAATTAATAGGAAATCAAGAGTTTGGAGGTCAGGTTTATAGTTAAAAAGTTAATTATTGGTTAACTTTACATGAGACATTCGGTATATTGTACACGGGTAAAGTTTAGAGTATCAATCAGACATTTCAAAACATAAAACGTATTGATGACGAAAACCTTTTAAATAAAATAAAATAGTGTTTGTTGAAAATAATAATAGATGAAAATTATGTATAGCAACACTTTGGTTAAGACCTAGTTGCAAAAAGGTCGAGGGTGTAAAACCACATGCAAATTTTACTACTGTATCTTTACTGTAATAAAACACCTGGGATTCTCCAAATCTATTGCAACACGTATGAATTGAATGTGTTGATCGAAATGTAATATAGGTTGGTATAGCAGAGCGAGAGGGATTACGGTTTGTGTTGCCATAGCAACGAGCTGCACCACCATGCCTAGAGCTGAGCCAATCATCTGTTTGATCATATCACCTGTCAATTCAGCAACATATGGGTGTGTGCAGTCATAACTCTTTTAGTTATCAACCATCTTTTTGACTTTTTGACCGAGCAGTTATGAATTGATCTAATAAAGGTAAATGCCACAGGTGACTCGACAGTCCATCAAGTTATTGCTTAAAACATGTTTCTAAATGAGTGGTTGTTCAAACGATGTATGTAAGGTAAAAACTCAAACAATACAAGGTTTAAAATTTGTTTCAAAAGATATTAACAAAGAAAGAGTAGCATTTAAAGCAACCTAGTCTTGCTTGTGTGTACTCGTACGGCCTAAGGCTGGGTGGGCACTATTTTTAAATGTTTTACTCCTTTAGATTATAATTCCGTATTTTATTGTTGACAGGTGTTAGGGTTATATAAGAGACGAACTAGTAGGTCAAAGCTACCAGCTTTGGAAGTCACCGAAAGTTGAACCTTGGAGCAGTTCTAAGACACACATGTCTAAAGGTTACCAAGGTTGTTTAGGCTTTTATTTATAATATGTTGTCTACAGTTTGAAAATCTGCAATTTTGTTTTCCCAAATGTTTAACACAACTAGAGTTCAAAGTTATAGTGGAATAAGCTGTTGTTAAATCGTAAAACTATAACCGTAATTAATGGGCTTAAAGTTAAAAAAAAATAATATCATGTAGACTAGCTGGAAGACTATTTTATATATCGTGTAACAGCAATGTGCTTTGACGTTAGTACGTCATGTTATACGTCACGAAAGGTTCTTGTATAACTGTACACCCCGAGTCCATACAGTCTTCGCTTGTCGAACAGTATGTCCAATAACCATACGTCAACTTTCCACTGTTTTAATATTTCAGAAGATAATAAAACACAGCCCTTGTTTGGAAAACAGTAGAAGTGCCTGATTATAATGATAACGCAATATAATTTACGGCAATGACAACACGCGAGGATAATAATCCCCAATAAAAACCAAACTATAACGACCAACACTAAAACAATGATTAGTATCGAGCGCACGTAGGTGAGTGAATGAAATAATAATGACGTGTTGATCTGATGTACCTGTTACACTGATGCGGTCAAGGGGTGGGAGGTGCCGGGATCTGTTGCACTCCCCCCCCCCCCACCCGCCCCAACCACCCTGTCACCCCTACAGACCGCCCGACGCTCACATTAGGCTAGCCGCTGTCACTGTGCGCGTGTCTCAGCACACAGAATATGTTCTCACGCGTCACCGCTCTCCTCAGCACACAGGTAAGTTCTTACACACATGTATATATATGTGATTTCACCACCATCAGCTGTGTGGTTTCCAGGTGTTAAACTAGTGGACCAGCTGGGCGACTTGTTGCTTCTCAGGACACGAGGCGCGCGCTCTCCCTCTCAGCGCGACTCTGCCTCAATCAATATGGTAAATGACCTTTATATATGGATCAGTAGGTGATCCGTTACGCTCCAGTAGAAAGATTCGCTCTTCCGCTTCAAGTTGGAAGTTAGTTTAGTAATTTATTAATACGACGGTTTCTTGGTTTGCAAATAAATGATAAAAATATTCTTGAGAATTAATTGTTTGAAATCCACGGCCTTAGAGAGAGACTCTTGACGTTAGAAAACATATTTTAACCGTTCACACTGGTCAGCAAAATCCAGTAATTTTATTCTATCAATAATTAAATTTTCACAAATATAGTTAAATACAACTTTTATATACCAAATTGTTACTGAGAGTTATTACCATAGTAACTTTTAACAAGGAAAATGCAAAATTACAGCAACCGAAAATGATACATCGTCATATAAGCAAATTATTACAATATGCTGTGCTAAAATAATAGCGTATTGACTCACAAACTGTGGTTGTTCCTATAAATACAACTTCTAACGACGCATATATTTAATACAAATAAATATTATACAGCTCAGTATTGTAATAGTATAAATAAATCTCAGTTCAAAGAAACTTAAATAAAATTGGATAAATTTAAATTGAATCCAGTTGTATCAGCCGAGAAATACAGCGTATCCATGCAGAGGAGTTCATGTTCTGTTTTATATTTAGGTTAAGCAGTCTTACAATAATTATGGTCATATATACCTAATGTTTCTAATAGGTCGGCTTGGATACAACAAAATAGAGCGATTTTTCTTTCAGGATCTTTTTTAAATGTGTCCTTTAAAAATAACAACACGCAACCAACACAACACATTCTTCAAGTCTAATAAATTAATAGTATTTGTAAATTTGAGTAAAAGTGAAAAGAAAAGTCAATTAATCACCTGTAATGGACTGCGAAACACTTTACTTCGGGCGTACACAGATTATTGGTTTTTAAAGTTACTTTGCAACCACACTACGTAGAACATTAGTTTTAATATATACGAGGAAAATCTCAAATATTAAAATAATTGTATACACTTTAAATGAGTTTTCTCTGTAAACTCTATTTTGAAAATTGAAAAATGGGATATATGAAGATACTGGGGTATTCTAACCCTGATATCATAATGTAATACGAATGTACCAACGTAAAATAACACTATTTTTTATTTAACAAGAGTCTGAGTAAAGAAAGACTTAAAATTATTGCAATGAAACAAAATGACTACTTAATCAAAATTCATAGTTTATCGCGGGGAAACATTTTTAAAAGATGTATCATAATCGTCAAACTAATGTTCTGTTTGTTCTTCTATCGAGGTCTTATATAAACACTTTGAGCAACTTTATTTACATGGAAGAAAAATATAAAACCGCAGAGAAATACTGTTGACGAATCATTAAAACTTAATTGAATTATTAGTGTTGAATTAATAAAATTAACAAATAAACAGTTTATTCGCATAGAACGTTACTGCCAGTTTGAAGTGGAGAGTGGTTTGTGATACAGTCAAGGGCTAAGTGTGAAACATTGTTTGTAGAACTGTTTAAACAAGGTGTATAGATTACTTGCTCTGATTGGCTTATACCTAAACTTGACTAATGAATGTTCTAATTGCAAACACTAATTAACACTGAAGGTATTTGTTTGTTTCTGCTATGAGGTTTAAACCATTGTTTGTTTTATTTCCATGACAAATTGAGTATCATGCGTATACTTCTTTTTAAAACATTACATCAAAGAATGGTGTACTACAAGCATTCTACATCTACGTGTGTAACACCTTTGCAAACCAACGGCGACTTAATAATCCTCTAGGTTAAATAATTCCTTATACGAACTTTCTTCGAATCATTTTATTAAATACGGATCTTCTCAGAAGCAATAAAACGTTTACGTGGCAATAATTAAAGACATTGATTAACATTTCAGAGATTAGTCAAATTCCTGCAAGCTCAGTGCAATTTCAGAGAGTTATTAAAATCGTTCATCTCAAAATGAACCTTTTGTGACATTTTGCGTTGTAGAATGATATATGTATCATCTGCAAAACTGTTCTTTATTGTGTAAACTTATATCAGTCTAAGTTTAATTTTATATTTCTATGTACTAAATGGACCATCTTTGAAGATAATTAAGGGATTGGATCCTCTTTTTAAATGCTGCTTTGAAAAAAGGCTAACGGAGCCTAAGGGTTCTTAGTACACTTGAGAGGGGTAGGAAAGAGTTTTGAAGGAAGACTCGAGGACCTCTTCGTCCCAAAATGTCTGATGATACTTCTTTTCATGTACGTGGCAAGGACATTTAACGTTGAATCACAATCACTGTATCATACTTTAACCACTTACTATAATGTGTGTTATTAATCTGTCTAGTTATTTAGGCTAGATTTATGAATCCTGCTTTACATATTTATTTATTAAAATTACTTTTAGTTACTTTACCAATATTTCTTTGAACTAATACGAGACTTCTGGATGCGCTTATTAACAGTTTAATGTTTTATTACATTAAGATAGTTAAACACATAGGGCTTTGAAAGATTCTACCAAATTGGCTTAAGAATGAATTGAAAGGAACGGTGCTGAAGCGATCGCCGTTCTGCTTCGGATAAAATAAACCACGTACATCATCTGATTCACACAACATGTTTTATTGTACTCTATTTGGCTGTAACGAAGGTTAAGTACATGAAAAAGTAATTTGTGTTTTTCTTACCTATGTCCATATTTTATTGCGTGAAAAGGGAGATAGCACAATCTTATCATTAAGTTCTGTTCTCTTTATGTCCTAGTATGTATGTTTAATTTATATGTGATCCAATTATATAATAATATTTTTTAACACTTTACATCCTTCTCGTAAAACAATTATTATTTTTCTTTGGATTTTTATTTTTATGAATATGGTTTGAAATAACCTAAGGTCTAAGTTCTAATTTAGTCAAACTGAACTCAGTTGTGTAACGTTCGTTTAGACCAACGCCTAATCCTTTTAATGAGTCTACAAACACAGTGCTTTTAGATGCCGTAATCGATTATTATCACGTAGGCCAACAGGATTCACCATATTAGTTTACGTCCAAATCAAAGCGAATCGTGTATTTCTGTAAACAATAAGCGCATTATCATAGACCATTCTGTAAACTATTCTAACATCTAAAGCTTGTTAAAATTGTTTTTAATTAATAAAATAAAGCATATCTACAACCTTTATACTTTTAAGAATTGAGTTTGTAATTTGCAAAAGTTTTGAGGGAACTAGTTACCAACTGTCAAATACAAGCCATTAGTAACGAGATGAGAACAATTTTCATGGAACAATTTTAATGCAAAAATATAATGGCATACGCTTTATAGCTACGTTGGGAAAAATTACGTTTTTTATTATTAATATGATTTTATGTTGTTGTCTTATCATACTTGTAAAACACAGCGTTAAAAGTATTACTTTGCACACACTGTGTCATCCAAGTAATCTTTAGATTGAGTAAAGTAAAAGTGTTTTAACTGATTAGAATTGATAAGAAGGAATTTAGCAGCGCAGTGAGACAGCCTCGTAATGAGGAAGGATGTCATAGCGGAAGTGGAAGCTGTTATCTGTCTGATAATCTCTCCTGTCTTCCTTTCATTTCCTTTAATACACGACTTCAACTTATTTTCCTCCACAAATGTATTAGGTAGGCTACATAGAATCAAGTTGTCTTAAAACTGTTGTGGAAAAGCAAATGTAGAAATACAGAACAGCCAGTTATTAGTACTTCGATATTACCATAATAGACAATATTCAGGTGTATACAACTAGAGCTTTGAATACATCATGGAATATTCATTTATAAATTATTGGTTTGGAGCGGTTTTAGTCTTACAACGTTGGTATGATTCAAGCATTGAATGTCATTAAATCTCTACTTAATACAAAAACCTGTTCACCAGCACCAACTTTCATTTTTCCCTTTGTCCGATCCCGATGCCTGTAGGTGGTGCGCCAATTGTTTACTTTAAACAAAGGTCATTTAACAAACAATATTCTCTAGTAGAGAATCTCTACTTACCAAATTTTAAAACCTCTAGGTTTGAAACCGGCAGTGTGTGGCGGGATTCCCATACAATTTGACGTTCTATGACGAATTTATTCATTGACTAGCTTAGAGTACCCGCACTTCGCCTCGGGCTTTATTAACATAGCTGTGTGTATATTTAAATAAAATTGCAAATTTAAAGTAAACTAAAAAAACAATTTCCTTAGAAAACTATTTACTTCACCATGTTCTCCTTATAAGTGTTGGCTACCTTGTGAGAGTCATAGTTACTTCTGCCGTTCCTCCCATTTTAGAGCTCGCTTTGGTTTTTCGCAATTACTTTGAGGATGTTATATGTAAGTAAAATGCAGCTAAATATACACTGCGAGATTAGCTTAACTCTCAAACAAAGTTTCATTGCCATAGTTTCAACCGATTTTGACTTGTAAGCGGTCGAAAATGCCTGAAAAACCTTTTCAGAGTCCACTTTGGTCTCTTACCATTTATTTTGTGGATGTTAAAAGGTTAAGTTTGCTTGTTTAACGAGGCGAAGTTAAGACTACAAAGTCCTCTCTCTACCACTGAACGATCTTTACCTTGCGTCACCGTATAGTCTCATTACAAATGTAAGTGGTGACTGCGGGATCGAACCCGCGCCACCAGAGTGATGAGCTCCGGAGTCGCGGCGATACCAATCCGCCACGCTCCGATGTTGTATTGATACAAACCATGGATAAAGACACACTGTGTAATAGGCCAAACCCTTAAACAAGTTTCACCGGCAAAGCTTCAGCCATTTTGAGTTATAAGTGGTCCAATATGCCTTAAAAACGTTACAGACATACATACAGAAAGTTAGGATTTTTACGCTAGTTTTGGTCTTTCCAAAGTTTATAAACACCAAACGACCAAAAGCCGATAGATTCATTGCAACTTATGGACAAAAGTATTATTTTATTTATATAGATAGATTTAATCATCAACAACCACTAAGACTAGGGCGAGAGCACTGTAAATAGCTGCAGATTAGTTATCTTTTCCTTGTTACATCACCTTCTTCATAGCAGCTCGTTTACAAAGTTTAACATCTTTCAGCTCGTTATAACTAAACTAAGCTTAATAAAAATATTGACCTTACAGGTAATGGGTACTCGACAGTTATTTTAGTTAAAGAAGAAATATTTTGTGTACCATTTGCACTTTATTGATGGTTTGAAATGGATGAAGCCCCATTCATATATAATTTTCTAATACCTTAAATTTTATACTACCACCAATTTCCTGCCTATTAGTCAATGGAATATGTAAGATACATTTCGAGGGTTCTTTCGAAAATTGTGTTCCATGCTTGTCTGCTTGAGGTATTTAGCTAATCGATTATAGTCTATATACTGTCAAAACCCTAAACTCCAAACCGTCGTTTTCACCGTGGACGTTACCAGGGAACCCGTCAGGGAGACGAATATCACTGCGTGCTCAATGAAGAGGAGAAAAGATGATCCCAGGGACCTTTGTAGAATGTCCTATGTTAATTTAACGTCACATAAGACATTAAATGGCGGTTGCGCCTCGGACGTTAACTTAACTTTGTATTAAGACTGACACTTCAACACCTAGTGATAAAATATATACTATTATTCCTGCATCATGACAAAATTATAGTTCATCACTCAGCCCAGAAGTGAATTTTTGATTTTGATTACACTTTAGCTCAATTTAAAAAGCTTTACTTTAGGTCCTAGTAGTGAAATTCATCAGTTTTGAAAGCAAATAACAAAACAGAAAACATTAGTGCTAACAGTGTAAATTCGTGTAGGGAAATAAACAAGGTTATATATAGATTATCACTTCCTTATTTTTGAGTACACTGTTCACAAAATTAAATTACCGTTCTAAGTTTAAAAACTTAAAGAAATTATCTTTGCATATTTATAGCCAGATATTCTAAGCTAATGGTTAGCGAACAACGTTTAATTCATACAGAGAGAGCTGGCACAGAAGAGTGGCTTTTAACCTCTAAATCATTGAAAACAAGTTGAAAAATTAATTTTAAAATTAACAGTACCCAAGAACGTGTTTGATAATAGTTTTATGGCGCCCAACCGTTTAGTTTCCAGCTATTACAGATTAGTACACAACAACCAAACAAATACGATGACTTTACAAATTTAAGCAAAGTGAAGTTCAAGTGTGTGATATAATCCTAACTTCTATGTTATTATATGAGGCGAGATTCTACAAGTGCTCCAGATAAGCTGAGATACATCAGTCAGTCACGTGAGTCATCTGTCAAAGTCAGGTGTCCGAGCGGACAAGTGAGTCGCCAATGAGGCGTCGCGCTCGAAACCCTCCAATAGTAAACGTGCCCTTTGTTACTCGTACATGCTGCTCTACTCGTGATTTTGTAAACATGACCTTAAGCAGAGAAGGCGTTTCATATTGAATAAAAACATATATAGAATTAAAGTTCTTGCGAAATGAAATTACACTGTAACTTTCATTATTTGATTCAATTAAGCTCAAACCTATTATTAACAAAAAGCAATATTCACATATTGAACATACGTAGAAACGTACTCGTACAATGCAATTAAGTCAATCAGTCATATTTTTGGTATATATTGATTGTATGACTATTCGTTTGTGAGCAAAATTAATTAGCCTTAACTAGAATTTATAGTATAAATGCAACTGGCTGAGATTAACAATTAGAGATAGAGAATAGTTTTAACACAACATTTAATATATTTACCCATTAACCTGTTGTTCGTCAAACTCAAGATCGAGCGTTTATGATATTTAAATATCAAAATTTGATACAATGTTAGCTTTCCTCATAATAGCGGCTTCACTGTTCATAGTGCGCATCTAGCTTCATGTCATTGCCTGCGGATAATGCACTTCTCATTCTATTTCTACTATATTTAAATAACTTATGCCATATTCAAGATTCAGTGTGTCCAATTTTGTCGATTAAAATTCAAAGATGTCACTAATAATTAATATTATTTTTATTTTGTCATTGTACAAATATTTTTGTGTTGACAAAAAAAACATATAACATAAAACAAGAACATATTTACAAAATCAAAAAACAAACAAACAAAAAAACTAAAGTAACTGATAACTATTTGGGTACACATAATTTTAAATTCGCTAAAAATTTAATATGAAATTGCTTAATTTATTATTTTGATCTATAAACTCACCACGCTGTAGAAAGAATTGGTAACCAAATATGTCTCAATGTTAATTTGAAACGTTTTAGATGATAGATGTTCTATAATTTGTTCTGGAAGTGCATGGAACAGTTTTATGGTATTTTAAACTATTATAAATTAATAATCAATCCTGTTTTGCCGCCATCTTTTAGAATAATAGTTTCAAAACTGTATTTGTACCACTTAAAAACTGGATCATAATTACATTTTTTATAACAAAGTATTTCGATATAGGAAATTCAAGTAAACTTGTGGCTACGGTAGGCTATATTTTTTGTTTAACATTATACGCTTTATGATACAATTAAGAAAACAATACATAAGTGTCAACATGTGCAGTGGGATGAACCAAACAATACGGTGGAACACTGGGAAGGAGACGAAAGAGATGCTCAACATGATAACAGAATCCATTACCGGACCGACAACCTCTCTCAATCCAAGCATAAACTGTTTCCGCTAGCTGAGAGATCAAGGCATGCTTACCTTTGCTTCAAGATATATTTGTCGAAACATAACTTTGAGTTAAAACTCAGAATATCACCCCAGAAATAATGTTTAATTTCCTTTAGCATTAGCAACATACCGTTAAAATTTAAAATATTGGGAATTAAAATTATAAGTTAAATAAAACTCGCATTTAGGTTGCACACGTATCATATTTTTGACATATCAGACCATCACCTGCGTGGTTCGGAAGTCGTGGCGTGGTCCTGTAGTCCAGCTTCATGGAGGTCAGGTTTTGAGGATGATATAGGTCTAAAGCGGCTCAGATAGTCTCAGTGATCATCTGATGATACCCCCATCAACTCCCACCATCGTTTAGATATATTAGACCATCACCTGCGTGGTTCGGAAGTCACGTTAAACCGTTGGTCCTTGTATTTCCATTGGTCATTGGGCTATTAACTAATGACCCATTCTAAGGAAGAGTCGCCCTTAGTTTGTAACGAGACTACACCTCACAACTCATTACAAACACTCATCACACTCATCTTTCACCACATATTTGCCTTAAAATACCCTCATGAAAGTGGTCGGCATCTCAAATAAATAATAAATAACAATACGTACGATTCACGGCCTACTGTATAACTGGGAAAGGGCCTTTACTAACAGTCTTACCACCGGGCTCAAGTGGAATAATTCCACTTGAATGTATTTTATAATTCGAATGTATTTAAACGGAACTTGGATCTTAAACTTAAATCTTCCACTCGTTCAAACATCAAAATAATTTTGAAGTACTTTAAAATGATTTTTGTTAAATTGGTGGAAGATTTAAGTTTAAGATTTAAGTTCCAGGGTACTTTATTTTTAGGCAATACATTATTTTATAGGCTTTAACGATACTCTTTTCTATTTGTGCTCATACAAAACTGGGTTATTTATAATAATGTCACTTCTTAAATTCTAAGAATATAAAATAGCAGAAGTTTTCATGCTTAAAGTGCTATTTATCATGGACCTCTTAATCTTATTTTACTAAAAACAATGATATATTTTCACATACATATGTTAAATGAAAGCACGCACTAAACCTTAATACAAACGTCACAGATTAGAGTAAATTTCATATTGGAATGTAATTATGGACATTCAACGAGACTTCTAAGAAGCTACTTATTTGTAAATAGGTTTGGTAATTGTATGTTCTTCAAGGCGTCATCCAGTATTAAATTTGGAAAACAATATCACACGTAAAATTATTAGCCTTCCGCTTTTGTTTAATTAAAGACCCACACATCTTGAAGTGATAGAAAACAAGTCGTGCTTGAACGAACATATTTTCAAGATGTACGTTGAAACAAAATCTATTTCTCAGTGAACGTGAGGATCAATCAAATTGTGCAGGAAAGGTTGGAGGAGCGAGAGTGCCTCGAGGATGAAACAGCCACTTCACCGACTCCCCTCCCTCCACTCCTGCCCCCGCAGCTACCCAAGAGTGGGTTGTATCCTCCATCCCTTCACCCACCCTTCGGTACCAATTGAATATCCGGCCAAGGGACGAAAAAATAAGCAATCGGTAATGAACCCTTTTTATCTAAATTATACGACAAGCGTTGACATTCCTTCAGCGACATAGTTTTTCTCTAAAGTCGCTGCGGAAAATACTTTAAAATTTAGTTCATGTAGTTTTCTTAAAGATTGATGATTAGACTGGCTTGAATGTACATATTTTAATGTGTTTATAAAGTTACAAATTCCCCAGAAATATAGAGTGGATGTTATCCAGTAACTCCAGATATACATGGCAGATTTGTGTAATCTTACAACTTTTACCATTTGTTTATTGCATTACGGACATAAAGTATTTTATTTGTACTTGTTATTATTGTGTTACTTGTTTCAATCTAAATGTACAGAAAACAACATAATTCCATAAATACTAAAAGCTTGAACAAATCCTTTATGTCTAACAATGCCATTAACCTTTAGCTATAGTAAAACCGTATGGTCGTATAGAATAATAATAAATAATGGTTAAATTATACCTTTCTTTGAATCCATTTTAATACTCAGCGATTGGCTTTCTAGACACAGTTCTATAAAAGTACGTAACCTCAGTAACGGTTGTTTACATTTAAGTAGTTTTAGCATTAAGATTCAAACACTTAAGTAAGCCTATATGGTAAAAACATGATTTTCCATCAAAAGTAGGCTCTGTTTACACAATTATTGTATATAATTACTAAACATATGAAATACGTCCCAACAAGCGAAGAACGTCATGTTATGTTCTTAATCCAGTACAGGCTATATTTCACTGTGAGACGTTTGCCATGACGGATTGAGATGGGATCAGATGGGTGAGAAATTGTCTACGAAACCGCCTGCGTGTGGAGATAAAGTGCTCGCCTATCCCACACGATTTATAAATGTCTTTCAAACCAGCAACGTAGTTACAACAGTTCCTCTGAACTGCAAAGTGACTCTTCTCTTCTGCAAACAGAAGCATTATAACTGTTAACATACAAGTCAATGGGCTTTTCTACAGATTTCTGTGTTTGAAAACTACACAACGTTTCAAGAGGTATGAAAACTCCCACTTGTTCCAGGTTGTACATAACCTAAATAATTTTTAATCTTAACAACTACTGCAATATGCTACAGAAACAAATCAAAATAATTAATCGGTCTGTAAGAGGGTACAGGAATATGAAACACTACAAATCAATATATGTACTTAAAAACACAAAAGGCCTATACACCTATACAGTGTAACAATTTATTTACAAGTTTATTGGCATTTTTTGTTTCTAAAAGTACTTATACTATTTGCCAATAATCTCCGTGTAAAAAAATAAGTCAGACTTGAACAAAGAACAGTAAGACAATGATGTTTATTGACAAACTAACAATTCAATAATGATTCACATATGCTAAAATAAAACAAATGTAAATATAGTCAAATCTGGTAACAGGTTATAACACTCCGCTTCAAGAACTAACTATAAATCAACGATTAAAATTAAAATTTGGAAAGATTTAATGACGCTTTGTGTCGCCAATCACTCACAACCACGAACTCAGACGTCTCGAAACGCTGGGTAGAAAATAAGCTAGATTTAGACTAAACTGCGTTAGATTTTTCCATGTGACAAAATGCTGATTGTATACATATAACTACAAGAACCTCTTTTTTTACTTATATTTTTCATTTTTATTGTAATCATTTCATTATTTTTTATCAGTACAGTACACGCAGAAAAACATAAAAGCATTACACGAGAAAACAATCAACTTAAGCAATGTTTACTTTTTTAAACAAAGTTTTTCAACATCATGAGCGTTTTGTTTCTACTTTACAATGTTGGTTTTAAACATCCTTTAGTTTTAATTATTAAAAATTATAGCTATTTGAAAATGTATAAAATAGATTATTTGCTTAGATAGCTTTATCATATATTTTATTTTAACATACGCAATAACCTGCATACGTTTGTCCTGCTTCCTACACGTGTTGTCAATATCAGTAACTTAGCCAAACAATTAGTAACTGAATTAATATTTTTGAACAGGCTGGACAGTTTTCTAATCTGTCTACCAATAGATGTAGATTTGTACGGCCAACACTGACAGTAAGGATTTAGTTAAAGCCCGAATCTCCAGAACTCAAAACTACAGTAGTAGTAAATCTACTGTATATTAGATTGTCGTAGCCATGTTTGTATATTCCCTGTAAATAAACACAGTAGTTTCTTATCATATGATTTATAATATTATTTTTGTATACTATAAATATTATTTATAGTTGAATAGAACATAAGGTATGTGGTTGGATTAATACAAAGGAAATCAAGACAGTAAGAAGAGAGAGAGGTAGAAATATTGATATAACGCCCAGCAGGGGGACTTAAAACAATACCTGGTATTCAATAAATCTTATTTACTATGGCTTTGTTTGTTTTGTAAGGTATTATATTTTACTCCGTCAAAAATTCAAAGAAATATTTGGACCAGTTATTTTCCTGTCTATTTTATCTCCGCTCCTTTAATTGTGTTCAAGTTTTAATTGCTGGCGTACAAGATAATTTGCGGATTGAGCAATATTCAACAGCTTAGATATGTAGGGTCACAGTAATAATAGACTAATCATTATGGATTTGAAGTTTTAACATTTTTAAAAGTAAAACTCTCAAACAAACACCACCAGTAGTACGCACGCAAGTTATCATCTTCGTATTACTAAATCTATTATATCTGTTTCTATATTTCTGTGCGGTATTAAAAACTAACGTTATTATAACCAGTTAAAGGAATTTCATTTGTTAAATAACTCTTTTCTTTTAGAAGTGGCGATATACGATAGGTAACAATGAAACTATATGTTTCTAGTTATAAAGCTCTAACTTGTTGAATTTTTACAGCAGTCGAGTTATTAATCTTTATTGATTTAGACTGGTTTTCAATACAAAAATATGATGCTCAAACTCTCACTACTAACAAAATTACCTGCATTTACAATTTGTTATAAATTTGTTTTAGTTAGTACTTGTATGTGTTCTAAAGTAAAGTTCAATTGTATTCGTGAAGGGAGTTCGTATATTCAAAGTCAAATAGTTTATTGCCATTAAATACTATAATACATGAGCACACGTCAAAATGTATACACTATTTAAATAGGTGATACTGAGTTTTATAGCTTACTCAGTCTCTACCATTCATGGCTCAGAAACTCACTGACTTTATAGAAGGCATTGTCTAGCAAAACCTGTTTTAGTTACCTTTTCAATGAGTTGTTAAGGTTCTTGAGAGACAGGAAGGGCATTAAGTCGCACTCCACACTGCAGAAGATAGAGTTTGGAAAAGGTTGTCCGGTGTCTTGGTATTGGGAGATTGCTTCTGTTATGCAAATTGAGATTGGGATTTACTGATAGTGTTTCAGGATGTAATGTATATTCTATACTTATATTTTACAAATTGAAAAGACATAAAGGGCTACTTTTTGTTCAGGCCATTTTCAATACTAACAAGTTCACTAATTCAAGAAATGACATTTATTGAATACATGTTTATAATATGATACAGTCACATCTTAAATCACAAATAAAGTTTATCATAAAAAGTTACCGCAACAATTTCCGTCAACAAAACGTATTATTTCTAGCTCACTTGTCACTTAGCGCGGATAAATATATGATTAGGATTTCAGTCACGGGTCGCCATTTCGCCATTTGGTCGTTTGTCTCGGGTTTGCAAAATGATTCTCTAATTGCGACGTGTCAGCTGTGAAACTGTCCAACTTGTTCTCGGCCAGACGAACAACTTGACAACTATTTAGCGAGCACATTTCACTCTTCTCCGTGCTTTTCTCTGCACAAATCCTCCTTTTTATTATTACTTTTGCTTAATCTTTTAGCTAGAATACGAAATTAAATTTAAATGACGACAAAAACTTTAGTTCATTTAGATCAATTGTTAATAATGCAAAATGACTATAAGTTTTTTAAAATTTATTTAATGTTTGTAAAATAAACCACAGTTTTAGAAAGTATAATTGTGAACTTTTATTAATTTAAAACTTCAAAACGTAATTTCTGAATTTAAATTCTATATTGAGGAATTTAAAATATTCCTATATATGTATATTGAGGCTCATCAAAAGTGTGTGTAATCCACAACATGTTTCGGCTATTTAAAAGCCATTTTTTAGTGGTACATGTAGAGCAACAAAAATAATAACACTATGAGTTTTGAGTTAAAAAATAAAATAAAACACATAAAAATATACAAATATAAAAAAATAACAAAATTAAGACTAGCTTTTTAAGGTTGATTTTAAACTCCTGACTGTATTATATAATTCATTATTTCCTTGATATATTTTTTCATTTAGTAATACGGTGTGGTTTTCTTTAGATGCACTATAAATTTCAAAATCTTCTAAAACATTTAATCTTGATATGTTTTTAGTGTGTTTCAAAATCTTCATGTTAGTGTGTATGTCTGTATAATTATGCTGTGTATGACTTAAGTGTTGTGCAAATTTAGATTTTTGGATGTTACTTGGGTTAGGGATGTGTTCTTTGAAGCGTTGATTGAATGTTCTTTAAGTTTGGCCAATATAGTTTTGTTGCTCTACATGTACCACTAGAAAATGGCTTTTAAATAGTTGAAACATGTTGTGGATTACACACTTTTGATTGCCAATTCAGTCTTTTTATTTACAAATTATATACATTTTTATTCTAAGTTATTCTGTTTGCTTCAAATATACTCAAAATCAATGCTAATAATTCTAATAATAATCTGACTTTTTGAACAGGAGTTACGGTCACTTAAGGGTTATGCAAACGTTTATCTTTAAACGTGAACTTTTGGAGCGTATCCCCGTTTACCTATCTATACTGAAAACAAATTAGCATGCTAATAAATATAGCTTTCTAGTGTAGTAGGCTATAACATGAGTAAAAAACAACAAAACAATAATATTTTGAGACTATATCACTATATCACTATTTGAGATGCCGACCACTCTCATGAGGATATTTTAAGGCAAATATGTGGCGAAAGATGAGTGTGATGAGTGGTAGTAATGAGTTATGAGGTGTAGTCTTGTTACAAACTAAGGCCGACACTTCCTTAGAATGGGTCATTAATAACCCAATAGCTCAATGACCAATAAAAATACAAGGACCGACGGCTTAACGTGACTTCCGAACCACGCAGGTGATGGTCTCATATGTCTAAACAATGGTGGGAGTTGATGCGGGTATCATCAGATGATCACTGAGACTATCTGAGAATTGAAACAAGCAACATATGCTTTAGTATAAAAATTACCTTTTGATTAATTGTCTTCATTAATGCAAATATGACCACAAATTTGTGATAACTGGCTGCAAAGATACCATAGGTACTACAACTCATAGATAGTGAAATTATCATCAGAGCTAGCCCAGGTAACCTATAGTTTCCTGAAAATCATGTACTTTATCAGCGTTTGCGTATCATAGTAATTATATGTACAGTATAGTGTTGCTATCACGTTTGCTAGAAGTTTCGTAATTTACGTAGGGGATCTGACCTCCTGACTACGCCACTGTAAAACCGTGCGTATTAATACGAACAAAATATAAAACAAAACGTTTCTTGTGGTTTTAAAAGAAGCGGCACAATAGTTCTAATCTAGTTGTAAGCTTACAGCGTACAGTTTAAAAATGCATACTGCTACTTAGATGTTATATTTACCTTATAACCTCAGGATGTCTGGCATCCTTTGTTTTATAATTATTAATTACGACGAGTGCAGCAGCAGGCACAAAGGATAATCAAACATGATTCAAAGAGCTGCTTGGGGCTATTCTGTCTCATACAGACCCAGCACATAACGTCAGTTACAAACAACGATAAATAAAGTGAACCGTTACACACAATCCTGTTGTTTGCTCAAATATTTCTATTTTGTTCTATCATTATATGAGTTTCACACAAGTCGCGTAAATTTACAAATACTTGATAATTTAAGTTGACTGCATAAAATATTTTTCTTACTACGCGTTGATTAGAAAACTACAAATTACAGTGGAACTCGAAAAGGTACTGTCACATGCAGGACATATGGAGTGCTTATGCCTTGCCTCTGGCGTAGAACTATTTGGTTTCATTTTATAGTTTATTTCTATCAACTCTGCCTGTGGTCTCAACATCTGTGCAGCAATACATCATTTACTGGATATACGTAAATCATATTTTATTTTACAACGTTTATTGTAGTTTTCCTTTTCAGCCTTTGTGTTTTTTAAACTTACTCTTACTTATAACTTTCTAACAGCCTCGTGGTTTGATTACATATTTATGTTCTTCTGTTCGAATACACATTTTACCGTACCTCTGATCTTTCTCTCAGCCTTCGGGTTTGGAGTTATATACAATAACAATCGTTCTCTCACTAGACGTTTGGCACTGAAGTTACATTCACAACAATTATCTAGTGATTTTAGCCTTGCAATTGAATGTAATAACACGGAACCCCCTGGTGAATGATAAAATAGTCACCCTGGATATTTTGTTGTTTTAAACAAGTTGCAAACACGCAATATCTTTGCAAAGATGCAACTTATCTAGTGATTGCGTCATTTGCAACAGTAATAACACTTCAATCATTAAAGAAAAAAACATATGTATCAACTAATGTGTGTATACATATTTTGAATCACTCAATTTAAAACAAATGTTCAAAAAACAAACTTTATCATGTTTGATGTTATTAAGTCGAATAGGATTCAGTCCCCACTAGTTGTATTGAAAAATGAAATAATTGAAGAAGTTAAAAGTATCGAATTCTTAGGAATACATTTAGATAACAAACTCACATGGGAGTCACATATTGATTTTGTGAGTAAAAATTGTGCTCATCCATATTTCTCTAAGAAGTCTATCGCAATATTGCACACAATTTTGAAAACATATTATGGTTTAGTTCACCCTTACATGTCTTATGGTGTATGTTTTGGGAAAATTGTTCCAAAAATAAGAAATGAGAATTTTCATTTTACAAAAGTCTGCGATAAGAATAATTTGCCGTCTTGGTTACAGAGATTCCTGTAGACTTGCATTTGAAACATTACAAATTTTGACACTGCCGTCAATTTATATCTATGAAACTATAATATATTGCATTTCAAAATGTAATTTAGTTCAAGGTAGAGAAATTCATTGTCATAATACTAGATTAGCTCATTCTTAGAACAAATAACACAGATTAAACATTTATTTTCAGCTACCTTCAAGGTGAGTGTAACATTATTTAACAAACTCGATCAGTCTGAAAATTACAAAATTTTAAAGCATTTAAAACTAATTAAAAACCTTTCTAATTTCAAAAACAGTTTGTAGTGTTGATTGACTGGTAATTGGATTACTCATTAGGTATTCTGTTTATTTCTTGTTACTGATGGCTGATTTGTTTCTAAATTTCAAAATGAATTGCAAAAACAATATTTTGTATGGTTAAATAAATAAATAATATACAACTACATAACACATAGTGTCACAGTCGATGAGAACATTGTACTCCCTGCTCCAATAAACGGTTCCAGTGACCAATAGGAAAGGAGACAAGAAGTATCTAAATTTTAGTCAATCAGTCACGAAATATGTTACTCTGCAGTGAGACCGAAATGTTTTTAGCTCATTATAATGATGTTTTGACGTGGTGTGAACCGGATGAACTACATTATAGTTGTGACACACGCCGCGAAAGCCTAAAAGTTAAGTTTACAAAGTTAGTTAGAAATAGCTTTTGTTTTAAGGCAACTACTGTTTGTACAGTAATTTCAATTACGTAAAGTACACATTGATGGAGAGGTATGTACAGGAATTGAGTGGTTGTTTCCTTTCACTAATGGCTGGCGAATCAACGATTTATAAATAACGACAAACTAAAAATAACTACCCGTTTCTTTGTACAGCTGTAGGCAGAATGACAATTAGAATCGTGCACAAAAGGAAATCACCAGTTCAGTCACGGGTCTGCAATTTACCAGTTTGTCCAGAGCTGTGACGTGTCAACTGCTGAAACTGTCAAACTTCTCTCTATTCGCTAAATAACTTTCAAACAAATAACTGCAACTTTTTAATCTTGCCTTAAAAATTACAAAGGCTCATTAAACTAATATATTATTTAACTTAATAAATATATACTCATTAAAATTATTTATTTAATGTGGCCTTTTATATAAAGGTTGCAGACAGTAATATAAGCTCATTTATGATCGTAGAGGTAAGGAGCAAAGTATTTTGCGTTTATTTCGTAATTAGAAAGACATTTTTCCTGACTGATAAAAAACACGAATAACAATTTTCTAAAAGATGGCAAACCATATAGTGATTAATTAATTTTGGTCTAAATTAAATAGACTGAAACAAAGTATTTAATTAACCAAGCCGGTAATTCGTACTTTAGTACTTGTTAACTCAAAACGACATGTTTGGCTAAAGATTTAAAACGTACTTTATAGACACTTTATTTTGTACTGAAGAGTTTTTCGTATAACACTGAAATTATTTGACATTTATTTTCATTTATTATACATTGATTTATCCACAAACAGTTTATGGTAACATTTACAGATGGTCTTGTTGCTCGATTTGAACCCAAAATGGCTTCCTTACGGAAGTAAAACTAAGAACAATAAGTGAATTCTTGTTTTCAGTTTTTATTTGTCCCTCTATAATGGAATGAAAACATTTAAATATAACGCATTTAAATATTAACATTTAATACAACACTATGTTTAACCCTTCTTAATCTTATTTTTAATTAACGTTCGTTATATGCCACAAAATTAATGTATTAATCCTTTAAACCTGTTTAGAAAGAAAGATAAAGGATAACATACTACTGTGGACGTTTTCCATCAGCTTTAGTAAACTAGAACAACACGACATTATGGCATCCGGAATCCGATACCGTCTTTAGACAATAAGTAACCTGAAAAAACAAGTATGTCTTAGGTCACATACTCAGAAACTCCATCGTCAACAAAGAACCTCATACAAAGGAACGATGCAGGTTGCTCAAAACATCTTAAAGCTCTGGTTCGTGGAAGGGCTGGGAAACGGGGATGTTGAGGAAAACCTTTTGATAGAAATTATAAACTCTTTGTTCCAAACAAGTAACAAAATAATCCATGTAACTAATACAGTTTTACTATCAATTACTGAGCTGTGTATTCAGTATAAAGCACTAGATATACTTTGTAATATTTCAAACTCCGGAAACCCATCTTTAAGGAAAATACTAAGGCAAGGGACTAATTTAGCAGTTCTTAGGAAAGTAATTCTTTTAATGAATTATGAACAATATTTCTCGTCATACTGTCTTTTTACAGAGCGAGAGATTGTTCTGGTTCTGGAAAAACTTCAATGAAAAAAATCCAACACTGTATAACCATCAAACAAGTAAACTCATATCAAACATTTTTCCTTTTATAGCTAAGAAAACATAAGTTGTAACCGAAAATATGTTCCGTCTCAAATTACATTGCCTGAACATGTTGTAAAATCTGGGCAAGTAAACTGATTTAAAATGTTTTTATTTTGGGATTCCATGTTTGATGAGTAAAAGTTTAAATAGGAATGCCTTGAGCACTTCCTAAATTACAGTTGAGTTGCGAGTTTGTAATCAAAGTGAAGAGTATCGAGCTTGAACCAGTATCGAGTCCCTGGAGTGACGTTTTCAGCAATACACATTTTATATACTAAAGTCGTAAACACGTAGGCCTTATAAATTATAATATATTACGTAGCGTAAAACAATAACGTTTAGCTTACTACATTTCTTTTTTACGGCTGCTAATTTTAATTTGTTTTTCTGAACGCTGAATTTATAATGTATAATATAGACCTATATTCATTCTGTAGAAACCTCTGAACAGGCTAGCCGTATCGGAGACCTAAACATTCTTGAATGAAGTACGAGTACATTATTAATATAATGTTATTTTTGGTTTTCTTGACTTTATGCTTTAGGATACTTTTTAATGTTAATAGTCAAGTAAAAATTTAAAAGAAATGTTTTGTCGTTGGTTCTTAATTTTGTGTATACATGATTTATGGTAATACTAGTTTTCATTAACTATTGATTTTATTTTTGTCTGATGGCGTGAAGGCCTGGAACGCTTAGATGCCCTGGTCTGGGAGCTAATCCCAAAAATTAAAATTCAGTTTGACAGGTCAAAGATAATTTATTTTGGGTTCAGTTATATTATTCAGGGGACTGACGTTTATTGTATGCACTGCGTGAAAGAAATGTATTTTTAATTTCAAACATGTGACAATAATTTCAAATCAAAAATAAAAGAAATTTTTTTATTATAAAAATAATAGCTTTCAATATTACATACAAGTTAGTTATGTAAACTAATTTGAGTTTATCGTAATTTGTAAACGTTGTTCTCAATACCGTTCGCGATGTTAGGCTTCAAATGCTTACTCTAGCCCCAGCATATGAGTTCCTATTATCAAAAACAATTTATTCGAGCCATTTCAATAACTTTATGATTACATTTTTATATGTCTTCATAATTAGTTTAATATGGTGTAAATCGTTTGATAACGCCATTAACTATACAATGTAATTAACATCAATTAATGAACTGTAATTGTAATTGCATTGTGTTTGATGAAAAGCACTAGCATTTCGTTATTTTAAATTTGTTAAATTTGTACTGGGTTGAAATAATTAAAGTAAATCTTATTTTCGTAACATAAATTGAAAAATAAATCGGAATCATCATGCTTAAGAAAACCACCGAACATACAATCATTTTGCGGAAGACATCAGAAGCTCTTTTACTCCAATGGTGTGCACCACTGACTGCGTACTTTATGATGAGTTTAAGCAAGTTCTGAAAAAAAAAACTGCGAGTGGTTATGAGTTTAATATGGCAAAACAGATTCGGAGTAACCAAGGACTTAGTCATGGTTTAAATATAGCTTTCGATAATCAGGGATAATTTCATGAGACCTCGTGGGACAAAAGAGCCAGTCATGCCGTGGACGTTTGAAGAAGGACCTAATTAAAGTTATAAGTTTACAAAAGCAATATCAGTTAAAACGTAAGGTGAATTGTATTTAGTCATAAATCAGAAATATATTTGTTGAAACCAGAAGAACCTAAAACCTTATTGTACTAGCACTTTTGAAGTCGGAAGATTTTTTACAAACAGATGTGTTAAAGCTGTAATATACATTACTTGGCAGTTCAAATGCAAAATATACACCTTTTTAGGATGCAAATTATTGTATAACTTGTTCTTAAAGAAATATGGACGCCCACAAACCAGAAATGCTTAAAACGCTTAAAGACAATAAGGCAATTATTTAATTAAGAAACTATTTTAAAATGAGATATTCATGCCATCAGCGTGGTAAGACACTGGCCTGGGACCATGAAATGAGCACTGATCATAACCCCCACAACACGTGTTTTCAACCCAATCCAATCTTATTATACCTATATATATATGGTATATATGTGCACTCTCTCAACTAAAAGGTTGATCACATTTTTTGTTCGATTTTCATGAAATTTGGTAAAAATGTTTGTTTGTAAATATGTCGGAGTTCTTTAAGGCAGAAAAATCGGACCACCGCAAGTCTTCTTTTGGGGAGTTTCTAAAAAATGGGGTTTTAATGCTTTAAAAATTAAATGTCATTAGATTTTCATGAAATTTCAAATATGTATTTCATAGTATCAATTAATACACTACAAATTATAAAACCCGCCAAGTCCTTTCAAAATGGCGACCAAAAACGTGGTTTTCGCTATAACTGTGGAAATAATAGTCCTATTTTAATAAAATTTTATATGTTTATCGCTTCACGGTATGTAATAACACTTGCAGTAAAAGAACAAGTACGTTTAAGGCCGAAGGCCGAATCGTGGCTGTGAACGTAAACTGTTCACAGAACTCCCGTGGTGAAGCTGTGAACGGAGCGAATTAAAGTAACAAATTGCAAAGATTCACTTTAGCACTTAGCTGCGTGTCGGCCTGGTTTGTAATAAAACTAACCTTTAACTATTTACCAGTCAACCATTTTCTTTATCCATTGTTAATTATAACGTTTTTAATCGGTAAGCATACCTATCGACTTATTGTTCTAGAAAGGTGGAAATTACGAACCTAGAGGTTCCAACTTCAAAAATGTCTAATCATACTGATACGTATTAAGCTGTGACATTTTTAAACAATTTAAAAGAACTCATTGATACATACACAAATTTGTAAGATAAATTATTTTGCAAAGGAAATGTGATCAAAACCAGGACATCTTTTCCTTTTGTAGTACTACTACTGTTGTCATGTCTTCCACTGTAGCTCAGATATTTCTCAGTAAGCTTTCATTACTTTGGAATTGAATGGTTGGCTATTGAATTTCTAAGATAAGTTAACTGTGGTATCGTATTTTCCTTACCATGTTCATGCTGTTGGGGCTAACAGCCCAGTCCAGAAGCTGCTAAAATTCCAGCTTCTAATCAGTGTTTAAAACCAAAGGTAAAGTCCTTATTGAAACGAAAGTATTGATAATACTTATTACTTATTCAAATGTATTATCAATTGAAATAAATGTAAGTGTTATTTTACACAAACTACAACCCAGTTTAAAATTATATGACTTAAAAGCTAATAATTTGTGCAAGATAAGGTGTTTTGTTTAATATTGTTCCTGAATTTCTACTTTCTAAGTTTTGTCTCTAGCTAAGACACCCTGGATACGTACAGTTTCAAGACACCGCAGCTGGCCAGTAAATGCCGTGTGCAGACGCGCATTAGGAAAGCGACATCAAGGTTATGGATGATGGTGATTAGGGCCAGGTGTGAGTCTGGATTGTGACCTGAATGTGTTACTCTGCGTAATTAGAGAATAGCCAACAAAACGTGAGACGATATGTCACAAGTGTCATCTCTTCACTCAGTCCTGCATTGAGTGTGTACGTCATAGAACCTCAACTGCTTCAACTGATAACAATACTATCAGTTGTTTGTTAAAATCTGTCAAAACTTATTGGGTTGATATCGAATGTGTAGGAAAAAGTCAATGAGTAGTATTGTCTTTTGAATAGTCCCTCTGTAACAGATATTTACAAGTAGATGAGTATTTTGTTAACCAATATGCACAAAGTGTCTTCAGTTTCCAGCTGACTGAAACTTTCTGTTGTATTTCAATAATATTTATGAATGAATGAATACTTTATGGTTACTGTTACAGTAACGGTTAATGCATGAAACTTAAAACTTATTGGATAGCCTATGTGCTGTGTTACGTGTGAAGTTATATGGGATGTTAGATATTTACTTTATTCACTGCTTAAGTTTTTCTACTAATGACTTCAGTGAATTATCGTCGGAAAATAAGAAGCGTGCATACAACTTAAAGTGTCACAACCTTTCATTGGAAACAGAAATAAACTCCATTAAAACAATGAAATGTAGTAATAGTATGATAAAATCATTGAACGCGTTTGAACATGTTCATGTAATAATAAAAATGAAATATTTTATTAACCAATACAACAAAACCTTATAAAACATTTGACTCGCATACAAAGTTGTATTTATTCTAAATATCACTCATTCCGAATCATCCAAATCTCGTCCTAGTGTCAGTCAGTTATGGGGGTTTTCAACTGTGAGCCATGACACTAACTCGCCTGAACTGTAAAAAATTCCCTGAAACCAGTTTCACAACAATATTGTAGTATTTTAATAACTTACTTCTGTAAACTTTATTAAGGCTTCTTAAAAAAAATTAATTTGCGTCAAATGTCTAAACACAGCACGAGAGTCAATTACGACAGCTACACGAGGTGACACGGCTTGCTTGAACATATGACTCCACAACAAAGCCAGCCCGGAGCCACAAACAACGTGGAATTACACGGCACTCGGGATAAGAGAATCCTTTATGATACAATCTCTACTGTTTCACTTTAAATTTTTAAAGAACATAATTTATCCGGCTTTGGCAGTGTTAGTATAATTGAACTTGTAAAACCAAACTAGTCACGTTTTGTTGAGGTTAAAACTAGTTTTCACTAAACTACTATGGGTTCAGCTGTTTTCGTTATGTGTTTACAACCTGCGAAACATCATATTTTCAACAGCTGTCTATTGTTTACTACCGAAAGTAACATTGTTTACAAACGAAAGTAACATTGTTTACTACCGAAAGTAACATTGTTTACAACCGAAAATTTTCCACTGTCAACAACTTAATATCGATTCAACATTGATGCTATTTTTGACGAAAGTGATGAGGAAAGTGATCATCAAACAAACAACAATATTTTGAATGTAATGAATAATATTCCTTATAAAGGATATATACTCGTATTTCTAATAACAAAAACTGTACAATTAATGTGAATTTTCATTTAAAATAGTAGACCTGGTTTTAAAATTTGTTTTAATAAAATAAACAAAACATGTTTCTAATTTAATAAACAGTTAACATTCCAACAATGAGTTTTTATTCCGTAGTGTAGTGAAAAGTATCGTTCAAAACTCGAGTGAAAGTGTTTTGCATGTTCGAGACCATTTGAAGTGCTCGACAAGTCTCGCACTTCAAACATATGGTCTCAAACATGCAAAACCCCACTTTCCACTTTTGTTATGAACTATACTATTACTTGTCAGTGGTAACTAAACGTGGTCCTGTTTTCCAATCAGGTTATGTGAGAGGATGTAAAATTTATGTTTCATTAAATTAAACTGGCTCTTTTTGTTAACAGAAACTGTTTGGTTTGATGCCAATTTCAGTTCTGAAACAGCAGTCTGCCTGAACTAGAACTTCTGGTGTAAATACTTGTAAAAACCTTTCTAATAAAGTTTCTGTCAATAATCCTTTTTAACATACAATTAATATTTTAGTCTTGCCAATATACACCGAACCGCAACTACAAGGAATTTTCAATATGTCAGACAAACAACGCATTTAGAAAGCAGCTTTCAAAGACCAGCAGACCCGCTCAGCGGTTAGACTTAAATCAAGAAGGGGTTCGTCGGAACACATCTAAATTTCATATACTGTATACATGGATAACAAACAAATTAGGCATAATCTTACACAAACATAGTTAGCATTGTTTTCAACATTAGTTTTCAAGTCAGCTAGTACGTTGAAGAACTGTCTGAGACCTCTGGAGGCCAGATACCACTGTGCAGGCCGGAAACCTACGAAATACAGCTGCCGTTAGGTAGCTATTGACAATACTAATAGATTGATTTCAACAAAGGTTCAAGAACACATCAGACACACAAAACACGAAAATGTTCATATTAAAATACACACACGAAACAAGCAATAGACTTTTAAAGCCAAAGTATTGGAAAACAGTGTTGCATTATTACCCAAGAGGCATCCAAGAAATTATTGAAATAATTAAAAATGATCATATCTCCAAGAAAGTAGTCACCAATAAACTTTCCAGAAGCTAGCAAACAGTCCTGAAGAAGTCTTTTAGATGTGTCACAGCCATTATTAAGTATCTATCGACAGTTGGAATCCCTGCTCCAAAAGACGGTTGGCAATACAATAAGATAGGAGACAGCAAATAGCTCAGTTTCAGCCAATCAGTGACTGAAGATGGCACTCCACAGAATATTAGCGCGAGAAGGGAATATTAGTGTAGTCCTTTGAAGACGGGTGGAGTTTCATCTGTTCGAAACGTTAGGGTAGTTTTTCTCTAGAAGTGGCAGAGAAATTTGTTTCTTCCTTTTACCGAATATTTTAGGTTAATTATGATGATACTTTTATGTGGTTTGAACAGGAAGAACTGGATTATAGTTGTGACACCGGCCGCGAAAACTAGAGATAAGTTTACATTTATAACATCTTCAACCGAGAAGTTATTGTTTACTTTTCTTATTACGTTTTATTGTAAAATATGTGATGTCAAAAGGAAGTGGTTGTTGAGCCAGTTAAGCAAAACCTTTACCCATTACTTAGTTTTATATCGGTTAAAGAACATTTTACGACTATTATTTTGAATTAGGTTTTGATAAGTGTGTCAAGGTATAGATTTAAACTCATCCGCATTGATTAAACCAGCAGATACTACTACTCAGAGCTAAAGTTGGACACTTAGCATTCATCTTTCACAGTTACAATATTTTAAAAGCCATTGCAAACATAAACACTCGTACCCTCTTATTCTGTATTAATGTTTTCTTGTTGCATTAAACAACTTTCCTTTTGGTTTTCAATGCAAATTACACAACAATCTTTTAAAAAAACCTAATTTCCTACACTCATTTTAAAATGTAAAGCTCAATGCATAAAAATTAAGCCTACAACAGAATTATTACTTAACTAATGAGGTAGAATGGAAAATGTGTGATGTTTGCGAAACTCTTGTGCGTTGATACACTGCAACACGCCCAGGGGAATAACTTTGCTTTGACATCCCTTCATATGTTTATGCTGAAATGGCTTGCAGCACGAGACTTCTAATTGTCATGTTGCTAAAAAAGGACAGTTTCTAATGAAACTGTTTTCTTATACCTATAGAGATAATAGTCACTTATCACATAAAAGATGTATTTAGCCATGATTAAAATAATATTTTATTTTATTTTAAATCGCACCTTTTAGTAATTAGAGAAGAGGCCGCTTGGAAAGTTCGTCAATGCATGGTACAATTAGAACTGACCGCCACCCTCGGCACCTCCACTATTGACAAGTATATGTAAATAGTAAAATAAGGCACTGTAGTTAGGTTTATAGTTTGTAGCCATTGGGTAAATTATGAATTAACAAACACTGGCGCCTTATTATTTGTAACCCGTGAAAAACAGTACAGTATGGATATTAATTAATCTGTAAATCAAGAAAGACCATTTCTCTACGCAGATGACACTTTTATTATTGTTTAACGCAAAGCCAAATAAAATCAACTGCGCGCGAACTGGAACCTTACCACGCAAGTAAGTCAAAGGTAACTAAAATAGCAATACAGTGTTAAAATACTTTGTTAAACAGGATTTCCTGTTCTATGGGAACTGAGTTGTTTCCCAGAGTTATGTATTTCCTCGTGTGTGAAGTGAATGTGGCAGAGAATGCAAGCTCTGTACGTCATGTAAATGACCCTAGAGAGATCCACGGCTTTGATGTCGACTCACATGTTTTACACAATGCTCACAGACATCTAAACCTGGAGGGGATTAACCTTACTTTCAACCTGCTTTCTCGTTTATCCTGAGTCGTTAAAGAATATATTTCCCCGCTTGAACTCGCTGGATCTCTGTTGAAGCACTGTATTTTTTAAAAGAAAGGCGTGTTTTTGGTTACGCTTTCATCAAAACTAATTTGTGTACGCTAATATAAAAGATTTAAATGAGGTATAGGAGGTAAGGCAAATAGGGATATTTTTAGGAATATAGTATTGCCGGCTCACTTTAATTGAAACGCCAGGAGCTTTTGAAGAATTGGTTAATGGAGAACACAGTACAGGGTCATGCAGTGAACGTTGATGTCTTTGAAAAAGTCACAGGTTTGAAGAATTTATTCTTAACTTTAAGAGATAAAAGAGGGAGATTGTTTAGTTTACAATTATGCACATAACTTTCATTTGATTCAGGGCAATTTAATTTTTATCACTGAACCTACGACTTTTGTGTAGTGTATGTAAAACATGTTCAAGTCATCTGACTTAACTGATACACCCACGACTTCCTAGATTTTCCCATCTTAGCTTGCCTATGGTTTTATAATGAGAATATCTTAAAAAGAGAGTATACGAGAAAAAAACGTGAAATAAGAAGTTTAAACAGGCCAGCAATACAGAAATAACCCTTCTCCTGTTGGGGTTATTAACAACGCACGAGAACGCTTTACAGAAGAAGTAAAAAACGCATTCAATCAAATAGACGTCTTGGCACATGACGTTATTTTCAATAAATGTATATTAAATAAAACTCCTCTTTTGCCTTTATTTTAAGACTAATAAAATTAACCATTTAAAGAACCAAACTATGGCTTTTTAAAACACCAAGGTTTACTGGATGACCCTGCACTTTTAAAACCACCAGCTGTACAAAATACTGTATATAAGTAACAAGTAGCACACCTACTCTGCTTAGCTAAGTTTGCGAACACATGTCTGCATTTAGTTCAGGTTCTATAAGGTATAAATTATTAAATTATATAGAAAGTATGACAAATTGTAAATATGATCAGTCTGATAGCATGTGATTACCCAGATTGGAAGTTTACATATTTGTGACAAGCAAAGTAACCAAGAAATAAGTTTTTAAATGTTTAAACGAAAATCAACTGAAGCGTAAATGTATCGTAAATGCCGTCAAACGTTGCAACACTTTACTAACCTGATTTCAACCCCTGGAGGTGAAAGCTTTTTATAAACTACGTCACAGAAAACTAAATTTACCTTCCAAAGTGATTCAAGTTTACAGTGTACAGTTTTAGAGTAATAATCCCTTTTAAACCGTATTTATTTACTGTTTTATTCTATACCATTCGATTAAGCTTTAACTCATAGAAAATAATCAACTTGTTTTTATTAATAACTTTTATTAGCACATCAATATAAGCAATCTTCAGCATTATTAATCATACATAATATATAATCGTAGCTTTACCTAACGTCCTTAATATGGAACATCTTCAATGTTGAGGACCCTCTTTAAAGTAATACTTCAAATCGCTGCCACAATGTTTTCTTCTGTACTTTTCAATTAATCTTTAATTGATAGAAAAGAAATAATTTGTTTTTTTAACAACTCTTTTAGCTACATCAATATAAGCAATCTTTAGCATTATTAATCATACGAAAATATAAACATATGTTGTATGCAGATTTTACACAACATTTACCTCAATTAATAATTTGTGTTTACAGGTAAATTATGCTGAGATACATCCTATGATTACGGTACTCATGTGGGTAGGTATCATTAAATGTAAAACAAATCTTAATTAAATGCTGTCTATATAATTGGTCAAGACTGGCATACAAATCTACGATATCTGATTGTATCAACCGTAAACTTAAATTTTAATTTATTAAGTTTTATTTTGGTCTTTGGCTTTTATTTTCTACTCATAACAGGTTTTAGCTGTATATCCTTAAACATAATTTGATCGCTTGTGAATCTTGCATTAAACAACGTCAAATTTAGCATTATGGTGTTGTTATAATTATTTTGCAGTTTTAATATTGCTATGAATTTTACTTTGATCGGGTCTCTTGTTTTTGTTTTACTCATAAACTTTCATTAAGCACTATAACATGTTCTTTAAATAGAATATAATAAAAATTCGAAGTTTTCGTCTTGAGGATTCAGGGGATTAAATACGAGTAGTTTAACACTTTAGGGTTTAAACTGCAGTGAATATTGACTGGACTAGAAACATACCCACTTATTAGTAGGTATTAGTTTCCTCTTCATCTGTTGGATGTTTAATTTTTGCACTCAATGTGCTTGAAACCAATTGTGTTATTTTTCTTAATCAAAACAAAAATAAAGCAGTTAGAAAAGTCTTACTTATAAATAATATTAAAAAACAATAGTTAAAATAATAAAAGCAAGATTCTAAGAAAACTCTAAAATAATCTTTATATCAAGTTGACTATGTAAACGTTTCGCTTCTCTTTTAACATAGTTCTGCCCAGCAGGGTGAACTAAAATAGGTTTATTTTTACACAACATGATTCCTGAATTCAACAATATAAACTTATTTTGTGTTAATTTTTTTCCTTACATAAAACTTTGGTTTCTTAAAGTTGGTTTATTATTTTGAAAACAGATAGTGTTAAATTAAAAAGGTTATATAGGTTAACATTTTTCAAAAAACCTTCTGGTGTAGCCTATGCCATATATTTCATGACATTATACAACATTCGTTTATTTAGGGCTTTTAGGCTTGTGATGACTTAAACACTAAAAACTCGAAATTATTTAAGGGTGCCATAGACTGATTGCTGGGTACCGAATTTGAAGTGTCTACGTCTACGTCTGAGCCTTTGATGAGACGGGGATAACCTTTGAGCCCTTTACAAGGTGTCCTAAACTATGATATCAATACTTATAATTATTTTAAGACACACTTTACCAACGTGACATGTAAATAAGAAAAGTCATCTAGTAACTATAAATATTTCTTCATATTTTCTGCTTAACTGGTTCGGTAAGCTAACTACGAACAAGGAATAGTTATAACAACAATGGCCCCCAAAGGAAGCCTTGCAGATAAGAATTGATCTCACTAAAACAGAGAATGACACGTTTATTAGTTTAATTTATTGGAAACGTGATTTCCTTCATGCTCGTCATTGTGGCGTGTTCAGTCCTGCTTCATTAATTGAACCGTCAGTCTAATCATGTGTTCTACTCTCTACTGTCATCTCATGTCAATTGAAATCATTGGTTTGGATTATAATCATTATTACATGAATTTGTAAAACATACGCATTTATACTCGTGTTTTCTAGTCAAAGGAGTCCGATAGAAGGTCTATATGGACGGGGAGTCTTATACGTCTTGTTCTATATAAGAAACAACCCGAAAATTATTAACGTTTAACTTTTCTGGTTGGGGTTTAAAATTCAAAACAGGTTAGTAGGTTCAATAAAAAGTGCTCCTAATCCCAAAGCACCCATTATTTGTAGGGAAAAACTTTAATTGTAATAGGTGTCCTATAAGACTAAGAGGATAGTTTAACAGAACTGACCAAACATTTGGCCATAAAGTACAACAATCTGTTGAAATGAGAACATTGTAATCAGGAAAATTATTCGTTAAACAAATGCGGCTATTTCTTATTTAACAAAGAATTGAACGTTGAGAATAGTTATAGCTGGGTTTTAGGTAACCTGTTGATCTATGGGTTTTATTACGATGTAAGGCGATGAATACTGTAAATGATCTTACAAGATATAATTGCCGTAAACAGGAGTTTGAAAAAATATGCGCAATACTATTAATGCATTTAATACATTATTTATTTTACATAACTACCTATGACATTAACATATTTCACGTTTAATTCTAATTATTTTGGTTTCTTTGCAAACCAAATTTGCCAATAGAGTTCAAATTTTGGCCTATTATAAACGATAAATTCTATAAAATAAAGAGGAAACTTTCAAAAGAATACCTTCGTTACAAGTCCTTTGATTTTGTGACTGATGTATTAGCGCTACTGATAAGAGGTATTGAATAAAAAAAGGATTATTCATCTAATTTTAAAGATGTATAAAATATTTGCCAAAGACTCGAGTCATGTAAGTGGAAGATAGATGAGGTCGAGAGATGGTTTCCTTAATGAACAAACGGGTCTGGCAATAATTAGGTTAGGCTCTTAGTCTGAATGCAAGGCTTGAATAACACCAAGGAGCGAGTCTTGAGTGCTGGTCCTTAGTCCTTAGTCCTTAGTCGTGTTGATGTTGCCACCTCTTAATCCCCTTCAACACACAATTTATACTTCCATTTACGCACTTACTCGGTTTAAATAACGTCACCCCTCTTTTGACAAGGTGAATATAGGTTTTATACCAAGTATTCATTGAGGTGTTGTAGTCGGGAATGAAGATTATGTATGGCGTTTTACCACAAGAAGGTTTACACATTTCTGCTACCTTCCCAATCAAGTGGTGGACACCTTTTGAAATGTTAAACCAAATCGTATACGGATTGCTTTTGAGAAGGCTGCAGCTGATTTTGATCAATCCAAGTTTGCTATGCATCTATTCCCAATCGTTGCAAGTGTTCAATATAACACAGTATTTCAGTTTAAAAATCTTACTTAGTTCTCTAAATATCAATGCGTTACTAAAACCATAATGTATGCTAAATTGTGTGCACAAACATTGCTCAATATACGCGCATGAGTTATACCAAGACGCCTTCAATTAGTACACATTAATTCAATAACGTTCATTTTCTAGGATGTACCAAATGTGAATATTATTGTGAAGGCGTTTGTTTTAACTTGTTTCAAAACTATCAAAGCATTAAGCTTCAAATGCATCACAGCTGGTTTAATATATTAAGAGTGTGGTTAAAACAAATTAAACGGAATATAACCTTCTTTGACAACGGCCTTCAATAACTTTAAAAATACCAAATAGCACACATTTCGAAATTCGTAATAGTGAAATTGAACTATAAACTTTTGTACAACAATAATTTAAATTATAATTAGTTGAATGTATATGTCAAAATTTACTATGAAGAATTTCAAAAGCTTGCCAAAAGCAACTCAAACATTTGAAATTTGGTCTTCACTTGCGTTTATGTGCAATTATATGTACAAACAATACAGATAAACATGGATCGACTAATTGGCCAGCACACTATCTATTGTCACCTGTTGTGCAGTTTGTTTAGAAGGCAAACATATCATGAGCAAACTTGTTTGATGCAATCTGAAAAGCTTTTTGAGGGTAATTCCATTGAATTGAAAAACAAAACAATGACAGAAGATCAGATCAAATAGAAAGTATTAAAAACCACCTCAAACATAATTTTCAAAATTCTAAACAAACTCGTTTGAGTTCAGCTGAAACTTGATACAAAATTGAGTAATCAAAACAGTACAAACACAACAATAAAACACAAAAGTGTGTACATATTACAATTTTCATACGATATTTGTGTGTATACAATATTTTTCATACAAAGGTTGGTAAAACTCAATCCAACCATTATTATTAGTTTAAAATAAATTGATTAACTACAACTGACATGTTAAAGTATGTCACTACTATCTGCTGCCTCATAAATTAAAACCACGCAGTTGAGGAAAAGTTGGAAATGTTGATTTTGTTGTTATTTAGTACTCAATTAGGATTAGACTTTGTTTAAACTAGTCGGTGTGAACGTCTTTACTTTTTATTCGAGCTTATAAGTGTTGTATTGTGCATTTCTTAGAAAAACGTGTTTAATCATACGCACACATTGTTTTATTTATTATGCCAGGCCTGATAGTTGTTACCTATATTAGCTATTACTTGAGCTAAAACTGGACTAACACTACCTTTATACATAAAACATAGTCAAGAACAACTAACTACAAGGCGTTGTGAACTTTTTCTGACGTTTAATTTATACTTAAAACAAACCTAACACGAACCGTTTCAATGGAGGTCATTAGAACGTACCTTGTCCAGATTCAAGTAAGAAAGACATGGAAATGAGGACTGAGTAGGAACAAATCCCGGCACGAAACAATTCAGTTTTAATCATACAAAGCTCCGTCATCAAAGTCCATTTTACTTTAGTCTTTCTTAATTGCTTTATAATGTTTTCAAGGAAAGATTTCCAGTACAGTTGTCTAAAATGTGCGGGTAAATTACTAAGGTTAAGGTGTGTCAACCGTTTACAAATAAGAAAGGTCAAATAGTTCAATTAAAAATACTTAATTAAAAAAGGCAGATTTGAAACTACATGTAAAATCTTTTTTAAATACACCAAACATTATCCCAGATTTTCAATAGTACTAAATGTTAATGCTTAATCATGGTTCCGAACAAAGCAAAGATATTCAACGGGAAGAGGAGCTTCTTGGAAATGGTTCAATAATAATCTCATCTCTTCCGGTGTTACTTAAGAAAAATAACTCTTTTTGATTGTGTTCTTTGTAAAACTTCAGATTTTAACAAAAGTTCTTTTTAACCAGTGTTCAAGGAACTATGTTTGTTATTACGAAAAGTGGGACGTAGATCTTAATTTGTATAGACGCTAATTAGCTATCTAATTAGTAAAAAAATGGGAAGACAAGAATGTTTGGACCGAACCGGGACTTGAACCAGGGTCTCCCGCTTGCCGGGCGATTATGCTGACCACTAAACCATCCAGCCCAACTTGCTATGCCTTCAAATTTAGAGGACTACTTAAATCTGAATGTTTATCCGAAACATGTGACGAGTGGGATGTTTGGTCTCAACTACTATTAATAGTTACTACCCATCCATAATTCTTCATCTAAACCATACTGTGTAGTTATACCAAAAATAATTATTACAAAAAGGCAGCTAATAATAATTGACCAATAATAAACTTCAAAATATGTTTAATATTGCACTGCATGATTGTCATGTCACTAGACGAAACAAAATGCAACTTAGAGGAAACTCGCTGTTGAACGATTAAGCTCTTCTAATACTGTAGAATAATGACTGTACAATCTGTTAACAAAATGATTCAGATAATCAATTGTAACATACGTCATTCATAGATTCTTTGGCATTTAATGTTTGTATTCTTCATATCAATTATTGCTCAGGAATCACTCAAGAGCTTTTTATGGAGATTCGAATAATAACCAAACACAATATAATAAGCGACAAGGATTTTGTGACGCTAGGAGAAGCATGACTCGTCTGCATACTTGGGGAGCCAAGTAACACAATTCTTCCACTGATTTCCGGGTGAACTGGGGACGTCTTCCCCAAGTAGGTTTCCAAGGCGGATCTATCACTGAACGCTGCAACACATGTTAACACATATTGTAAGAACAAAATAAGAAGGAATGGTCTAACCTTTTGCTGGCCCTTTGAAAGGTTAGAATATTGTGAAAATAGGATGATCAGTTCATTTAAAAGACATATAATTGGATTTAATTCCCAAAAAAAGTACTCCGGTTAACTTTCGGGTGCTTTAGGACAAAAAGAAATATTAACTAACTTTTAATTTAATGATGTTTGTTCAACAGTCAGAAAAGAATCATTGTAATAATATTCTTTTAAAGGCACCAATAAGACCAGTTACTGTTCAAAAGAAAACCTTAATTTACCACTAATGCTCAAGTATATTCGTTTAAAATATATTTTAGTCCACCTAAAGTAGAGTATTTTATAATGAATTTAATTTAAGATCAGGTTATAGTGAACAGTATATCTCTTAATTCACCTTCAAACATGTTAGAATATACTTAATATTTTTTCCTGCAAATGAGTTTAGAAATCATTATACGTAGAGTATTGATATAACACCATAAGTACCATAATTATAATATACTATCTTTACATACATGAAAATATTTTATAGCTATCTGAATTTTTAACCTCTTTGAGTTGTTCTTCGAATATTAGATTCGAAGAGTTTTCATAAGTAAAACTGGAAAGTGAGTGGTAGCCAGACTCCAGTGAGGGTAAACAAAGCACTGTGAAGGAAGTGATATTTCACTCCGGCAGCAGCACCTGAACACAAAACTGTTAAACCTACGCTCAGTTTAATGAGTCTCTTTCATCTTGAGCTGAGTGAAAAGTGCGTTTCCCTGTTCCCCACATACTCGTTGAATATTTTACAGTAGAGTACATGTGATATACGACAATATTGGTGATGTTACTGTGCAAGTCAGTAAATCTAAATAATAGTTAAACTGCTTAACAGTGTATACGTGCGTGTAAGTCTCTTTGTGATTGACACTTAATGGATGACGTAATGATAGAGAATGTGAAGGTCAAAATCGTCAGAATGGATGACATGAGGAAATAACATTAAAGGCACCAATAAGATGGCGTGCTTGTTTGCTACTGGCTACACTCCAGTAAAGTTTTCCTCCTTAAAAGTCAGCCTTTTAGTTTTAGCAATAAAAGATGTTACGCAAGTTCAACTCTTGATATCTAACTAAAAATACAAACATTAAACACAGCCGGGAAAGATTTGATACGAGATGTAGCCCTACAGGGTAACTAATTTGATTATACGAGAAGATATCTATAATATAATCTGAGCTACTTGTTTCTAATCCCCGCTGTTCTTTTAATGACAGAGTTCCCGACGATTTCTGAGGGTTGACTATTGTCGTCGTACATGCTGAATATTGGACATAGCCACTTAAGTTCCCCAAATCTTATCCACTGAGGGTATCAAGTAACAATGACGGAAAGGTAGTAATTTGATTGAGGGCTCAGTTTCGATGTCATGTCTCGAGATATGACCGTATATCGACAAATGACATATTTTACGCTTTTAATCTACGATGCCGAGCTTAAATCATTTCAATCTATACAGTTTGAAAGGAAAACTCACAGCAAATAGTTTTACCCAACTCAAGCTTTTAAGGGTGATTCATCTGTATAGATTCCACTAAGCAGGGCGGAAGTAAAGGGGTTCTGCCGTCCAAAATATGCGAATAACGCATTCGGACTGCCCTTTTCCTATTGTCAAACTGTCGCCAAAGAAAGTCTCGAAGAAAAGAAGTGTTCGGAATTTAATCCTAACAAATATTTCCCTAGGATGATCCTGAACTCGTACCTTGATGTGAGCTTTAACTGTTGTTATGATATATAACCACTATAGCCAGTAAACAGTAAAATCAAGAGATATTTGAAATCGTATTAAGTAACGAAAAAATGTATAGAAAGTAAACATTTGCACCAAAATAATGCAGAACCTTAAAAACATACAATTTAAAAAGCCAGCCTAAGCAATACAGTAATTACAAAATATGTCTGGCCAGAGAGACAAACTTGTATCCTGAACTATTTAAAGAAGTTATTTTAATATTCTGGTAATTCAATAATTTGTATTTTATATAGTTTGCAATAAAAAGTCCAAAAAAGGAATAAAACATTGTGTTTATCCACAAAAAGTTTTGAACAAATGAAGTTAATTTTCTAGTAGTAGAAAACACTAATAGTAGTACTGTAGTAAAGCAAAACAAACTTTATTTAATCCTCACAAGCACACCATTGAAACACTTTAGATCCAGGGCAGGACTAATTTTGGCTTCTATACATACCTATACGCCATTAGCTCCAATCACCTTATTGAAACGTTAGAACCAATAGTTCTTCAGTAAAAAAATATTAATTTCTAAACAAAACCCATTATATTAAATTTATTTGCTTTTCGTTTATTCTTGCCAACTTGTTTGTAACATTGTAAACCACACAAATCGCAGAGATCACATTGGTCAATGACGCAAGTGAGGAAGAAGAGACTCATGCATTCCTGAGTTTTGTTTACAGCTGGAAAACAAAAGAGAAAGAGCGAGAGAATGCACAGCAGTGTAGTTGTTAGCCGAGACTTGCTTGATTGCAGCTACCCCAGACTAATCCGCCCTGCCTCAGTGCTTATGAATGGCAGCAACAAGCCTTTTAAAGGCGGGTCGATAGACAGAACTGAGCGCAAGCGCCAGTCTTCATTGAAACACTGACACCTGTCAACAGCAAGTCCACAACATCCGACACTGTCATTACCCGAGATCATATTGAGAATAGCTTTAGAAACAGTTCACTATCCGCGACCAAGTGTAAAGCAACTGAAATTGACATACGTCTGTTGTTTACGTTCACAACTGACATACCGTTCCGCTTATAAAGCGTTAACCTTGTTTGCATAAACTACTGATTTTCTGGAAGAATTAAATATTGTAACTATCATCATTTCCCAAGGCTCTTTAAAACACTTTTCCACTCATACATGCCATTCAATTATCACTGTGATAGATTACTTACGATTACGTTGCGTTATTGGCAACGCAGTCGTTGCGTTATTGCAAACTGGCATAACCGTTGAAAAATGAAATAAAACATCGACAAGTAACCAATAATTGTAAACAAATTTAGAAATTTTAAAACTGAGTTATCTTAAATAACGCTAGTAAGAAGTAAACGGAAAGCCTTTGAAGCAGTTCGGTGCGGGTTTATTTTTTTGCGCAAATTTGTTAGTACATAATTTGCAACATTACAGAGCAACCATTGCCCAGTGCTTGGTCTATGTATAAGGAAAACAATCAAGACGTCATTGGTTAAGTCACATTTTTAATTTAGTGCGAAATTGCACCAAACGTCTGCATACTTACAAATGAGAAGCACGAAGTCACAACCAAGTCCATCTTCGTAACTTTTAAACCAACCCCAAATTTGAAAAAAAAACGCTTAATCATCCTAACGAAAGCAACCTTATTTGGCTAATCAGGGCTAATCAAATATGGGGGTTTATACATAGTTACGCAATACATATTGAACAAAATTAACCGTATAGTCTACAAGTCATTTAAGAAACACCAAACTTACATAAGTCTTTTTTGTTCTTGACGTCCTTAAGCATGTCGTAGAAGTCTCCTCCCCCGGACAAGAATGTAGTAGTCATGACTTGGTACATCTTGTCATCTTCTAGATCAAAGTACTGAGGCACAGGACACTCGCCACACCGCACTTTGGCGGTCTGTACTCTGCTGCCCGGTGGCTTTGACAGGTCATACACCACGTGGATGCCTAAAACCATAATCGATAATTTATTTCCACCTACTATGTAGTCAAAACGATAAAATATTCTCACCATTTTGAGTTTTGGCTAACACCACTTTGCCAAGTACCAAGGAGTATATTTTTATGCTCATGGTATTAAGTGCGTGAACGTAGGTAAATAAAGACTAATGTTTACCTGAAAACTGCAAGAAACCACCAGGTCTCTCCTCTAAACTGTAGCGGCGCACACTGTTCTCTAGAACCTTTCTCAGCGTACTGCCGCTCAGTTTCAGCCTCTCAACCGAGTTCTCGAAGGGCAAACTCGTCAATATGTCCAAGTAAGATATGGCACCTGAAAATCGACCAGATATTATCACGTTCGTATAATGTGATATGAAGCCGTGGCTGATAACGCAGTGAGAGTCATTTCACGCAATCTAACTCCGCGCAGCGTGCTTTGGTACCCCTCACGCACACATTCATTTCACCCTCTTCACCTTGCCTTGAACAGCCCTTTAGTTACATGATTTTCTCAAAACAAACAGTCATATACGTACTTTTAAACTAACAGTAAACTCGCTATACTGGCATACATCCTTTATCTATTTTTGCTTTGTATCTGTAATTGTTGTTTAAGGTGAAACGAACCAGAGTAACCTCCCAATTTTTAAAGAAAGACTTGCTTTGAAAGCTTTAAATATCATTAAATACTTTGGAAGTAAACCATTCACCAACGGTTATATTGAGAATGGTACTTTATGGCAGCTTTTAAGGCCAAAGAAATACTAAAGATAATAATTTTTGAGGCAAAAAAGTAATTTTTAAACAGATCTTTTTTATTAATTTAGATATAGCACTAGGTTAGAAGAGTTACCTGGGTAACTAATAGACAACCACTGTTCACGAACACACATTAACGATACAACTTTCACGTGAAAATAAAATAACAGTGTTAATAACAACTTGAATTGCTTTAACAGAGTTTAAAAAATATATATAACCTTACAAGGTAACTTATTAAATTATCTAAAACAACAATTGGTCACTATTAAAGCATGTAGGCTACATTACTGAGCTGCCTACCTCCTGATTCGTTTATGTCGATGTTGCTACGAAGACTTCCTCCTTGGACGAAAGCGATTGGAATATCCGTCCAGCCAGGACCACGGTAGTCCTTTAGGTTCTGAAATGAAACGGCAAATAGTTGAACAAATCGGTAATAGATTGTTTACGTACCAAAGCATTGTACTGTGTTTTGATTGTGTGTAGTCTTCTTTTCGTTCAGTAATTTTCAATTTCTGAATAAACTACGATACGAAATTAAATATAAGTATTAACCATCAACAGATATGGTACTTTAAGTTCTTTGATTGAATAGGGTATTGATAATATTTGTCAGTAATCAATAAAAAGCACTGTAATACACTTGTAATATCAAAATTGATGGGAATCTTGTTTATCGAGTTTTACTTGCGCTCTTCCATATCATGAAGCTTTGAAAATTTCGGAAGTAGAAAATAAATTATATTATAACACTGAACTGTCAAAAAAAAAAAATTAATGGTGGACTATGTGTAAAGCTAAAGTACCACCTTCAGTTGTCTTTTTACAACGTATATACTCAATGTTAAAAATAAAAAATCATCGTAACAGATAAAAGTTATTTTGCATTAATGAACAATGAATTATAGTTGTTTGCGGATACATTGTTCAAACCCCAACCCCTCGTTTAGCAAGAGAGTTTCTCAAATTTGGATTCGAGTTATCAAGCACATGGCTCATAAAGTTGCAGCCGATCAATGTCTAACTTGAGTTTCGTGAGGAATTTCAATGAAGCGAGGTATGATAACGTTTGATATACATACAATACAAGCTTAAGTAAATTCTTAATCAGATAGGTTGCCTTTGGTTTGATGTAACTCATACAATACAACTTTACTTCTGTAGAATCACGAAAGACGCTGAGCGAATCAGGTTTTACTTGATTAGCTTTGATTTCACAGAAGGTCTTGTGTCAGCGTATAATTGGATACATATTTGCAAATATGTACACACGAGCAGCTCGAACTAAAAGCATCGATTGCCGAAGGGTTGCCGAGTTTATAATCAACTTACCGCGTCAATTAGAGCGTCAGTAACCAGGTTTCCAAAGTTACACTCTCGAGTTCTACAACTTTTGTGATCAGCTTCCAGAAACACTCTGGAAATGCCAACTTTTCGCGCTCCACCTTTTTCCTTGATAGTGTTTTCATACTTGAGCACCACCCTCTGCACCGCACCATCTGCCGACAAGTGTTATTGTTTTGTAACTTGTTATTAAACTGGTACACGTTTAGGTTGGTAAGTACAAATGTCCTAAATGAGTTTCTTATTGTTTTGAAAGGAAAATCAGTTAATCTTTTTTTTTGTTGGCAAGGAAAATAGTTTATGCAAAGATAAGGGAAGTAAAATGAAGCTTTACACGTTTTTGGTGGTCCCCAATGGTTTTGTTTTGTTTTAAGTGACGATACAAAGATGACATTATAAAACTTTGGTTTATAACAATATAAAACAATAGAGGGTGTCCAGTAGTTTTACGATCAAACTTTACTAGTTAGGTTTTCAAGTCAAAATAACAAAAAATGTTCAGTAACACGTAGTCCTACATCTCATTTAGTTTTCTCTCTGTCTGTGTTTAAGTTAGTCTGCCTCGAAGTCAATTAAGTTAGAAACTAAAACTTTACACATGTGTATAACAAAGCCCAATATTTAAGAAAATAAATTTAAATAAATATTTACCCTTGGTTTCAATATGGCGTATTAAATTGTTTAAGTTTAATAACTAAATACCCATTTCACAAAACATGGCATATGTCTTTATGAACAATTTAAAACCCAGTTTGTTGTGTGAGCACGCTTTTTATTTACATATGTTTATTAAATTTAAATAAAGGAACAAACAGGAAACCCTTGATTTCTCTGTTATTATTTTATTGCAGCACAACTTAACTGGTTTTAAACGTTCGAAAGACACTTGCCACGTTGTGTATTCTGTTTACTAAAGTTTCAGGGTTTCACGTAATTACGCTTAGAGAATTTAATATGGCCGCCATTTTAAAGCTTAAGTTGAAAACCACTTAAATTGTATTTTTAAATATTAGTATACTTAATCAAAGGCTTGCAAAAATTTAAGTTTATAACTTAATTGACTTCGAATATAAAATGCCTTTAGTGAAACACACAAACAGAAAGAAAACCAAGTGAGATATAACTATGTGTTACTTGAAATCCTTTGTTTATTTTGAAAACCCACTCGGCAAAGTTTGATCCCCTAATTACCGGACAGCCTGTATATGTTGATAGTCAAATAAAATTGACGCAACAACCAAGACAATAATACATGTTCACCAACAAAAGCATAATAAACATAATATTAACCTTTTAAAATTGATTCGTCCAATAGTATAGGGTTTCCAGAGCTCTCTGTTATCTCTCCTTCGTCGTTGAATGTGACCTTGAGCTGTCCCAAGTACTTTGTGTAGGCATAGGCTTGAACCACCAACACCTTACGTCCTGAGTCCTGGGTTATCACTGTAGGGTACGCACCTTCAACCTCCTCATTGCTGGGAGCGGGACCTAATCATGCAGAAAGAATAGTTGTTACAGAGTAGGTTATTACTAGAGTTATCAGTAAAACACCTCTTCCAGACTGCATGCATTACATTGATACATTTTTTAATACTTTTTAAGACATTTAAGATTGTCTGAAAACACACAACTCATAGTCCACCAAACGAAACTTAAATTAATATACTTTGGGTGTTTAACCATTTAACCAAAGAATAGTACAGATCTGGTTACAAAAGTTTTAAAGCCCGTACAAAGTTCATACATTTTGGTCGATGACTTCAAACTTACTATAAAGGTTATTGAGGAAGATGTTAAGATCTTCTATTTAGTTTTCATACTAACGTCTGACCAGAAGTAGTTAATTTTGATATAAAAACTTAAAAATTAGAGATTCCAAAGATTTCATTTACATCAATCTTTGTCTACCGATGCTGTCCAGATTTGTTAAACTATTTGCCTAAATTATTGTTGAAACTCTCACTTAACTTTTTACCCAATAACATTTTGTGGAACACGAACAGTGTACACCTACCGTTATACAAGAAGGTGTTCGTGTGGCCTCCCACAACAATGTCAAGGTCAGGCACCTGCTGTGCTATCAGTTTATCAGCTGTGAACCCTGAGTGACCCAGAGCTATCAGTATCTTGACTCCTTGTTGCTTCAAGCGTGTCACTTCCCTCTGTATCGCAGCCACCTCATCAGTAAGCTCCACAGCTCCCGTTTGTGCCAAAAACTGAAAAACAAAAGTACTACGTCAAAGTCAAACTCTTGATCAGAACAACATCTTAGCCAGGTCTTAGTTGAACTTTTGCCTTTCTTAGACTATAACAATTTGTATTTGAGGAGGGAACTCTTGGAATGTATACCTTGGTGTCTGGAGTGAGGTAGCCGATGATGCCGATCCTGGTACCCTCCACGTCCAGAACTACTGAAGGGACCAGTTTAGACAAGTTGGGGCTATTGATGAACGCTGGCTCCTTTGAGTAGTCGATGTTGCTGCAGACGATGGGAACACTGGAGTTGGCAATGAATGGTGTTAGACCTTCAGGGCCATCATCGAACTCATGGTTGCCAAGAGACTAAAACAAAATATAAAAAGTGTAACCTTAATAGTTCAGTAATTGAATATAGGGGCCACAAGAGCCTAACGAAATTTATTAGGTTTATTGCCGAAAAGGAGAAAATGTAAAACACAATAGGTTCGTGAAGCCAAGAACCGTTTTTCAAACCGTATGGCAAAATGATAAGGGTTGTAAAAATCAGGGTTAAACGGCTCCGTGGAGAGATGAATTCGTGCGTGGTTCCGGAGCTTATCACTCCGCTGGCGCGGGTTCGACCCCCGCAGTCTTTTATTTGTAATGTGACTACGCTAGGTAAACGTCGAGCTTAAGTGGTAGAAAGGAATTTGTAGTCCTAACTTTGCCTCGTTAAACAAGACAAACTTCACCTTCCAAAGCACGCCCACATATAAATAACCTTACTCTAACTCCAAAATCGTCAACAGTATCTTCAGTTACTACACTGAGAAGACTCGTAGGTCTACTCGTGAGTACGAGTATAGTACAGGGTGACACACGGGAAACGGACGAGTTTTAATCAGCTGTTACATTGTTGCTTGTTTTCGTAGAAACTTCTAAGTTATGTCATTGAAAAGAGTATTTCATAGCATTTTTGTGACAATGGTTCAATGGACTGTCGAACATCGTGTTTTTGCATACGATGTTTACGTTAAAAAACAACTCAGTGACTAAAACACAGCGTTTGTTTCGTCGACATGTTGACATCCATCGGAATCAACCGTACTAAACCGTTAACACGTTGTTGAGATGGGTAGATTTGTTCAAATCAAAGGACACATAAAGAAACAAAACCTCCAGGGCCTTTTAGATGCTAGGACACATCAAAACATCGCTAGGGCGAAAATGGTAGTCACCAGGAGTCCCAGTCATTTGTTGAGGAAATGGTGTTACCGTCACGGTGAACTCACCTGTTATGTCCACATGTTGAACACATTTCTCAGACCAGAACTTCGAAGGCGAAGAATGTCCATGAGAGTCGTGTTCTTACAACAGGATGGTGCCACAGCGCACACCGCTGCCCTCAATGGTTACTGTCAAGAACATGTTTCCCAGACGGCTGTTTTACGTTTTGGTGACATACCCTGGCCACCAAGGTCACCAGATTTGACTTGCTGTGACTTCTTCCTGTGAGGATATTGAACATGTCTACTCTCACAAACCCCGAACTCTAGCAGACGTAATACAAGCAATCAGGGAACAGATACAGTTGATTAAACTAAACATGTTGACCCGAGTGGCGGATGATTCGCCAAAATACTGGACATCTGTAGAGTGCGTGGGCCCTATATGGTGACATAATTTCTTTTAAATGAGTAATTTATAAAATGCTAAGTCCTAGCCTTTATATCCGTACAAAAAAGTGGTTTATCTTTTAAAATGGCTTTGTACTATGCATTTAAAAAACGTCCGATGTGTGTCACCCTGTACTAGAGGGGCTGTTTCACATACAATTGTTACTCGCAAGCCTACGTTGTAGCGTATTTAACTGAGAGAACACCTCAGTTAAACTCTCTTTACTTGTTTCTCCTCTACATTGCACTGGGTTGAGCTACAATGCAGGGGAAGTGAATGTGAGCTATGCACGTCAGGAATGTGTGTGAGAGCCACATACAGTTGTTACTCGCCAGTCTACATTGTTGCTTATGTAAGTGAGAGAACACCTGTGATGGATGGGACTCACTGTGCTAATGGTCACTCTACTTGTTTCTCTACTTCTATTAAGGTTTTAAGTACAAGTTTTAATACTGTTAATAAGGTCCTCCTAAATTGGTTATCTAAAGCCAAATACGAAAAATATAGTTTATTTGTAGGTACTTAAATGAAAATGTCCTCTCTCTTATAACCTAAAATTAATTTGTTTAGACATGTTAAGCAGGTTTCAATAAATTAGTTAAGAGTTTCTAATCGTACGTATAAGTGTGATAGCTAACCTTATTGTTATTCTAACGGTGGTTGCGTTTTAACGTTAACTTAGCATCAGACGTTCTTTATTAGGGGCTTATTTTCCTTTTCCACATAACTAAGCTGTGTTCCTCTACTGGATCACCCTAACGAATTCAAAGGTTTTATATAACAGGTATTTTCTGTATTGATCATCTTTCTTCACTGTGCTACTTTTAATTACAGAAATAAAAACAAGCAAGAAAAACATTTTATATGAAAACTATTATCTAGATGTATTTGTCTTGTCAGCATTGTTGTTCTTACAATGGGTACTGAGAAAAGGAAACGAACCTCTTTCCCCCTTCCTCCGTTCCCTCTTTTAACCCGCCCCATCCCTCAACTCTTAGCAACTCCAAACCCCCTTCTGAATACGTCATCAGCATCCCCTGCTTCTGACTGCAACAACAATGAGTGTTTTGAACATTCCAAGTTTAATCTCTTGAAAATTACTTAAAATATCCGTCTCTCAGACAATACTTGAATCGAGAATACTTGGCTTGTTTCTACTTATAACTACAGAAATAAAAACAAGGTGGTTACATTTCAAAATGATAACATTATTAACCATTATTTCGTTCAGTGGTTCCAAAAGTAAAAAAACACATTGTTATAAATATATAGTAATTCATATTTTGGTATTTAAAATAAGTGGGCACCCCAATATTTCCACTAGTGCAATGTACTAAAATATATGTTCAAACATGTAATATATCACCTTATCATGTGATATTGCAGTACGAACGAAGAGAACTAATATTTCAAATTAAAGTTTCTTTGCGGAGAGCAGCAACCGGTGTTTATGTTTTGTTTATAAACATGAACTCAAAGTTACGGACGAGTCCCGTCGATTTGCATGTAATTTTCTATTTTAGGTCAGGTTTTCTGAGCGTCGTTCACTACTCCACCATCCGTTATACATCTTGCCTCTTGGGTCGAGATGTTGCGTTGTGTTAAATAGTTTGTACTGGCAGAAAAAATAACCACATTTAAGCAAGCTACTTGAGACCAACTCATTAAAAGTCTAGAAATTAATTATCACGCTTGAAGTCCACGTATCACTTTGCATACTATGATGTATTACCAAATTAGTTTTAATGGCTTATCTAATCAGTGTATAGGTTACTATACGTTTACTATGCGTAACAAACCACCTATTTATTATATCTAGCAGCCATATAACCTGAATTCATTAATTAATACGGGTGTTTTTATTAGCTTAACGTTGCATTTCAACGCTGCCAGAACCTCTCGTCTTCTTTGTTGTAAGTCTATAGAATTTTACAACTGCACTACTTAAAAACAAACCTCTAAAAGTTTCCAAACTAACGCTATGCCTATATAGATTACAAAGGACTTTAACACTTTACATAATTTCAGTGGAGCATTTACTACAGTTACCTTGGTTGTGGTGCCTGTAGATCCTACGGTGCAGGTTGTAGTCTTGACACACGTTTCGCAGCGTAAATGCAAATGCGCTTCCGCGTCCTGCCACCCGACGCGTCGCCCGCGAACCGCGAGTGCACAAGTGCCGTGGACCATGTAAATAGTTCTGATTAAGTTTCTTAGTTTTAATAGTGTTTAGTTTTAATATCAGTGTAAATAGTGACTTAGTGTGTCTACTGATGATGCAGCACAAGCACTGCGAAACACGTGTCTAGACTACAACCTGCACCGTAGGGTCTACAGGCATCACAACCAAGGTAACTGTAATAAAACAAGGTCCTGCAACTGGGAAAATAGATATTTATTAAAAAAGGAGCATTTACATAATAGGAAAATGAAGTAATATTTTAAGATCTAGTTACTTCACATGGTGGTTCAAAGTGAATCTAGTTTAGCAGATTCGCCGGGCTGAATGTTTTGAAGTTGGGGTGAATCGGCACGTCCGCGTATCCACATTGAAACATCACTGGAATACAGATCAGGTCTGCGCCATTGGAAACAATCTACTCCAATCTAACGTTATCTATTTTTATGATTTAAGTATTAAACATCTCGCTTTCATAATATTTGCTATTTTCTTTCTATTACTTTTTTTAAGTTGCTAGCTAAGAGCTGGTTTTTATAATAAGGAAGAACTGGTTCTAGAACGGGTTTTATACTCGACATTGAAGAAAAGTCTCATTTCAAACAAGCTGTGTCTTAATAAAGTCAAACAAAGAAACGATTCAAAATAAATTACGAACTCAATGGCAAAATTAAACAAAAGATATAAATTAAATTACTTTCCAAAATTATAGATTATACAATATCATCAACTACGACAGATATTTAAAAGTAACATGTTGCTCTTGAACCCACATTTCTCAATTAGCCAGGCGAGTATGCTGACCATTACACCATCCGACTCACCCACTAACGACCAAAATTTAGAAGAATTTTAATCTGAGTCTTTATCATGACCGTAAATAGCAACTTTAAATACACATTGGAAACATCACAAACATATTTAAATACAATGTCAAACGAGTATATTCCAGACGAAACAAATTTTACGTGTACAACAATTGTGTACAAACTACTTTTGAGTACTGCTACGACAAAATATTTTTAGAGTAGTGTCTGTTTCAGGACAAGGTCTATGATAAAACGGGAAACAAAGACAGTTGCCAGTGTATAAAGATAACTCAAGGTATAAACTGATCACATTAAGGCTCCCTTGTGCTCAAACGCTGTTCACCTCTTTGTAAAATGTTTGCAAACTCTGTATCCGAGCCGTTTTGCTTCACTGACTCTGTAACTGTAAGTCTGGTACATTGTTTGTACCAAATCTTTCCATATAGGGTAATCATCAACTAATATTGGTGGTTTCGTTACTTGTTTTGTGTAATGACTAGGCAACAAGAGTCTTCCCATTACCTTTTAAAATGTTGCATTTTATGTTTTAAGCGTTAGTTGAAAATAGGAGTAAATAATTTTACACGCTTCTCCCAAGGACTTTTCTCTATATGACAGGTTGAGTAGTTTTAACCACATAGTGAGATGACTCAAATGTAAGCATGGATGATTATCCGGTAAAAACAACAATAATATTGTTGTTGTCTCGACAGTAGTATTGTAGTTTAAATCCTAATTTAAGGCTTCAAAAAGGGTTCGAAGTCCCAACCTAAGCCTATGAGACAAGAGAATATCCACTAAATCACTCTGTCATGATGGTTGAAAGTTGGTATTTTACAGTATTATCTTAGAAGATCGCATTACCTTTATGTTTTGTTTGAGTTAGACTATAAAATAAAAACAAACCGTTTTCATGCAAATAAAATTTTACTTGAGAAAAGAGAAATTCACTTAAAAGGGATACTGGATATATTAAAGTGAAAAAAGTGAAAACTTTGTACTTTGTTTAACATTTTATTCACACTACCGGTTTCGAGATGACTCCATCTTCGGGTGTGCGTACAAATAATGAGGCCTAAAATTGTTTGGCATAGTTACTTTTTATAGTTTTCACTATTCACTTTAAAATTTTACTTATTTAAAACTGCCTTGATTGTGTTAGTTTTGTGAACGTTTTGTTGATTAATGCATTTCATCAGGTTTGTTCTCCTCCGTTGATTGATATAGTTTAACTATAATTAAACTACGCGGTTAGGCACAACACTACCCACTGTGTAGGCACGTTTTAGCTTTCAAAACAAGGGGTTTTATAAATAAATAATTTAACAGTGCTATTTTCGTGTTTAAAATGTAACCGTGACACAAAAGACGTTAAATATGCACGTCTGCGGCCGGAGAGCTCAGGAGTCACCTTTCATGTGGCTTCATATGTTTAAACAATGGCCTTCAACCCGACCATAACATTCGTAATCATCCTTTGTCTGAGTCGAGTGTTTTGTTGCGTCAGTTGGAAATTGGACCCAACTAAAGCTGTCCTGTCACCACCTCTCCTGTGGATTTTCCTGAGTACGAGGAAAGAACTGCCAGTGCTGCTTCGTTTCCAACAACTACATCCATTCAAGGATTTCCTTATAGGTGTATTGTTATGCACAGCTTGAGATGCGAGTAGTTTAATTATTTAAAATTGTGCTAATTATTTCCGATGTGTATTTTAACGAAGTGTACGCGACTAGCTAACAAACGTAAGTTTAATTCATATTTTATTGGTGTACCAAAACGAAGCTTATTTAACAGCTTTAGACAATAAAACAAAATAATCCTAGTTTGAAATAAAGAATAGTTCTGTATTAAATTTGCAGTGTAGGTTTCACGGAACTGGGAACCAAGGTTTTCCAGCAACTTTATTTAATACTTTTTAGCCTTTAAGCTTGTTATAGGAATAAATAATATACTACGACGTGTCGGAGCATGTATTTTTAAGCATGTATACTCTAATTTTAATAGCTTTGTTTATTCCATGTATGCTACCATAATTTGTATACCATCAAATAAGTGAAAACTTCTTACTTTCTTAGTTATCAATAAATGTTGCATATCGATAGATGTCATAACTGTCGACTCCATAACGATTAATAACATTATTAACTTCATCGGTAACCAATGTTATTATGTTATGTTTCAATGTTATTGAAAATGTAAATGGACATGTTTTATGTTTCCCGTGGTAAAGAACAAATACAAATCCAGACAAAAGTAAAACTAAATGTTGTGAACTTATATAGATATCTCGCCTATCTGTTAACTCCCTGAAGTGTATTTTGCACACATTGAAAAACACTAGACAAACATTATATTATTTAAAAATTCCTTCATATTATCCAATAATAGTTTTATTCCCCTAAGGCCTTTCAAATACAATCTATTTATCTTCAGAGGCACCCAAACCATAAGTAGATAATATTAAGTAATTTTTAAATTATATAAATCTAATAAGAAGAGCTTCATTTCTCCATGCAACATTATACCGCATCAAAAACGAGCTCTTCGATGTGTCAATGAAGATGTGATTTAGAACGGAAATTGTCTTTGATGCACTGTATAGTATATTCTCGTGCTAACCCCAAGTCCTTTGAAACACCACGTCGATACTAATATATTTGCCACACAATAGCAGGCTTCCAAGAAGAGAAACAATAATCCAACCTCTCAAGTTACAATGTTATATTTCTGATAAAATATCAACAGGAATTAAATACTAAACTACTAATTAAATATCAGTACAAAACCAAGTCTGCACATATTGTATGATAATCCTTGGATTTACTGTCAGCACTTGTGCTTTTGTAAATCGATTGTTTGGATTTACCCTACAATCGCCTTTAACAGTGTTTTCTTAAATTATTATTATTAAACGACAGTTTCTAATGGCGTAGACTAGATAATGGCGCTCTAAGTTAACATTGATGTTTTCTTACTGATCAGGATGATTTAAAAGGTGATTTTTTAAATTACCTTATTAAAATTGTGTAATGTAAGTCTATGGAAAAGTTGGAATCATTAAACACGTCCGTTTGAAGGAGGGCGTTTTATGAGAATTATAAGTAACGTCTGGTTTTCTAGTTGAAGCAATTTTCAAGAGGGAGAGCAAATGGTTGGGCCAAAATCAATACTTGAATGGCTTGTCTGTTTAATAAACGTCCTTTACGTGATAAAGCGTTTACTACTTAAATAATAGTCATAAGAAAAAAAAACTTTAAACTTGTCAAGTTTATATGGAGAGATTCCCTGCTTATTGGTGTTAAAGTCTAAGGGTTATTGAATCCTGTAAACAAAACAAAATTATGTGTCGAAACTGTCTAGAATAGAATGCGTAAGTTAATGTTGGGACATCTGTATTGTTAACACACAGTATTGAAACGATTCCTGTTTGAACTTGACTTGGTGCTCAAAAAGTACTAAAACGAATAAATTATTTGTACATTTTACAATTTAACCTAATAGCAACGGTTGTTAGCATAATCAGTACTACAAGATGAGTAAAACTAATTCATTAAAACATTTCATCAAACAGCTCTCTGCAAAGCTATTCCCAGTGAAAAACTAATCAGTGCCATGTAAGCTTCAGTTGTTCCAAAGGTTTTAATTTGAATCTCTGTAATTCAGCCTCAGGCCCTGTTGAATTCGTTTCATCACTCAATCTAACCGTACAACTGAATTTATCGTCAGCGTTTTATTTTATATTAAATGCCTACATTGTGGTGTAAGTGTTTTGCAAGAATCTAGTTGTCAATGTGTTAATAAAAAGACTCTGTTTTTGAAAGTAGTATTTAAGGGTAAAGTAGGTAGTATTTAAGATATATTTAAGGATACGTACTTTAAACTATCACACAATTTTTAAGGTTACAATTTTACAAATGTTTCATTTTCACAGTTTTTAAAACCAAACATAACCAAATAGCAGTTGCTAGAACAACGCCCTTGAATATACCAATTTTGTATTTCCAATATAGTTTGTTCAAATTACTATTTTATTTCCTCTATTTGTAAGTAAGCATGTTTTATACACAAAACAAATCAGCTAGTTTAGACTTAGGCCTATTCGATTTGTGAATGTTGTATAGGTAAAGTAAACATATGTTTCTAGGTTAATAAAAACGAAAGAATGTTGCAAAGGCATATGTAAGACGGAGGAGAGAAGGTAGCTGTGAAGTGGATGTAGCTGGATTCATCCGGTTATTAAAATGTATTTCAAGGATATATATGTATTGGCACTAAGGATATAACGTTCCAAAAACGTTATGACCAATAACCAACACATGACGAAATGAGTGTAGCAGCCGGTGCTAATAACTGTTTAAAGCAAGCCATTTTCACTGTTCAGTATTACAACCCAATGTAATATAAGATAGAGTCTATTGAGAGAGCAAGTGATGAGTGAAGTAAGCCTGACAATGGTCTGTGGGCTTGTGGTCTAGAGGCACGTACAGGATACCACAATGAAGCCTAGGCTATAACTGGACAAGCTACGTTTGTAGAATACTCGTACTTGCTATCACATTTAGTCCAGTGCTATTGTTGTACCAGTGTATTATTGTTATCCGCAGCTTACGAGCAGATCTGATTGTTTGTTAGTTTTATTCGTAAGCTAGTGATTGATTACGTTGTGAAAATTTCAATCAGTGCGTTTTCGTAACTTAACTTTGTGATTTTTCATGCGCAAGGTATATTGGCAGGGACGCTGTGCTCAAACAAAAGCCAGTAGAGTGATCGTTTTACAAAAATATGTAGTTACAAACTTGTGTAAAGCGTAGTTCAAAGGCTAGAGACTCGTGTCGCATTTGTTTTAAGCTATTAGACCGTACAATATATTGGTGTTCCGCAAACTGAATTAATTAGATCCTCTGTCAACAAACGCTATGTTATTTTCAGACAAAGACTTACGTGGTGAGACATTTTTGCGAACAGTTTTATGTATATATTACAATAAATAAAAACAAGATGTTAAAAAAAACCATTAAAATAGTTGAGAATCCTCTAATTTTATATGTTGTAATTGTAATATACCCCAAATTTTACCAATGCTGTATCATCTACATTAAAAGTCAATAAAAGGTTTACAATAACTTTAATAAAATATACTTATTTATTAGTCACTGTTAAATCTTGATAATAAGTTTAACTTAGACACGATAGCCATGTTTTTAATCTTAATGATCGTTCAATAATCATACTTTGCGGTCTTCAGACACTAACTTGCATTATGTATTCTACTCATGTTTTTGTTAACAACTAACTACCTTCAGCATAGTTGCCTATACTTAACAAAGAAACTGAAAGTTGACAAGTGAATCTGTACAACACAGAAGCGTGTTTTGCGAGGTGCACAATTTTACAGCTGGAAAAGAGCGTTTGTTGACAGAGGATCTAATTAGTTCAGTTTGTGCGGAACACCTTCAGCTAAAACACCTCCTGTCACTGAAATAACATCGCCATTCTCATCCACGTTATTTCTGTCCAAACTCTTAACAACTCTTTCAGTTTCTGACATTGAAAACCTTTTCAAATATTTGTGCCGTGGATAAAACTTTGCTATATTTTCAATTTAATGTTCCTAAAACAGCTACCTGAACGAAAATAAATCTGAAAAGGTTATTGCAATGATTTAGTTGTGTAATCAGAAGGCAACAATTTCTACTTTAAATGTCATAAGTAAAGTTGATTATGTCAGGTTGGTGTAAAGCCTGGGAGGCTCTTGCTATGAAAACACCGCTTGGGACTAAAGCAGAATAAAATCGTAGAATCGGGTTTTCTCATAATTATTATTATAAATTGGTGGTTTTCTAGTTGCACAACACTTTGAGTTTTTCCATTACACCTTTACCTTTTAAGGTGTATGGCTTTTGATTAGTAATTTATGGGAATGCTTTGTTTATGTAAATCTGGATCACCAGTCTTGACTTCTAACACTCTTCTAGGGTGTCGTGAATTCCTTTATTTATTTTTGGTATAGAAAAACTCATTTGGTTAGTAGTAATTTATAATCTGCATTGATTGAAAGAAACGAACCCCATACTTAGATATTGTTTTGGATCAAAGCAACCAATATGGAAATTCAAATATTACGATGACGTACGTATTCAAGCTTACGCGTTACTGAGCAAATACACAATGACACTTTCGATGACATGTTTATAAATTTTAATAATAAGAAAATATTAAAGCCTCTTTCGTGTTGATGGTACACTAGCAACTAAAATCATGCTTCTCAAATCATGTGATGTGTTATTTATTTGTATAAATAAACTACTAATCACAAAAATTTATTTTGAATTATTTCTAGCTTTCCAACAACAGAACTATTTATAGCTTTCAAAATCACTTCTTAATGCTAATTGGTAAAGTTTTAAGATAATTCACTTATTCTGAAAAGATTATTCCTACTGATGAACCTAAAAACCGTATGAGAGTTATGAGATGATCTAGAATCCCATTGAAGTTCAGTTGAGGATTCATTTTGTCCCTGAAGTAACTTGAAAATATGTAAACTACCTTATAGTTTCACAACAGAGTAAAATCTACAATATAAATATAGATTGAACCAAGGGATATATATGGAGAAGTACGCGTGACGTTTGTTATCATTGAGCAAGCGCTAGTAGACTCAGGCTGGGAACTGGGTTATTATCATGAAGTCATCAGCTGACCCTGTGTCAAGGTCAAGGTCACGAGTCTGTGATCAGCTGTCCACTCGCGAAACAATCGTTACTCTAATCTGCGGGTGTTGTCGTAGGAGCTTTGTTTCTTATAAGATCTGTTAGTTCATTGAAGTTGACAGTTTTTGCCAGTCTATTTGGCTAAGTACAGAAGTGACATCAGTTAAACAGACGAAAAGGCTATTGCGAAGTGATCCAATAAATCAGCCGTGTTTGGTTTGTCCATTCTTGACGGTTGTTTCGTTTACTTCAAATGGGGATTTTAATTCTAGTCATTAGCTTATGTAGGCTGAACGTATGAAATTATCTATCTCAAGGAGACTTTAAATACCTTTTAAAATCCTAGAACCTTTTAAACAAATTTACAATGTATTGAAATGGTTCAGTAGACAGAGACCGTTTCCTATCAAAGGTAATGTTATGATAAGTAGATTGCGCATAGATGGGCAATGGCTGAAGCAGAAAATCAACAAACTGTAGTTGCGGTAGCCCAAGCACAAATAATGCTGCGAGGAAGTCTCCAATACAGCCTCTTTCTCACGCGCAAGTTCCGTTCTTGAAAATCCCACGATTTGGTCACATTTACGTCATTGACATCGGACAAACTCGAGCAAGTGGTGCCAAGGGAAGGAGGAAGATGGCGAGAGAGCACAGCGCTATCTGTGCTTGGGCTGCCGAAATATGTTGCTTTTGCTGTTTCAAACAGTTGGAATGTATGTGCAATCAACTTACCAGAATATTATCTTTGGTCCTTTATAGATTGGTATTTCTACTTTCTTGAATTCCAAGTGGTTAAGGATATATAATGGCAAATTATGGGTTATTAGAGTTTAAATACTTAAAAGGTTTTAATTTAGTTTCGTTTGACAGTGGAAACAACAAGATAAAACTAATCAATATGCAACTTTTACCTTTTCGAAATACTCACCATAGCATCCAGGCCTAGCATGTTGACCATCTCGGACACCACCTCGTGCTTGAACCAGCTGTAGAAGACAGTCCCTTGGTAGCTGTCCCCTGCGTTGATGAATATACTGCCCCTGCCCTCTTGGCGTGCTTGGGCTCTGGCCGCCTCCACTGCTGTCTTCACCCGGGCGAAGCCCCCGTAGTATGCCCCTCTAGTGCACTGGCCCGAGTGTGCATTTGTCTCTTGGAACCGAGCGTGCATGTCGTTTGTGTGCAGCAAGAGCAGTTTAAACTCACACATCACTTGTGCAACAACGGCACTCAACAATAGTAATGAGATGTGGACACGCATTGTTGAGTTCTTGGGTTATACTGTAAACGGATTGGATAGTAACTGTTCTTACTAGTATTTAGAGAAATGCTAGTCTTGTTATGAATAACCAATCTACATCCTAAATGTGTGGTTATAGTGTTGAGTCCTTTTTAATGACCTAGTGGATAATACTTCTTTTGGTTGAAATATGTACTCGTACTTACACTTTAAAATCACTCGTCTAATAACAAAATCAAATTTGTCATATTAAAAATTAAAAGTCGTAAATAAGTGTTGTTCACTAAGAAAGGAACTTTTTAAGACGTATCAAAGTTACCTGATGAACTAGATATTCCAAAATATTAGAATCTTTTAGCGAGCGTCAGGCTGTTAAAAGTGTGGATTTTTAGTCAGATACTTATAATCATTACGTTTGAAATTGTTTGTACATACGGTGTGAGTTACAAATTTCTTTGAAACGAGATAAATCAAATTGCAATTGAGACACACATCTTATAACTTTTCGGTTTTGTAAAACCTGTCTTGCTCTGGTAACTGGACGTTTTATCACGAATTTGATCTAGGAAAAAAGTAAACCTCAAAGCCGCTCAAAGTTGTCATTTGATGAGTAAGATTTTCATGGAAACTAATGTTCATGGATAATGAATCTGATGTAAAATAAAATTTGTTCTATTATGAATATTGTTACCATGGTTTTAATTGGGAAGCTGTATGGAATTTTACTTATTAGTAATGTACTATATGAACCAGCTGTAGTCTTGTCTAACTATGTGTTTCTGTCAGGTTGACTAGCCTAAGGTTTACGTAAGGTTATAAGCTCTCAATTTTGTTGTTGTTTCTTCAAACCTAGAGTTATCAGAATTAGAGGTCAAACACGGATCATAGTTGAGAAACGCAACCTACTTAGCTATTTTAGTTGAGCCTTCCACGAGTTTGGTTCACTTTTAGAGATAAGATAAACACTTCAACGCATTCTTCTCTTTGTAAATTGTAATGATATTCAACTGAATTCTATCTATTTTAAATGTCTAGAAAACCTCTCCTGACCAATGGTCAAAAACCCTCCTAGTTGTCTGGATTAAATAAAAACATGTAGCTTTAGTAGTCTAATAAAATGAAACACTATTTTACATGAGATATAATTGGAAACAATAAAAATATATCCTTGTTATGCACGCGGTGAATGCTTATCGCAAGATAAAATACCAGTTTGGTTGCTTTTGGTTAATTTGTATTCATGAAACCAATGAAACCATGTTGAATTTTGCACAAATTTAAGATATGATTATTTAAATTACACAAAGTCGTTGATTTAAAAAACAACACGTTTTATTTTAATATTAAAAACTCAGTAAATATTATATACTTATTTTAATCATGATGAGACTTAATTACTTCAATAAGTTACTACTAACACACGATTCACTAAATCACAACTTGTCACTGAAGCTCGCGAACTGCGCGGCTTGGAACACAACACTTCACATATACCGTCAGTGACGGCTTGCCCGCGCACCAGGTCGCAAATTACTGCCGACATCGCCGTGGACTAGAGCAGAGCAGGAGGAGAGGGGGCGACCTCTACCGTGGGTCAAAGGGAAAGCGAATTCTCAGACACCTGTAGGCGATATTTAAGTGCTGCTATCTAGCGATCTGCACGCCGAAATATAACACAGTGTCAATGCACTTGCTGTGTGGCTGGTAGTGATTTAGATATTCAAAATGCACGAGAGGTAGCAGGTGGTTCTGTTTAGCTGTAATGTGTCTAATTTATAATGTTTTGAATGCATAGTCAGCTTAGTTACGAATGAGACAACTTTCGATTTATTTTTTTTATTTGTGTAAACTCAAAACTGAGCAAGTTAGAAGTGAATTTTTCAAATTGCAGGTTAATCAAAGTTGGGCTAAATACTCTAATACTTTGGTAGTCTAAAATTACTTCTGACCTCTGTGTAAATTTAAAACTTTATTTAAACCTTATCTGAATAGAAGATTTATATGAGTAAAGAAAGAAGGCATTATTTTTGTTTTTAAGGTTCCACATTAGTATTTTATTAACTTGTGAGCAAACAAGTTTTATCTGTGTTTTTTTTAGTTTCAGGATTGTTTTAATTTATCTGATTTTATTTTAGTGTATGTTTATCTTTTGCAAGGAACAGAGTTGATTATTAAAAGGTTTCTCTAAAACTTAAATTCATAAATCTGTAAACATTAAACTTTTGTCAACATAATTAAAAATTACGTGTTGTATATTTTTATAGTGTTGGACAACTACTGTAAGTCTATAGAGACGCAAATTATAAAAATTAAAAATTTGTAATAATAAAAAGTAAAAGCTGGAAAGTGAGTGGTAGCCAGACTCCAGTGAGGGTAAACAAAGCACTGTGAAGGAAGTGATATTTCACTCCGGCAGCAGCACCTGAACACAAAACTGTTAAACCTACGCTCAGTTTAATGAGTCTCTTTCATCTTGAGCTGAGTGAAATTGCGTTTCCTGAAATACACACTCGTTGAATATTTCACAGTAGGATTCTTATAATCAATGTGCGTGAAGCTGGCCCACCACTTTGAGCACAAATTATGAAAGTAGTACGAATATTTAGTGCTTATTTTGTGCTTTCTAATACCACTTAAAGATTTTGTGCTCAATTATAACTCGTTTTATAAACACTTCTTTTTGGCGGGCCAGCACGCTCAGCCCGCGACCAATCGAGAGTAAAAAAGTCTATATCAAGATTTAGTGCATAATTTGTGCTTTCAGAATATACAACTTTCATATTTGTGCTCAACATTAAAAACCATTGGTATGGCGAAAAAGAATATTTTTGCGGCGGGCCAGCCTACGCCGCCCACCACCATTCTAATTAAATATAACTGAAATCAGGATTTGAAATTTTAACTTCCAGAATATACAACATTAATATTTGTGCTCATCAACCGGCCCAGATTAGCGGTAAACAACTTTCAGGCAGAATAAATAGTACAAAAATCAAAATCAATGAAAAACACTTATGATCGGACTAAACACTGCTTAGCCGACATCGTAATAAATATAATGTTTGTATCAGGATTAAATGCATAATTTAGGCATCCGAGATACCATTTTATATTTTATTGCTCATCAGACATCAACAATCACAAAAACAACTTTCGGGACGGGCAAAACTGCTTAGCCGACACCGTTAATAAATGGAATGTTTTATTGTATCAAGATTTAGTGCATAATTTAGGCTTTCAGAAGACACCACTTTTATATTTGTGCTCATCAAGGGGCAATCACAAAACCAACTTGGTGGTGCGATAAATCCTTGACTAACAACGTTAATATATAGAATTTTTATATTGTATCAGGATTTAGTGCATAATTTAGGCTTTCAGAAAATACCGCTTTTATATTTTGTTCTCATCAAAAGGGGGCAATAATCAAAAGCCCACTTATGAGTACGGAATAAATTCCGCTTGGACCGACACCGTTATTAAATAGAATGTTTTTATTGTATCAGGATTTAGTGCATAATTTAGGCTTTCAGAAGACACCTTATTTATATTTTGTGCTCATCAAAAAGGGCGGCAATCACCAAAAACCCACTTATGGGTACGAAATAAATTCCGCTTGACTAACAACGTTAATATAAATTTTATATTATTATCAGGTTAGTGCATAATTTAGGCTTTCAGAATTTCGCTTTTATATTTTGTTCTCACGGCATCAAAAGGGCAATAATAAAAACCCACTTATGGGTACAGATAATTGCGGACGACACGTTAATACATTGAATATTTAGATTATCAGGTTTAGTGCATAATTTAAGCTTTCAGAAGACACCTTATTTATATTTTATTGCTCATCTAAAGGGGCGCAATCTCTAATAATCTCCACTTATGGGTACAGAAAAAATTCCGCTTGACTAACAACGTTAATATATAGAATTTTATATGTATCAGAGTTTAGTGCATAATTTACGCTCTTAGAAAATACCGCTTTTATATTTTGTGCTCATCAAAGAAAGGGGGGCAATAATCAAAGCCCACTTATGAGTACGGAATAAATTCCACTTGGACCGACACCGTTATTAAATGGAATGTTTTATTGTATCAAGTTTAGTGCATAATTTAAGCTTTCAGAAAATACCTTATTTATATTTTATTGTGCTCATCAAAGGGCGGCAATCACCAAAACCCATGGGTACGGAATAAATTCCACTTGGACCGATCGACAACGTTAATATATATAGAATTTTTTATATTGTATCAGGATTAAGTGCATATTTAGGCTTTCAGAAGATACCACTTTTATATTTTTGTGCTCATCAAAATGGGGCAATCACTAAAAAACCACTTATGGATACGAAAAAATTCCGCTTGATAACAACGTTAATATATAAATTTTTATATTGTATCGATTTAGTGCATAATTTAGGCTCTCAAGAAAATACCGCTTTATATTTTGTTCTACGTAAAGGGGGCAAAAATAAAAAACCCACTTATGGGTACGGAATAAATTCCGCTTGGACCGACACACCGTTATTAAATGGAATGTTTTTATTGTATCAGGATTTAGTGCATAATTTAAGCTTTCAGAAGACACCTTATTTATATTTTGTGCTCAATCAAAATGGGGCAATCTCTAAAAACCACTTATGGATACTAAAAAAATTCCTTGGACCGACACCGTTATTAAATGGAATGTTTTATTGCATCAGGATTTAGTGCATAATTCAGAAACCTTATTTATATTTTTGTTAACATCAAAGACGGCAATCACCAAAAGCCCACTTATGAGTACGGAATAAATTCCATGGACTGACACCGTTATTAAATATAATGTTTTATTGTATTGTCGAGTTTGATGCATAATTTAAGCTTTCCAGAAGACACCTTATTATATTTTGTATACATCAAAAACGGCAATCACCAAAAACCCACTAATGGGTACAAATAAATTCGCTTGACTAACAACGTTAATATATAATTTTTATATTGTATCGAGTTTAGTGCATAATTTAGGTTCTCAGAAAATACGCTTTTATATTTTGTTCTCATCAAAGGGGCAAAAATAAAAACCCACTTATGAGTACGGAATAGAATTCCACTTGGACCGTACCGTTATTGAATTGAATGTTTTTATTGTATCAGGTTGGGTCATAATTTGGGCCTTCAGAAAATACCACTTTTATATTTTGTGCTCATCAAAGGGGCAATAATAAAAAGACCCTTATGGGTACGGAATAAATTCACTTGAACGATCGACAACGTTAAATATATAGAATTTTTTATATTGTATCAGAGTTAGTGCATAATTTGTACTTAATTTATTAATAATTTATTTATTATTTATTGCGGAATTTATTCCATTACCCATAGAATGGGTTTTGGTGATTGCCATAGCAAGATGAGCGTAAATAAGGTATTTTCTAAAAGCTTAAATTATGCACTAAATCCTAACAAAACATTATATTATCAACGGTGTCAGTCCAAGCAAAATTGGCCTCTGAAGATGGAGTTTTTGTGTTAACCCTAGATGAAACTAAGCAAAAAGTTATATCTTCTGGAAACCGGGTATGCACTAAAATCCTGATACTGTCAAAACATTCCGTTCATTAACGGTGTGTCACCGAAGATTTATTTCTGACCCCATAAATTGGTTTTTGATGATATTACCCCTTTTTGTTGAGCACAAAACGGTACTTCTGATAGCACAAATATGCACCGTCTGATACAATAAAAATATTCTATATATTAACGTTTGTGGGTCAAGCGAATTATCCGGTAAGGGTGAGTTTTAATTGCCGCAGGCACAAATCTGCTGAGACCGAGATTGTACATAAATCGTGCAACAAAACATTCCATTTAATAACGGTGATCTACCCTAGCAGTTATTCCGTATAAAGTGGGTTTTAATTATTACCCATGAGCATTGGGCACCAAGTATGCACTAAAATCTGATACAAAATAAAATTCTATATATTAACGTTGTCGGTCCAAGCGGAATTCTTCGTACCATAAGGTAATTTTCACTACGATGAGCGCAAAAATCTTCTAGCCGGGTATGCTGGAAATCTGATACAATAAAACATTCATTTAATAACGGTGTCTGTGAGGCGGAACATTCCGTACCCATAAGTGGGTTTTGAAGACTGATGAGGCACAATAAAGGGTGATATTTCTAACCTAAGTATGCATATCCCTGACTCAAACGTCTATATACCAACGTTTCTGGCCTTTAAATCTGAAGGCATGCTTTATTTTAACGGTGTCGGGCTAACGGAGTTTAGATCCGTCCCGAAAAGTTGTTTTGGTGATTGTTGATGCTGTGAGGCAAAATAAAGAAAACATCTTCGAACAGTCTAAGTTGCATTTAATCTAATGAGCATTATATTTATTAACGATGTGGGCTAAGCAGGTTCAGTCCGATCATAAGTGTTTTTTCATTGATTTACGATTTTTTGCACTATTTATTCTGCCCGAAAGTGTTTACCGCTAATTCGGGTTTGGTTGATGAGCACAAAATATTAATGTTGTATATTCTGGAAGCACAAATTAAGCACTAAATCCTGATTAAAGTTATATTTCATTCCTGAATGGTGGCGGGCTAAGCGTAAAGCTGGCCTGCCGCAAAAATACTCTTTTTCGCCAATTACCGTGACTGTTTAGCACAAAATATGAAAGTTGTATATTCTGAAAGCACAAATTATGCACTAAATCTTGATACGTTTTTTCAATCTCTCGATTGGTCGCGGGCTGAGCGTGAAGCTGTGCCAAAAAGTGTTTATAAATTGAGTTAATGAGTGAGCACAACTTTAGGAGTGGTATTAATTGAAAGCACAAAATAAGCACTAAATATTCGTACTACTTTCATGTTGTGCTCAAAGTGGTGAGACCAGTTCACGCACATTTCAAATCAGGCGTGTGACGTATCCAGGAATTATGGTTTGGTTGGTTGGGACATTAAGGTTCCGGGAATTTGGAATACCTGTTGCAGAGAGGAATAAATGGGGTCCGGGTCCTTTTGTCAACTTCCCTAATAAATAAATACGTTCCATAAGTTAATACTGTTAATTTGCAGTTACTTTTATTCTTATGCATGTACTTCCCGTACCAAAGAATAATTTAAACATCAGTACTTTCATTAGGACTTTCATGCTATGCTGAGAAGAAGAGCAGCAGTGCAACTAACATGTATGTAAATACCAATTGAAAGGAGATAGTTGTAATTTATGAATTTGGGAAAAGAAGAGTTTTAAGGTTGTATTTAACTTTGTGTACAAGAGTTACAGGACACTTCCTGTATAATTGTTCTTTCATTTTAATTAGTGGGTTCTCTCATCAGTGTTTTGCGTGGCCAATTTTCTCTTGGTTACTTTTTATATGGTTTACGTGTCCCTTCATTCTTGTTTTAATTGCAGCAATAGTTTTACTTTGAAACCTCGAAATTGCGTTAAAAACCAATCGTTAATTTTGTGAATCTTTGTCAAGACATAATACTTAAAGATTTTTAGGATTAAAGCAACACCGGAATAATTATGTCCACTTTTCTGACCTAACACCCAACAATATAACAGTGGTCTGGTAGTTCGTCAACCTCTTAGTTGTGGTCTTAATTGTTGTGGGTCTTAAATCATAGAATGGTCCTAACTTAGATTTGATGAAAATAACGTAGAATATTGGAAACATTGGATTATTTGACAACAGTCTTACAGAATTTATAAGTTTTGATATAGGAATTGTTCTTTTTAAAGATAGCAATCCAAAACAAACTAAAATAAATTTCATAATACTGAAACACTAAACAAATAAGTTCAAATCTTACGGGTAATTTCTATTCTAGCGAAAATACAATACAACGGGAAACAGAGATAGTTGCCAGTGTATAAAGATAACTCAAGGTATAAACTGATCACATTAAGGCTCCCTTGTGCACAAACGCTGTTTCCTCTTTGTAAAATGTTTGCAAACTCTGTATCCATCTGTAAACTTAAATCTGGTACAATGTTTGTATCGCAATGCTTTAAATAAAACGTTTTTCTAAAACCCATTACAAGGAAACTTTACACACGCGGTGTTGTGTATATCGTGTTTAAATTTCCACCTATTCTGATACTGAATTCTAACCACTTTTATCGACGATTCGTAATTGTAGGTTAATAAATTCTTAACTATTTCCTATTCAATACAATAAACAAGGCAACTTGAAAATGTTTAACGATATTTTGTGTGCCGCTTAGAAGTATAGCAGAAGCTGGTTTAATGAAATGTTATAATGTTTCAAGCGTAGATTTAGTCGTTTCAATCTAGGACTTAACAAATAAGCTGAAATTTGGTTCAGAACTTTAACCAATTGCTTCAGTGGTCTGCTGTATTATATGACCAACCTCTGAATACCAAAAATAGTTAACCACTACTAACATTATTAATGATACTCAAGACATAAATAATAACATAATAAATATTATATGTAATCAACCCTCCAGCTTACTTTGAAAAACTTTTGAAAATTTACGAATGTTGTAAAAGAGGCAGTTTTCAAAAATGTGGAAAACTTATCTTGTAACATATTATTCTAAAGCTTTGAGTACCCAAAAACTAAATCTGTAATTGTTTTTAAACTTTTGAAAAATATAGCGACAGTGTCCATTTATTTGCGGGTGGGAGTGGGTATAACGAAATTACGTCAAAACTTCAGAACCCTACAAAACATCCCTTAAAGGGTTTTCAAAATATTTTCTCATTCAAAAGTTATGGTGGGGGGACATATAAAACTCAGTATGACTTCCTTGTGATAATTTCTGTCAAACAGCACTCGTTTGCTGGTTAAAACGATGGGTCTAAACAAATATTTTAAATAACTAAGTGTGTTTATGTTTAATGTTTATGTTTAAAAATATTTTAAATATTTTAGATAACTAAAATTATGTTTAACTTTAAGTGCCTTACAAGAGATTCTATTCATCAACGTAATAATATCTATTTGAGACTACATTTCCGTTTTATCTCGTTGTTTTCAATACGCATATTTAAATTCAACTAGTGTATTAAGTTTTCAACTTGAAATATACACAAATTATCCAATAAACAACTTTTGGTAGTTTTCCAAAACTCAAAAAAAAAAAACTCACGTAAATTTTTGTTTTAGAAAGATTATTTTCTTTATGGGTACTCATTGTAAATAGCTAAAGACACACTAAGAAATATTAAACCCTAAACAAAGTTTCCTCATAGCTTCATGTAGCCGATTTTCAGTTATTAAGGTGGTCCAGTATGCCGCAAAACGTGTCTAGTGCCGACTTTGGTCCTTAACCATTTATTTTGTTGACGTTGTATAAGGCAAAATTTAGGCTAACGATACACTGCGTAATGTGGCTAAAATTAAAATGCTTGACTTATAGTTCAGCCGATTTTGAGTTATATTCCAGGAATGTACAAAGGTGTCTAGTGCTCAACTTTGTCCTCGCCATTTATTTGTGTATCGTTGTAAGGTTACAAAGCCATAGCTAAGACACACTTCGTAATTTGTTAAACTCAATAAACAAGTTTTAACTACCATATTCTTTAGTTAGATGTCCAGTTATAAGCGGTCCAATATACCTAAAACGTGTTAAGTGCCCACTTTGTTTAACCATTTATTTTGTGGAAGTTGTATAGGTATAAAATATAGCTAACGATTCACTGCGTAATGGCTAAAACCTTGGGAAACGTTTCTGCTCTTATAAGCCTAAATGATTTTGTTATAAGCGGTTTAAGATGACTTCTTAAAACGTTGTATATAGACAACAGGAATTTGTTGATCGGTTAGTTTTGGTTTCATATAAAAACCAAATAACCAAATCCGATTATTTCTTTTGTAACATAATTAAAGTCTTATTTTATTTGTATAGATTAGATTAGGCTGGACGCAAAATGTATATTTTAAAACTAATTTGTTCCAATAAAAAAACCGTGGTTGATCTACTAACAAATTCCTTTGAAAAAACCCTCAAATAAAACTACTTTTTTAAATTATTTGCTGTTGCCAATAAGTGAATCACAAGGCAATACTGGTATATCATCAAATAATAGCCTACGTTCTGCTGTAAAACTGTTTTACTTTATATACTTATGGACAATTTTATAAAACTATCAAGCATTAGACTTTAAAATTTGACACTAGGCATCCTTACTCCATGTTATACTTTTAATTCAGCATGTAGAAATAACCAATAATCATTGATTCATTCGATACATCTGTGATGTCTAATTTATTTTACCAGTAGAAAATAAAAGTAATCAGTTTCGCTACAGTAGGTTAGGAAACCGTGTTTGGCTACGGGAAACATGGAAACTAAACTAACTATATTTAATATCACTTTCAATGAACTGTTTTTGCATTAGGATCACTGCCATTATTACTTCACAAAAATTGTGTACGTATATTTAACGAATATATTTTGAAACAAAGCACTTGTTTAACGTGTACGAGTATTTGTTTTGAGGTTTCGCTCCAACAAGTTTCAACGGTGGTAAAGAAGTTGAAAGCCGACGTCAAAGTTTACTGGCGCAAAACTTACCAAGAATTGCATTATTTATTCATAGGCTGCCTAAAACTTGTTTATAAAGTTATTTTTCTAAGTTGAAACAGCTTTTCATTTAGGTTTGCTGAAGATTCTCTTTATGAAAGAAATGCGTCTTTCCCGTGGTTTTGCTTTTGTGTGTTCTTTTAGTCCGGGATTGAAGGTTTAGGTATATTGAGGGTGTATTGCACACTTTAGTTATTTGACACATTGAAATAATAATAGATCTTCATTTGGTTTTGCCAGACGACTCATACCTATCTTAGTTCCATACATTTACGAAACCCTATGTCTGCCTAAAATAAGCAACCAGATTATTAATATACACCCCAATATTTAAAAGATTTAATGTTTCTTGTAATCGAGATATGTCTACTGTAATTCTAAAGTTTGTTTGATGTTGAATCACTCTCTGATAAGAAGAAATAAATTGGTTGTTTTGTTTTTATAACAAAGTTCTTCATAATTTGGTTGATAGATAGTTCTTACCTACTAACTACTAAGTCATATTCAATTCTATGTTCCAAAATAATTTACATACATCTTTATGTTTTTATTCCTCGATGTAACACAATTACAACATTATAATTTGTCTTTGTATAGAGCTTTTAGGTTATTAAATAGGTATAAGAATAAAATGATTTATTTAACTGTAACTTGTTTACTATTAAAATCAACTAAGGAGTGGTTTTCATTTTGCTTAAACATTCATATTTTTTGTAATTTTCATAATTTCTTTATTTTATGGTAGAAATTATATTATTTGTTTTCTTGTTAACTTTAAGACTCACACAGTAATTTATATTTTTGCTTAATTCTGTTATAATATCTTTTTTTAGTTCTAGTACTGTAATATTAATTTAGTTATATTCTTAATCATGATTTTTCAAAATAGCTGTAATGGATATTTTCTGTAGCTATTGTATAAATAAATAATAAATATTTGTGAAGCTTATGATGTATACAACTTTAAAGTACACTAAATAACAATGCGTAGTAATATAAAGAGTTATGCATAAATCAATAAATATAAAATACCGAAATACAAATTAAACCAAATTCTGAACATCAAAATACTCAAATTCAAAATGTATTTACAAAACTCAGTTGAAAACGATGTTTTAGCCGAAACACTCAGTTACGTATACAGAGGCGGGAGATAGACTGCAACAGTAATTCTGAATGTACTACACGAAGGCCATCCTGGAATCGTTGGAATGCGTTCTTTGTGAAGATTTCATGTTTGGTGGCCAAACATGGATGCAGAAATTGAGTCTTTGTTCGTTCTGCAATGCCAACAGTTCAGAAAACAAAGAACCAGAGATACCCTTATTCTCATGGACCGTCCTCAGAATCATGGTCACGCATTCATGTAGACTATGCTGGACCTTATCACGGCTTTATTGTTGGCGGTTGTTATGCAACAACGAAGTGGTTGAAATAATTCCTACAAAAATCGCAACTGCAGAGAAACAATTTCGATTCTTGAAGAAGGTTTGCTCGATTTGGTCTTCCGAAGTTAATTGTCAGTGACAACGGAGCCCAATTCACGTCTCATTTATTTAAAACATTTTGTTCGTCCAACAACATTCGTCATATAACAACAGCTCCATATCATCCAAGGTCAAATGGACTAGCGGAAAGACAAATTCAGACTTTCAAGAAACGCTTTGGAGCATGCAAGCTAGATGGTAAAACTTAACAAAGTGCTTACAAACATTCCTGTTCAGCTATAGAATCACACCTCACCAAACGACTGGGAAATTCCAGCTGACATGATGTTCGGTCGTCCATGAGAACAAGACTGTCCTCCTTAAACCAGACGTGCAAGCTAACATAGACGCTGCTCTTGTGAGACAAAAGAAATATCATGACGGAGGACAATATCATTGGAGAACCTTCAAGCCAGGAGACCAAGTTTGGGTAAAATGGAAAAGGCAAAATCAAGCAGGTACCATAAGAAGGAATATTGGGCGTCATGTATGATGTTGAAGAGGATGGTCGAGTCCAGAAGGCACGCTGATGCTTTAAAGAAGAGGGGAGGAATGTCATATAATCAGCTGATACTGTTTTAGTTAATAATGCTGGTCAACTTGTTTTTGTTTATTGTTTATGAGTTGTACATATTACAATTGTTTAATCACGTTCTTGCATTATTTTACAGTCTATTGCAGCTGTTTTCAAAATCTGCGTTCAGAAAAGAAATCAGCTCATTTATATGCATATTAAACGCCAATAGTAGTTTAAAATTTTAATACAACAATCCCAATCTTACTTATATTACAATATTACTAAAACAATCACAAACATCTCTACACTACTAAAAACAAAGCTTTACAGCTCTAGGATAAAAAAAAGATTACACTTGTTATATAGAAACGACTGGTATTCTGCATTTTAAAAGGAAATGATGTGTAATGTAACTATTCTTTGCTGCTAAAAGCTAAAATGTGCAGGGCTACAAATCAGCACTTGGTACTTCAAATTCACTTAGAGGTTTGTGGTATACTCAAACAGTAGAACATTAATTTCTAATTTTGGAAAAAAAAGACGAGCCTTTAAGCTGCATATGATTGAACAGAATATGCTAGAGACAGAATAAGTGTAGGCTACCTGATACGAGAAAACTAGTTGAGCTACGTGTAGAAATCTTGATGCAAGCACCTGACATAACTGTTCAAACTTTCACATGGTGGAATATTACGCCCAAAGGTAATGTCAATGTAAAATTATACGTTGTTATTGTAACACTGCTGTTTAACGATGTTGTTTTCCCTTTACAAATATACCCAACAATGTTCGTTTGAAAACTAGGTTCTTATTTTCCACCGAATAAAAGATGTTTTCAGCATTAAGTTGGAGTTAAACAAGACTTTATTACACCGACTCCTATTATCAGCTTCTGTTGCAAAGTTTTTTGTTCTTTCAGTTCAGTTTTTATGATTTACTTTCACACATAACCACGATGAAATTATTAACGCTAGATTCGAATGTTGTATATCGAGTCCAAGAGTACCGTTTTTAGAACATATAAAATATGAATACTATTCAGTCAAACTGTCCTCGCAAAGGTTGCTTTGTAGGAATAATGAGATAGTTATGTTAGAAACAAGAGAAGATAAACCTGGATCTCTAAACTCCTCTGTACGCTTGTCTCATTCATTGTCACTAAGTTTACATACGAGTACAAACTCAGTTCTAAGCACAGTTCAAGCGTTAACCCGGTTTACTAACAGAATGAAATAGGTTTAAATGAGTTGAACCCGTATTAGTGAAACCCAGGCAAGGTTGATTTAATTATGAGTTACGACTACCTTTTAGCCAACTAAAGTCTAGGTGCTACCAAACGAATTTTAAGGGGCTGTTTACGCTCGTATAGTCTCAAGTTAGACTAGTTTTTTTAACTTTAACCCGTAGGTAAGCTTAGCTTTTATACCTTTTGATTCTACGTATTGCTAGTAACTACAAATTATACCTATTAAAGGTGCATTGTCACTGGTGCGGCTGGAACGTCTAACGTTCAACGTCAGTCGTTGGACGTCAGACGTAGAGCGCCTGCTTTGTATTGTTTTTTATGACGCTATTGTCAAACACACGGCCGCCGCTAGAGTCGTTGACGTCTGTCGTAGAGGTCTGCTCCTGGAGCAGTCATAGTCGCAGTCGTTGCACGATTTGTGGCGTATACACATAAAGTTTCGTGAAAGTGCGTAGTGTTCCTTTGCGATGTCAACCAAAATACCTCACAAATTATGTTTCACATCCAAGGAAGACGAAAAGCTAATCGAGGCGTTTTCCTCCCACCCTGCTATTTACAATTTGAAACATGCTCTTTATAAGGACCAAAGAGCTAAGGACAATATTTGGGTGGTGGTTTGAAGAAATAGGAAAATGAAGTTTCATCCAACCCCTACTACGACAACAATGCACATTTTTCATACACGGAGATGTATTAGGTTTATACGTTATCAGGTGGATTATTTAATTTGAACTAACTTCTCTTGATTATTATAGAAATAATTGTTAAATTTACGTTATTGTAAATTACAGTTATGAATTTTGTTTATCTTACTAGCCCTTCTTCCTATATTGCAGGTTCGAAACGATATAGCCTATTAAGCTACATTCAATGAGTAAAAACCAATAACCTACCTTAACGTATGAGCGAACTTTTCATCTCCTGTAATTGGATAAGGTATGTAATTTGTAGATTTTTCCTTCAGGTCCTCATTGATAATGCTAAACACGAACTTAAACTAGAGTTTAGAAAGTCTGAAGAATTCAGAAAACATTCTCTCATCACCTTGCAAATGATTATTTATTATAACACTTTGAAGTAACCATCTTCTGTTCTTGTTTTAAATATATTATGCATGCTAAGTCGGTGTACTTATCATTTCTAAAGATGTTTCATCTTCTATATCCTCAATTGACAGATAATATAATAAGACTTTTTCGAATTCATCATTGTACACTCACCGAAAATTATAAGAAGCAACTGAGCTACCGACTACCGTGAAAAAATCGCACCAGTGACAACAACCACTACAACGATGATCTCCGAGCGATAATCGTCCAATGAATGACGTTGAACGATTGACGTTCCAGCCGCACAGTGACAATGCACCTTAATCGTTTTGAAGAATCACGAGATGTTCTGTCCTGGTTGCACTAAAACCCAAAAGCGGAATGCCGTATGACAGCCCAGGTGTGAAAAGACTATGGCCCCTTAGTAAAGACCCTTAGTAAACTGTGAAAAGGTTTCGATATTAGTTGATCTGACAATCTTACCGGAACTAAAACCGCTGAACTAACAGATCCTGCTACTTTGTCTACGTGGTTTGTGGATCTAAGGTGTTTGTCGATGCAAGGCCAAGATACTTAAACTTATAGGTGAAATCCTTGATCGCCTCTCCAAAAAAACTTGACTAACCATCGTTTCCTCTGCTGTTGATATAAAACACAGCCAGCTACTTTTGTTTACTTGTAAAACGTTTGAAGTAAGCTATTGTAGACACTCATTATCTCATGAGCTCTCGTATCTCAAAAAATTCTTTGCTCCTGCAAAGGTTTTGAAGCTTCAGAGATCTTTCCACGTTTAGGCTCTTCCTTTAATCCATAGGCAGACATAGCTTTAAAACTATTTGAACACCCGGGATTTCCGAAGTCATACATCTTCTCACTAGGCTAACATCCTTCGCGTTGGCCTACATTCCAGCTCTGGTTCACAGAAATCTTGGGTAGATTGAGACCTATAGTTTTGGTGTGACTCACAGCTTAAATCGTAAAATAGTCTCTTCTAAATTATGCACGTTTAAAGTCGTCGTGAAAATATTAACTTTCTTCTAAAATAGTAGATCTGGACTTTTTACGCTTTAAATTTCAAGTGAGCCACGGGGAAACAGTGTAGAGGATTGCAGATACAAGGTTATATTTGTGTGATGCAATCATCTGACCTGCAGCTTGAGAAAGTCATCCGGCTGCACCTCAGAAAGGTGAAGGATCACTTGCATCATTGTTATAATGATCGATGGACAGAGGTGTGTTATGGATAACGCGTTTTTTTATTGTAGTGATAATCAAACTAAATGTTAAGCAACGCCAACTATGGAGATTATCAGAAATTTTGACGAACAAGTTTTAAATGTTAAAATAAAGTGTAAAAATTCAATATTTAATAACTCTTAAAACACAAAATTCTAAAATATATCTAGATTTATACATAGCGGCTTATAAAACTTTAAATCTTTATATTTACATTTACAATTGCTCATAATGTGTAATTGTTAATGCATCGGACCAAGTTATGAGGAACCACTAAAAGAGGCATTTTAGGCCTGACTAAAAGTGTTTCAGAACCAAATATTTTAAAACAGTATGAACAACTGGCTATAATTGCTTTCTGCAAGAGCAGTAATACATTCGCTATTTATTTTAATAAAAAATGCATCATTCAATGTTGAAGGTATGTGCAGAAGCCAACGATAATCTCAAATTTGGCATATTGTTGGTCCTGGTATTGAAGATGGAATCATTACATAATATGCTTTTGGTGGCATCTTCCTTTTGAAAATACTCATATTTAACTGCATTCAAATTATATTTCGAGTAATTTTAATAATCTGAGAGGAAGTATTGTAATTACTCGAAATGTAATTTGATTTCTTTTGAATATTGAGTATTTCATCAAAAAAGTAAGTTCCCATCAAAAACGTATGAAATCTCAAATTATCTAATTGTATATTGCAGCAAATCAAAATGATTATATATACGAGTATAATGAAACGCTCTTTGTGCAATAACGTGTGATAGAATGAAGATAATACAGTTGTTGTGTTCTACAGTTGGGTGACAGTGCTACAATTCAACTGCCAACATCAGAGTAGGAACAACATGACTGTTGTTATCACAGTGCTGTAATTGTTATCAAGGCCTTTTGTCTCTGCGTGAACCACTATCTCTGGCACGTTTGCAGAACCTGGTGTAACTAGAACACAACACATGTATATCTAGCCTACACAAATAAATAAGTTTGCTTTAGTAAACTTAGTTGAGATGTGTTCAATTATCCACACAGTACGTAATTATATACAGTATTATAAAACGAGCTTATCTTCATTACAAAATTTTAGAAGTTTTGTTCCTAATCGTTATTTATTTTATTGAATTTAGTATTATTTTTATCGTACAAGGGAATGGGATACTAAGAACATCTCTTTTTACCCCTCTACTCACCCAACCATTCAATAAAAATAGTTTTGCGTTCTAACGAGCTAACTTTGTATGTCATCCATACCGTCAAAGTTTGAAACCTGCAATATATACCAAATTTACTACAAGCAACCCTTTTTATATTTTCTCGCCTTTGTTATAAAACACAACTTAAGTTAGCCTAGTGACTGGGAATCGTGGCGTGGCCCTGTAATCCAGCTTCATGGAGGTCAGGTTTTGAGGATGATATAGGTCTAAAGCGGATCAGATAGTCTCAGTGATCATCTGATGATACCCGCATCAAATCCCACCATCGTTTAGACATATCAGACCATCACCTGCGTGGTTCGGAAGTCACGTTAAGCCGTTGGTCTTTGTATTTCCATTGGTCATTGGGCTATTATTAATGAACCATTCTAAGGAAGAGTCGGCCTTAGTTTGTAACAGGACTACACCCCATAACTCATTTCTACCACTTATCACACTCATCCTTCACCACATATTTGCCTTAAAATACCCTCATGAGAGTGGTCGGCATCTTAAATAGTGATATAATTTAGAAATTACTTCATATTATCTAATAATTGTTTCATTGCTCTGAAGCCTTTCTAATACGATGTGTTTATCTTCAAAGAGTTAGCCTGTTTAGCCAAGTTGAAATTTTTAGAATTTGCAAATGTAAGGTATGTTAAGGTAGACTATTAAGTAGAATAATGTAAAACATAATGCCCTAGGCAAGCAATATTGTATAAACTCATATACACACTACTGTTTATCACTTCCACCTAGGTTGTTTTGTTACATATTATTTCTGCTTAGGTTAAGTGAATTTTTGTGAATATTCATGAGTGAAGCTCTGGGCCGATACGGAGTTACGTGTTTGAAACTAATCTTAGTTTAGGCTCACAGCCTTCATCCCTCTTTGATAGATGTGTGTAAGGAAATTCTGGTTTGTTTCGACCCATTCAGTTTATGAAAGTATGTAATGAATATATTTAGGTATACAGCTCAATAATAATAAATAACACATAATAATCCGACGTATGTATGTTCGAGCAAATAATTTCAACACAAGAGTAATTCTCATGTATCTGAGCCAATTTTGAATCAGATCGTTGTTATGTAACAGTCTTGTAGTTAAGGTTTGAAATTATACTAATTTGTATTGTATTTTGTTACAGGTTGACGTGTGAGGAAAGAAGAAGAATTGAGGAGATTCGTGGTTAGGTAAGTTTGGTTTAATGATAGTCGATATTTGAAATAGGTCTATCACTCAAAATAATAATAAACCTTCAGAATATGTTAGTTATAAATCATTGCACATAAGATTTACAATAAACTTATAGCGGCATTAAAGTTATTTATAAGTACTTACTGTAAAACATAGTAGTGTGCCAAATTAATAACCAATAATTAAATTTGTTGACGGAATTCAAAGAAATTTTAGCTACATTAATTCTGATAAAGTAAATTGAGAGGCAAATAAAACCATTTATCGGTAGGTTAGGTTGTAGGCCTTACTACTGTACTATGGTAGTTTTTGGATCGGCACAAATTTTGTATTGGTACACATTTTCTAATTATAAAGATTTTAAATTGAAAATGTTTACGGTCGGGATATATATTTAAGACCGATATTGGCTCGAGGCTGGTACTCAGGTTAAGAGGCACAGACTGTGTTTACCTGTTCAGTGTTCAGCTTTACGACCAGATGTTACCCTTGTCGTGAAACTGTGTTAATGCTGAGTCGACACATGTTGAACACATCAAACATTCCCTTCTTTGTGTAATCTCTGACTGCTGTGTGAGTGTTGGTGTAATCCGCGCGGGGACAAGCGCCAATAGGAATTAGTGTTACGAATTTCCAAAGTGAAAAGCTTCCTGATGCTTTAAGTCGCGAAGCAAATTGGGTTGGCAGGTCTCGCTGTAGGATATTGTATTTGTGTTGGAAAATAAACTTAAACGAAATGTCCGTTAATATCATGTGTTTTGTATTAGTTGTATATAGGTTGACAAAATCTTGTGTGAGACAAAAGGCAGAATATTCGATTGTTCGACAATTTGTGTTAGAAAATAGCGTTTAGTTGGAAATTCCTAAAAGGCTAGCGTATCAAATAAATGTATGGATATATTTGATATGTTGACGTTATTTTTCCTGGATCACATTAACAACGAAATTTAATGAATTCAATTCAAGCGCATCTTTTTTACTTGGTCATGAGTGTGTATACTGAAGAACCTATTTCAAATTTTATATCCAGTTTCAAGGCCTATGTCAATTAATAATTATAGTAAATAACTGGGTGCATAGCCTTTATCTCTCAGCAAGATCTACAGGCACCCAACAGGTATTTACTATATTAACTTATTTCACTTCAAATGATAATACACATGATGTGTGTAAGCTTAAATTAGCAGTACAAATTATTGTAGAGATATGAACAAAAAGCAGGGGTGAAACTAATAACTACGAGTTTAATCAATATACCAAATTATAAAATCCAGCTTCTAGTAAAACAGTTGACTCTTAATACTTAGGTAGGCAAATATGCCAAGGATAACATTTGTATAATACATAATTGACACATTAATTTGTTCGGAAATATATTGGTAAATTTAATCACGAAAATTCTGTTTATGAATCCCGTAGCGTAGCATCGGCACTATCTGCTAGTTGACAGTTTAAACTTACATTGTATATACCGTACAATGAAAGAATTTGTGTACTTTACCACATAAACTTTTAATTTTTTAAGACATGTTTCGCCTTAGCATTGTATACCCCGTATTACTTTACACAAAAGTTGGGCTCTATATTTTTTTAATTTTTACCCTAGCGTTTAGTGATAAACCTATTTTAGAAACCTATTTTAGTACAGTAAAATAGGGATATATATCTATATATATTATCTTACCGTATATACATTGGCAATCGCAAATTGCAGTGGAATGAAACTACCAACACTTATAAGCCAAATGCTTATAAATGTTTATGGTTCAGCTATATGCTTAGCATATAATGATTACAACAATAGAAGCGAGCAACAACAATTATAGCAGCGTGAGGTACTAGTGTAAACCTATACTAAGAGGATTTCAGCCTGGGAAAGCAAACACTCAGGACTTAACAATGTTTGAGTCTTACATTGTATGACGTCGTACCTCATATATAAGAGCATTGGCTTCAACAATAACTCGGGTTACAGGCGTTTCTTTACCTCTTTCTCTCCTTTATATTGTAAACCAGTGAGGAGTAAATACTAACTTAGTTATATGATTTGGGATTCAGGACATCGAAACAGTACAAATTATGAACGATAATGTGATGTTTTGCGGCTTTGAATAGTTCAGTAAGTGTTTAGCAATATTTTGATAATATGATAAAGGTACTGACACGCAGCTAAAAGCTTATACGCCGTTGGTGTGATTGAAGAGAATTTTCTTTGCAACTTATACAACCACTACGCTAACAGCCTCGCTTCGGCCTTTCGGCCTCAGCGTCATCTCTTGTGTGATTACAGGCGTTACAAGTCTGTTCGCTCCCCTTTGCCTCGTTTTGACATTTGACCTCAGCTTTGTGTCCTATATATTATTATAATATTATTCCGAGGCTTACAAGGCATTTCACTATGATCACATCCTTGCTTTGGTGTTTGGCTTCATATTATTATGCTGCGAGCTTTACTACATAACAAGAAACGCATTTCAAATTGTAAAATTACATTTAGACTAAATTAAGTTCTATATGCTGTATCTATTATGTCGTGGATTTTTATCGTAAGAAACAAGTATTGATAGAAACTGGGTGTCAATAGTTTTGGATAATAGACTGTCAAAAAAGTTCACAGCATAGGGCTATGTTGTTGCCTTGCACCAAAATGACCTGATTATAATTATACTCAGCACTGGGAAATGTCTTTCACTGGTCATTATATATATTGGTGGTTAAATTACTGATTAAACAGTTTCCAAATGATGAGTTATAATACATGTTTCGGGACAACGGTCCCATCTTCAGGTGGTAGTACACACTAAACACATATTAAATACACTGAAGAGTAGCTCCAGCTAGATTGTCGAGAATTTATAAACACGTTACAGAGTACATGTAAACGAATTGCCAATTCGACTTCATTTCACAAAGCAAAACCTTGATTGAAACCTTTGTAATATATTCCTTATACTAATACGTTTCCCATTGTATTTATCACTTATAAATATCTTCGAATGAGGCACTTTATTTGTAACTAGAGAATTCGCTGCGCGTACACTGAGAGAGCACTGTTTTACGCCTAAACTACGCCTGTAAAACTGAAATTTGTGTACAAATACTTTGTTAGCTCCATCAAAATGTAAAACCCAGCCCGTAGGAGCTATCTACGAACGATGGAGAGGGTTCTTTTGACTTAATAACTCTAATAACTGCAAGTTTTAGAGAAAACGTGTGCACTAGAATTCCCAGTTAATCTTATTAGCGCTCATGGTTATATGCCAAATCAGTTATATACCTACAAAACTCTTATTTTATTTAAGTGGATAATGTTGGGTTTACCATGAAGGTAGGGTCTGAAGTTGAAGCCCCAGTTACTATATACAGTCTTTAATTTGTACTCTACGTCTCAATATATTGATATTTTAAAACGGCGAACAGACTGAATGTTTACAACAACTATATTAGTGATTATGACAGATCCCTTTAAATCCTGCCATTATGTTCACGACTTCTTAAACTATATTTCTGCCAAACTGACAAAGTCATGGCTGTAAAGTTGAATAACACAGAAGGGTTTGTGAGGAAGAACAACCAACCACAGAGGTTAAACAATCAGAGCGAAGAGTCTGGCAGAAGAAGGTCAAGCACAGCTGATTCAATGTCGTCATCAGCTGTGACATTGAGTAATGGTGACGTCATCGCCAGCTGGTCAACAGTGGTTATGCTTGTTGTCATTTCTCAGTTAGTAGGCTTATGATTGCACTTCATCTACAAAGGCGATGAAACCAATTGTAAGATTCAACTTTGTTGGTATATGCATTAATTTCTTGTATGTTAGTTTTTTCCAGTGTGATACTTGAATCAGTGCTATTTACTGCAGTACTTTAGGTTCAAGGTTGATATAAATAAAAAAGATTACTCATGGTGTTAAAATAAAGGTAGTTTATTAGATTTTTTTTAAAATCTAGTTTTAGAATATTGCACGTTTTGGAAACTTAACAAACACACTCCGCTTACGAACTTTCTCTCTGTCCCTCTGATCCACATCTTTAAAGTTTTATTATTCTAAATGGCGGTCTCGTTCTTGTCAAACTTTTGACCCCGCCATAGCACATGGGCATTTTCTTTGCTGTTCTTTCTGATATGTCCTTGCAAACAAGTTCATTTAGGAAGTTAAAGCCTCATAAAAAAGTACTCACAGACTCCATCCACAAACACGTCTTTCTTCGCTAATACTTTGTCGTAGGCCACACTATTCCAGGATCTTACACACATTTTTCCAAGCAGATCTCAGAGTACATTACCAAAAAAACTAAAATTTCACTTTTAATAAGATTTCTTCGGAAGATTGCTCGTAATCGCACTGTCGAACGATTAAATACTTCACACTTTTAACTAAATATTGAACACTTTTACTCATGACAAAATCTTTAGAAATCAGATAAATACCGTATTACGTTGTATTTTCAGTAACCAAATCCACTTTAGTTAGTCAATATTGGTAAATGGATGTGTGTGGATGTGCTATTGGGAACACCGTTCAACGCCCAACTGGTAATGGGATAATTGCATTTGGGACTGGCTAACGTGTTCTCAGCGTTTGAAAGCGGATTCACATTTTGTTTGTTATCCCACTCACCACTACTGTTTCTATTAATCCGTTTACGTGCTGTGTATACTGAACACAATTGATACAATAAACTGCACTACGGGACGAACACCGTTCTAAAAAGAAAATGTTCATTTCAGCTTGTCTACTTATTTTTGTTTCTATATTTGCATAACCACTCATTGGTTTCTTTATTTTAACAGGATATTTGCTCATTTAGTCATTCTTTTTCTAATTGATAATCATTAATCTATATAAATAAAATAAGACTTTTGTCTGTACATTGCAATGAATCCATCGGTTTTTGGTTATTTGGTGTTTATATACTTAGCAACTGGCGTCAAAAAATTCCTGTCTGTCTGTCTGTAACGTTTTTAAGGCATATTGGACCGCTTATAGCTGAAAATCGGCTGAAGCTATGGTAGTGAATCTTTGTTTAAGGGTTGCGCCAATACGCGTGTCTTTAGCTATATTTTATACCCATACAACATCCACAAAATAAACGGCGAGGGACCAAAGTGGGCACTGAACACGTTTCAAAGGCATAACTTTAAGCCCAATTTCAAAATGAAGGAACAGGTGTAAGGATCGGTAGTTTGATGCCAGTACCCGAACAACAGTCTGCCTTTGTACAAAAAGATTTTAAAGTCATGTAATATAATATTTTATCCGTGACGAATCACGTACGCTAGTCTAAAATACAAGGTTTATGAAAAATAGGCTCAAAAATTACTTTAAAGACAAGGAGTGTTTTTTTCAAATTATTTACAATATAACAACTAAATTTCTTTTGGCCTTTTTTTAGAATTTTGGTTTTTTTAACTGATAAAATAAACTAAAATATGCATATTTTAGGGCTAGTGAAAATTGTAATTACCTCCAACAGTTTAGATGTAGATGTAGATAATTCGCCTAATTTTCTTTTTAATTTCTATAAGTTCTAACAGACACTATCTAGATATTCTCGTGTCTTAAAAGAGAAAATAATCTGATTTATGATTTGCAAACCAAAATTTGACAAGTGTAAAATATTATTCCAAACTTTCAGCTATTAGCCTACATTAGTTTCAAATATAAACAGTAGATGAGTGCAAATGATTATAGTAAAAGAAATGATAAGTTATAGACGGACAACTTAATTGGAGGTCTTGGCTGTAGAACATTGCACGCACTCTGTCGACTCCAAAAAAAGCTTTCACTCCAAAAAATAAAAAGTAGCGCTCTTACAGGCATTAAGGACAAACTAAATATCAGTTCATTGCACGTGCGACGGATGTTATATATTGTTAGATATTTATTGTCTCTCCAATCAAATAATAGTTATATTCTTGTTGTTATTAATAACAATCTGACAAAAACTAGTAACAACTTGTGTTTTCAGGTGAAATAGGAACAGTCTACAAAACTCAACGAGCTGAGGAGACACAGGTCACCTTCATTCAGGTCAGCTGATCATCTACAAACTTGTCAATACCAATAATTAGTATGGTCAATTATGATGCTCATAGACATATCTGTAACACAAAAGGTAAGTAGACAACTGTAAACTGAAACGTTCAACAAATGTCAAAGATGTTAAAAGTGTTCCTGGAAAGGCTCTTACAAAATGATCAGACTAAAATGTATTATCTTGGACTATACAAAGTCGGTCATTTAGTTTGAAGGTTTTAAAGGTTCTGCTAAAAATATATAAAATATATCGATTACACACTTGAGTATTCCAAAAATACACATTGTCGAAATGAAGTGTATTTTTAACTTAGGAATTGATAAGTTAATTTGGTGATTAGTTAATTTAGTTTTAAAATAGGTAACTATATACAATCCAAATTATTTTCTCAAGGCGTCAGAATATTAAACAAAGAACTTGTCTTTTAAAATATACAATTATTCCAAGTGTTTAAATGACCTTTTAACAACCAAGACACAGTGTTGTGTCAATACTATTACTAAAAAAATTATTTCACACATGAAATTGTTATATTTATTTCAAATACACCTGTTTTGTACGACAAAGGGTGTATCCCACGTTTGAGGGATTTAACCATTAGTATGAAAGAACAAAATGGTACGAAATACTACGATAGTAAGTAAACCTTTCAGGTTTTCAATTACGAGTAAAATCAAAATTTACAGTTTTCTGACACGTTTCTTTCAACCTGTGTCTGAAAACTTTACGATTTTAAATATGTATACGGCTAGTTTTTACATTGGCAGTATGTAATTAACACTTTATAGAACTCCGAGGTTAACATGCAAGGTGGGTATGGCGGTGGACGAGAGCAATTTAGCTTCTTGTACCCAACTTTGATTGATGACCACCCTCGCATATTAAACTACAAGAACCTAATTATCTGCTTTTAACACTTCCTTTAATCCATTGTATTAATACGTACGCATTTGATAGTGTGTAGTACGGAGGATAAAACGGCGCGTAATGCGACCAATCAATGTTGTCCACGGGCGTAACAAATTATACTTTTCAAGATGCTATAGTAGCTACAAAACCTCGCGTGAACTTTGTTCACGAAACTCACTTACGTACTCAGTTTAAGGTTTAGTACGGTACTGTTACATTTTTGTTCGTAAAACTCTAAAACAAGAAAATTAGTTTTTAAGCCAATTTACAGAATACTCGTACATTGACGTTTTACTTGAACTTATACTTAAACTTAAATTATTTGCTTTAAGTGTGGAAGGATTGTCGGTGGAAGGATTTCTGAGTTTAAAATATCATAGCAGACGTTTTCAGTCATTAGTGATTAAGAAGAAATCCCAAAAATGCGAAGCACTCGCTTAATTTTGATTAAACGATACCCGTTTATTGCGAACTTCCTTTCCTCAAATTATAGAAAACGTCTTCATTAATATTTTAAGTCAAACTTTACATTTAAAAAAATTGCACCTCAAGACAGATTCTAAGCTACCATTAATGAAGTCTCGCAGACTAAGTGCTAACATATATTCTACTTGGACAAGCCAACTTAGGAAGTTGGGAAATACTTCTAGAGTTATAATTATACTCTCTCAACAAGTAACTTCCCCTTAGTTAAAAGTGAAATAACTGTAAAAATCTTGTTTTCGTCTGATGTAGGCTTCATGTGGTTTTACTTAAGTTTGCAAGAATAATAAATTGTGTATTCGTTGACTTTTTTTAGCAATAACGGTTAAACTTTCCTTTTAATTGAGCCTGAGGTGGAAACAAAGTATACTGCCAATAATTATTCATACTGGAAGTTACTAAGGTCGATCTACTACAAAACCCAGCCGTAATCCCAGAAAAACTGGAGGGACCTCCATTTCTCAGGTTTAACTTTATCTCATTTTAACCTTCTAATTTTGAATCTCAATTTTGATCCTTCTTCCTGGAAATCGTACTAACTAAACTACTTTATGTCCTGAAGATATCTCGTCTTCTATTTTCAATTGCGTCAATTTTTAAAATACCTTTCAAAGTTATCTAATGTTTAAAATAGTTGTTGTTTTTGTATCTATTTTTATAAAGTAAGTTGTATTATGTTTTCCATCGTAATTTTACCATGCCTGAAAGGTATTGGGATAGTTTCTGGAAGATTTGTTAAACATTAATGTTTTATTACAATTATACGAACGACAAATTATAATTCGATAAATAATTGTTTAGCATAATCAATTCCAGAAATCTGTAAAGTTTCAAAACAATGACCATTGTATAAGGGAAAATTGAATATAAATGTTATCGTTGCTTAGGTTTATATATTTTTCATGGTGACATTCGCTTAAGACCATGCAACGTTATCTAAGGATGTGGATGGACAAGCCAAGTTTAATGTTTTCTTTATATCTTTATTGGCCAAAGATGCAATCAGAAGGACATTGTTGATAATTTTAATGTAAGCACAGTGTTATTGATATTTCTTGACTTTGAGCTGCACTGAAACCTATCACACAAAATCAAATGCATTGCGTATTTACAATGGTTTTAAATCACTAGCCGTCCAACCAAACATGAGATAGACAGTGAAAGACTGTAGTGAAGAAAGTTACCCTGTAGAATGTAAGGATCGGATGAAGACATCAAGACTTGTCGTGTCTCAACTTTAGCGATGAATATTCATGCAATCTCCACTTTCCCTAACTCTGCAGTGTAACATCGTTCAGCGGATTTACTAACAGCTATAATTATCAACTGTTATAATACTCAAACACAGAGTAATATCGTTTTGAAAATCCCTTCTATGGCTTTGTGGTTAGTAACTTTACGTTATTGTACTTGCGTGGATCCGGAGAAATTTCTTAAACGAAAATTAAACTTTTCTGATGGGTTTTATACTTGTGGTGAGATTTTTGTTTCTCAATCGATGTTTTCCGTTGTCAGAATTCAGAATACGAGTTTTATTGTTGTCTACTAGCTGATGGGCATAGTTTTATAAACATCTTTTACTTTACTCTTTATATTTTACCAGACAACCACACCTAGCTAGCTCACCACTGTCTACCAGTCTATCTTATCCAGCTCCTCGTTTCATGTCAGGTTTAGTTTTATAAATCAATCGCATATACCTTCTCAACTAATTAAACACTTATACCACTTGTCTTATAATTTCCCTAACCCGTCCTTGCGTAATGAAACTCACAGTCCTTTTTGTTTCCTACACTGGATAACATCTGTCTGGTTTTTTCAACGTCCTATCCTGCTCCCACTTCCAATCACCATCCAATTTGGCTACTCACAGCTGGCGCTAGCACAACATAAACCTTTCTTTACAACATCTAATCACAATCACCTTGACTAACTACATCCTTGAGGTTAATATGCCACCTTGCTTTCATCACAACCAATTATTTGTCACCTAACCCATATACCTACCCACAGACTCCTTTGACATACACCCAAACCTCTGCATTGAACATCTGATCACAACCACCTCGCTTAATGATTATTCACCAAACTCAGCTTTCAGTTCACCTCCTCATCCTACTCCCTCCACTCACAATAAGCTTACAGGCCTACCTAAATCCCCAGCGATGTCCTTAGCCCTCTAAAGCTAGTTTCGGAGCTTTCAAGACATAACACAGCTAACTACACAATAACAGTAGTGTAGACACAACTCATTCAGTGTTGTGAATAAACTATACTTATTACTTATAACTACTAGTAAATACTTAATAAGTAAAGTAATTACTTAACAAGTTTAGTAAATACTTATTAGGTGAAAAATCTTACTCTTTTGTGAAGGTATTACTGATAACTTTCAGTAAATGAGTGCGGTTAACTTTCAGTTAAAGTGTCTTTACTTAAATATAAGTAAATACTTGTATGTTACGTCAGCTGTCTTGTTTTGTTATGATAAGAAATAAACCAGGCCGGTTAATTCTAAAGTTATTTTATAAAACGGTTTATTTTCAATCAAAATGTTTCATGCATCTAAATTTTGTGAATTTTGAACTTTTTTCAATAATTTTATGTCTGAGAAACTATGGTTGAATTGTACTGATTGTTTTACAATGGCTGATTTCCAAATTTGTATTGTTGTTACACCAAATCCAGCAATGAATGGTGTTGGAAATAGAAAATAATTAGTAAACAAATTAGTGAACATTTTAAATCATTTTAAAAACATTTTTTTTTATATACATAAATGTATATGAAGTTTTGAACAAATGCTCAATTCGGGATCGGTGCTCATTTCATGGTCCCGCGCCTGGATCTTACCTTGCTGACAGCATGAATATTTTATTTTTCGAAAGGAAATTCGATAAAGTGTATTTTAGATAAGTCATTAGATAACTTAAAAATGGAGCAGTATTTACTTATAAAAATAACTAGACCATGTATGTTTTATTCACACTAAATACAGCACTAATAATTTATAAATAAGTAATCGCGTGCGGTTTTAAGTAATTACTTCAAAGACAAGTAAAAGCTTTGCTGTTGTATTTACTGGTATTTTTTTCACATACAACTAAGTATTTACTTAAAGAAACGCAAGTATAAGAATTGTACAATAAGTATAATAAGTATATAAGTAATATTAGTAAGTTTATTCACACCACTGAATTTTATCAGCTATACATATGTGTTTACATTTTGTTTACAGTTACAGTTTGTGCTGAATAGCCGTGGCCATTTAAATATGTTTGAATTATCTTTTTTATTGCAAATGCTTTTTCATTGAAAAGCCAACTTTTCTGTTGAAAAAGTAGTTTAGACAAACCACAAAGTCAATTAAACACTAATGCAACTTCCCACGGTTGGCTAGACTGATTATCGCACTAAATGTCCGGTTTCATCTCAATGACAAATGATTTGCCGCCCCTGTTTCCAGACTAATAGGCGAGCTTATGCAATAAAATGATCATTGGATTTCTAAATCAGATAAACCCAATAGATTTCAAACTTATCTAGAGTGTTGTTTACAATATTTCGTTTTATTTACAGGCTAGCTCATATAGAGTTTAGAGTAGGCAGGAGTAGGCAGCCATATTGGATGGACAAATGAAACATTATGAACAATACCAAATGAAGTATATAAATAACTCAACCATCAGTTAAGATACAATCTAACTGATATTTCATTTGAAAATCAGTTGTTGTTCATTAGCGTTGATTGCTCGTTGTGTTTTTATTATTTCAACGAAATAGGTAAAACACTTTTGATTTAAACTCTTTTAGGTTCGGTATATAGTTGTTGTGGTACACATATTTGAAAAAAGTGAAACGAAATGTCACTAAGAAGTAAAATGACCTTTTTGAATGATATATTAAGGTAGCCGAATTTAAATCATTAAATCAAGGGTGGTTCAATACTAAAAAGTGACTGGCCTATATTGATTCTCTGTTTACATTTCTCTTATGGGAGTGTATCCAGCATGACCATACATTTCTGCCGACCCGTGGCATAGTCCTCCTTCTTAAGTTATGTAAGAAGAAATACAACACGTTTGGAATAAAACTATAGCGATTACTTCGTAAAAGTGATCCTTCGGCATACTTCTTGACACGTTATAACTAAGCATTCAATAACATTACATGGAAGACAGTTACTATCCCTACTCAAGTAGCAGGAGTCTCGATTTCGGCAGTAAACAACTGAGGGAATAGTGAATATCAAATCTACATTTGCATAATCAAGTTGGAAACAGCTGAGCCCTCAGATACAGGCAGTCTCACTTGTAACTCAGCTGTGGTCCTTTAAATACACTCGTGGACAAAATTATGGAACCAAATAATTTCCTTTCATATCATCTCCCATGTTCCGTTTGTATTGGAATTTTTTTAGCAATGGCTCCCCTTGCTCTAAAGACTGCTCTTACTCTTCTTATAGACATTCACGTTTAAATTAAATAAACGATAGCAAAAAAGCTTAAAACTATACAGGGTATTCATATTTTATTTACACCTTTTAAGGAATGCTTACTTTTAAATGGAACAAGAAGATTACAATAACTTAGGAAAAATAAGTAAAGCATAAAGCTAAACTTGAACTATGCATTTTTAATAACGCGTATTGGCTTCCCTTGCTCTAAAGACTGCTCTTCTAGGCATTCCCGAAATGAAATGTTCTATGACACTTTGAGTTGACACTCCCATTCTTCTTGTATAACCTCTTTCAGCTCTGCAAGGGTTTAGGGAACTTCACCTCTGGCTCGAACCTTCTTTTTATCATATCTCAAAAGTGTTCTATCGGATTAAAATCAGGACTTCGTGCAGACAACACGATTGCAGTGATGCCAGCACGTCGTAGGTAGGCCGACACTACGTTAGCGCTGTGCGGCCGAGCATTGTCATCAATTCCATTAGGACGAAATTTCTCTTACTTTGGCTAATGGCTCAAAATAAGGTTCAAGAACATCATTTACGTATATTTGAGCAGTTAAATGTGGCGGAGGTATAGGAACCAACTCTGTACGGGCCTCAAAGCTGATACCACCCCAGAACATGCGAGACCCCCCTCCAAACGAAACCCTGTGCACGATGCAGCATTGTGCATAGCGCTCTCTCTGCGGCTCTGCCACACTCACTGACGTCCATCAGGACCTTGAAACTTACCCTAGATTCATCAGTGAAAAGTACTTTCTTCTAGCAAGTCCAGTTTGCGTGTTCACGAGCAAACTGTAGCCTTGCTACTCGGTGCCGTCTGGTCACTAGTGCTCCAATTATGGGCCTTCTGCTTAACAATCTTGATTCATTCAGACGTCTTCTTATGGTTCAAGTTGAAATACGAACATTTCTTACCAGCCTGATTAACTTCTGGAGTTGGGTGCTGGTAGAAGCCAATGGAAGGTTTGTTTTTAACTAATTATGTCTCGTATAACTCGTATATTGTAACATATGCTTGTACTTACCCTAAAGCAGCAGTTTAATATGAACAAAGAGTATAAAACCTTTCCCAAGTGTCTTATACTACAAACGTTAGAGTTATAACGTTGGTATATTGGAATAATATACCAATAATTCTGATATGAATCATTTAAATAATTTAACATTTTGCAAGTGGTTCCATAGTTTTGTCCAGGAATGTACTATGAGTTTATAATACGAAAACGGCCTATTATGTTGAACATTTAAAATTCATGAAAAGATTTAATCAGAAACAACGTTATCAGTAGGAAATATATTTATAAGTATGTTGCAACTTAGTTTGAATGCTTAAGTTGAAATTAAAGTCTGAAATAAATGCTTGACGTGGGTTGAATTTAGTCGATAGACCACGGAGCTGTAACCAAAAATGTTAATTAAAAAAAGCCAATTTCAGACAGTTGTATAGTGAATACTATTTAGCTTATTTACGCTTGCAGTTTCGTTATTAATTAACCGTTTCCACAAGGTAACTACTTCTGATCACAAAACTACCTGAGTTTCACAGGTTATTGCAAACGTATTTAGTGGCGTTTCGGTATCAGATTCCAACCAAATTAAATAGTGCACGTGTTCTTTTCAAATCCTCAGAAAAAACGGCGTTTCTCGATCTGAAATATGATTCCAAACGTCATATTCTTCTTGTTGACTAAAAAACGAAAGAGATATTTTAACCTCAGAAGTTCTACTATCGTTAACAAAATTATTGTAATCAGAAGTTCATTACAACTAGTAATGGTGTGGCAAATCTGTTGTTAAAACATAAAACCGATTCAGATTTTTTTTGCGCTGTGTGAGAAGTTTTCATATACCCTGTACACTTTTATTTATATGTCACATTTATGTCAAACATATACGAGTACGGTATACCATGGCGTATCTTATGGATTATAAATATAACCTTTTTACGATCGAAGAAATTACTATCATATCTATGAAATACTTATTGGTCATTCTCACAAATCGTTTATATAACAAAGACTTACTCGAAATTTAGATTATGTATTTTTATTATTGGTTTTTATATTACTTTGTTTTGTAGTTAACCCAAGTTGGGAAAGTAGTTATTCATTTTTTGAATAAAGCTATATATGTTAATGTGCCTACACAAAAGAAATAATAGTTAATGTCCCACATTTCTCGAAAGGTTGTATTACACGTGTCGTTCCAACACATATGTAGAACACATTATACGTTTAAGGATTTTGAAGGATAAGTTCTCTCAGATAATCCACCATATCAATCATATTACTCCGCTAAAGGCAAATTTCAAAGGACAGCTTGATTTTCATGCTACAAGAAGGATATAGTTATTACTTTCTAAGAATGTCGAGTGAGAAGGAATCAATTTCAGTGCAACGTGGGATGGATTATAGGAAAAGTTAAAAGTGTATTTTTTGTTTATCCTTTTCACCTATTAAAAATATATTTTCAATGGCGTCTGTGCCAACCATGTATTGCAGTTAGTAATCTCAGGAATTTATCTTTTGTTTGGATATTTTCAAAATAATTATGTGTGCGCGCATACATTACACAAAGTATGCTATTTTGTTGTTGCTTATACAGTATGGAACGAGGTGTATAAAACAGGTTACGTAATAAAAAGAATTGCGGAATATTTGTTGTGACCAATATGAGTTGTTTTATAAGTAAACCCTGCATTAAATTAGCCTAGAAAAATACAGATTTTAAATCTTCTTTGATAATTGAATAGTGCATATTCTGTTTATTAATGTTTATTAGAGTTAATTGTCACTTGTCACTTATAGTTTATAATCATTTATATTTGTGAAACATGACTCGTACGATGAATACCAGGCTCTCATCAACCGACATTAAATTAACGTGTTGCTGTTTGTTTTTCCTGATTATTATGATTTTTATTTATGTATTGCGTCAGTACATTTTAATTAATTATTGTATTGTTGTCCTAGGCTAAAATATAGGAGAATAAATTTTATTTTCAGTCGCACGTAACCTAAGTTGTCATAATCACACAAAATCAATATTTTACAAGCACAAAATAAACTAAATACGAAAATAAAAACTACGCTTACTTGTAGTTTTTATTTAATTAATGTATTATGATCGTAGATCGTAATGCGTGTTCTTTGTGTGCTGTGATATATAACAACACATTCAATACTATGGTTTACATGAGCGACCCTTTTATTCACTACATGTGTGTCTATGTTCGGTGAACGAATCGATGTAAAAAAGATGCTAAACTAAAGGGAAAAATAGTAAATATTTTAAAGTGTAATTATTTACCATAGTAGTTTAAGTTTGTTAAGAGTTGAATTAGCAAGCGCTAATAACAAGAACGAGTGCTAGTAATAGCGGAAAATCTGCATAAATGGTGCGGCTTTTGCGTTGTATAAATGATGACGCTCAGTGATAACGGAGAACCATTAGCTGGATAATGGACAATATTAGCGCTCTGGTGAAACTTGGAACCATCATTTGTCAACGGGCTCATCTACACTAAACTTGAAACTCACGATTGTTCGATCCTAACAAACATTGAAGAAATTAAATAAAAACATATAATATAATGAGGAATATGTTGTATAATCTCGACGCTAAGCTGTAGGGACGGTTTTGGTCACTGTTTAAATGGACGAACGAGTTCTGAATACGATATTTACAATGTTCTTACTGTGTAGGGCTGAGCAAAAGTGTAGAAAATGTTTAATATTTCCAGGAAAATTGAGAAAATGTTAACGAAACTGTAAGTTGTGTACATGTTTTCAATACGCTTACTGAGGCACAATTCCTCTTTAACATGTTCAAAGGCTAAGCCGGTGATGGAAGGTATAAGTTTTTAAACGTAAACCAATTTTAAATTACATATCGTTGTAGAAGGCTTCGCTAGATTATACGTCACTACTTGTTTTGAAACATTTCGAGTCTCAGAGGAATGATGGCTGTTTTCCGTGTGAAAGTTGTTAACTTCCCATGGCAACCATTTCAGTTGTAGTGGTCCTATTGACGTCTAGTTTACTGAGTTTCGTTTTAAAAAAACCAAACCTTTTTATGGCGTTCGGCATAGTCCGAGCGTTAACAAAACCCCTGTTTGGACTTCATACTAGAATTTCCATTTAAAACAATCTTGGTGTATTAGTTTTGTTCCTTTATCTGGGGAATACAAGTCAAGAAATAATCTGCTAAAAGTCAAATACGTTTGACAGTTCAAGTAAAAGCAGCTGTAAGTAATTTGACAAGAGGATGAAAAAGAGCCGTCAAAACACTGACACTAACAACATATTTCTACAAGCCTTTCACAAACATAGTTCAATCATAGGCTTCGTGAACAAAGTTTATTACTTTTTGAATAAACTTCGGTTCTGTTGGATTATTTGATGAAAGCTTGGAGTGCCTAAGCGAGGCCTCTTGTAACTATGTCACAATGTTCGCTGTGCGTTGACCTGGTTTTCGTTGTTTCATGTTGTATTTAACAATATTTAGTACAAACTTCCAGCTTTGTGTTTGTGTAAAAACTTAGTTGCTTACATACGTTTTCCTCTAAGCTCGCGCACAATAAACCATATTCAGTATAAGTCTCACTTGTAAATACTGGGTCTTATGACCAAGGGGTTCATTCGATCTGGGAAAATCCAGTTACACCAAACTTGTGTTAGGTGTTTAAGATTTTACTGTTGAATCAACTTCTTGAAATCAAGGTAACTGTGATGAAAACGTTGAGTAGGTCTACACTGTAGTTGATGTGAAAGGAAAACTCATCAGTAACCGTAAAGAAAAGATAAAACATTCCGGGAATTTCCACTCAAGTGCTTCTTTTCAAGAAATTCCCTTTGACTCACTTCTCAGTTGTGTCAGTTTCAGACCTCGCAGCCTATAAATAACTTACCTTCAAGTTAATCATGTGTATAAGTTAAATTTAGTAAACAATCACGACTCAAAAGTGTTGATATGTCATTGACTTTTGAAAAAGTGTTCTTTTGACACAATAGAGTGGATAAAGACTATGATGAAAAATAACTATACTTTTGACAGTTATCAAATAATATAGCAATGCTTATTGTACAGCGGATAGAGAAAACTAAAACTGGACAGCTAAGGTGATTGTTAGAATGCCCAGCAGAAATACAAAACCTACTCCTTCCACTCTGTATCTCTTGGAAAGGAACTCCAGAAAATCCAGAGAACAATAAATCAGTTCATGTTTTTGGGTCTACAAGTTGTCATCTGTAGTTCGTTTAAGAGGGTTTACATTAAGAACCTTGCATGTTCCAAGTATTTGGGGCTTATGGATATTAGTGGGTTACAGAATGGTAGTAGTATTCAATAAAAAGTTAAACCTTGAAAATATGCATAAACAGCTTGGCCGTTTTACAAATAGTTGGAAGTCTTATCTTTGTCCAAATGAGCGTCTTGGATTAGAGTCGAGTTTCACGCAACTTCTAAGATATTACAATACGTTCAATAAAACCAGTTGTTTTGCGTTGTCGGCCACCTTTTAAAACTGCTGGCAATTTTCCAACGATTTTTCAATTATATTTTCAAATCAAAATATCTAAACAAAATATACAACATAATTCTTTCATGCACTTAAAAAGTTTGAAACCATTATCTATAGCTTTCGGGAACAGACCCTTTATACTTACAACACAAAAATAGTATGTTCACTTATTCTTTGAGGCTCATTTTAAAGTTTGAGCAATTTAGTATTGTATTTTTTGACTTCACTTAAATTGGTCAACGTTGCAAGTAATATGGTACGAGACTCTGAGTACGAAGTTATTTTGTTTTTGATCGTGAGCCCTTTTACATTTGTATAAAAGGAAACTTGTTATAACCCCCCCAAATTGATTGATTTACTACCTAAAATTACCTTTTAAGTACACATTATTTCAATTCAAACAGAGTGTAGTTATCTGTATCAGCAGCATTGCTTGTTAAACTCAGTTGTTAATCATGTTGCCACTTCAGAGCAGCAGTGTACAAAAGATCTACGTTGCCTCGATCCTCTTTATAATATGTCGTTTGAAAGTACAGACATGATTATGACGAAACAAATATCTTTAAATAATTATTGTGCTTTGTTTTTATTATGTACATTTGTTCAATTCTCTATGTGTAATAAATATAGAAACCATGTTGCTATTCTTTTACACATAACATTGGAACATTTTAGGAGAAATCTGATCAATACAACTTGTACATTCAGTATCTCTTATACAATATATCGGCTATCTTTCTTTTATTTAGGAACTCAGAACTCAAAACTTACTCAGAACAAGACTAGTGTACAAAATACTTGTATTTGCATCTTCACTAAAAGTCAAAACTAAACTTAATTAAAGTGCAACTTTCTGCAAGTAAACTAAACTGAAACATTTCGCATGTTGCATACAGTTATCTAATACATTTCTTACATATCATTGAAAATTAAAGTAAGATGATTAACAATCCATCACCTGAACTTGTATACTTGAACTTGAATTTATGTACCTCATACAAAAAAACTTAACTCTTAGGATTTTGCGGCCGGTGTCACTAGTCCGTCCTGTTCGCAACACGTCAAAACATCATAATAATAAGCTTCAGATATTTTGGTCTCGTTGGGAAGTACCATCTTCAGTCAGGTTTAGGTGCAATTACCTCTTAAACTCGCAGTACTTCTATAGTATTTCTACAAATAGAATTATTAAATCTAAAGAAAGTCTACAATTTACTTCATTTTATATGTTATGACGTTGACGGTCCCTCAATGAAACCCAAAACTACATATTTCTACTGGTTCAGTGCAGTAGTTTAGCATGAACTATTTATCAACAAATCCGTCTGTATCATGTAAATACTATGAGCATTCAGTTGCGGGTAGTGAATATAAAACGTACATCTACATAATCAGATTCAAACACTGAGTCTGCCTACGCTGATTTAGTCTGTAGCAAACTCAGCACTGAACTCTGAATATGAAGTTTGTATTCAATACAAATAGTATTTAGCAAAGCTCTTAAGCTAATCAGGTTAACCGAACCAACCGTTATACAGTTTAATCCATTTATTGTGCACAGTTATAAGTCGGTCAATAGTTCCAATAGGTACAATGAGTGGGTTTTTAGTCAAAATACACGCTATTATCGACCAAGACTTTGGGTTGTTTCATTTGTTGTGTATCCTGTTTTATGAACTTATTAATACGTCTGTATTAAATAGTAATATTGAAAGTGCATTTAGTTGATAATGTTTTTAATCATTTGCAAAATATAACTAAACTAAACAACCACGACAATAGATGTAAACATTAATAACAGTTGATATTATAACATATGATCTAAAGGTTGTCCAACAAGTAATTATATAATTTGTAATATATATCAGTCTTCCCCCGCAAAACTGGTTGGTCGCATCTGATCGACGTGTCTTCGCCATATTCGTCCGTCGTCTAATTTTACCCAGTAGTGGACAGATCCTTCTTTTCTCTCAACTACTCCAAACATCCATTTGCACTCCGGGTGAAGTTTCTAACCTGACTCTGTCGCCCTCCTTGAATGATCTTGACGGTTTGTAACTGTTACATTCCACAACCATGGATATTTCGGGTTTCATTATAGTGTCAAGTCTGGTTCTAGCATCCCTTCCCAACATCATCATGTACGAACTCATTCCTTCTGTAGGAACTTTCTCATTGCATTAGTAGTCTTGCAATTTTTAAATAAACGTCTCCTGGCTATTGCTCATACAGTGAAGGTAGTTTTTATTGTTTGAACGTATCTTCTGCCTGTCCGTTGGATGATGGTTCATAGTAACTTTCAGCAGATTTACTAGAGTATCGTAGGGCTTTGAGGTCGGTTCATCTGGAGCACACATATCATACAACCTCTCGTGCATTTGAGGTGTGAGAGCATGTAATAGTATGTACACTTGTAGTGTGTTATCACAGTACCTTTCAACTTCATAAATGTTTCCAGACGTTTCACAAAATTTGAAAAAGATTCGTCGTCTTGATAAGGAACAAAATTCAAATTGGAAGTTGTACTCTGTAAATTAGTATTTGAAATTGAATGTGAAACATGGTCGGAAATATTTAAACAATAAGTATTCCGGATGATTTCTTTAGGTATTCTGAAATTGATACTTTTATACCGGTTATTACTTCATAAATTTCAAACCTGTATTCATCTTGAGCAAGTCTCTCTTCTTCTTCATCTATAGTCAAGTATCTATCATCTTGAACTTCATCGTAGCGTGCCTTGTATTCTTCCACATTTTCTGGCATACCTGTAGGTAGTCTGGTGAGCATTCTTCACTTAGCCTTGACTTGGTTTTGTAGTAAAGACTTAAGTGTTGCTCTTTTAAGTTTTAACTTACTTATATCGATGTCCATTCGTACTTTATCCTCGTCGCCAGAATACGTCTGTATTAAATAGTAATATTGAAAGTGCATTTTAGTTGACATTTGCTTTAATCATTTGCAAAATATAACTAAACTAAACAACCACGACAATAGATGTAAACATTAATAACAGTTGATATTATAACATATGATCTAAAGGTTGTCCAACAAGTAATTATATAATTTGTAATATATATCACTTATTCTTAAAAAAGACGTCTGAAGATCTATGTGTTTTCCTCAAGCGATAAAGATATATCAATTGTTGAGATGTTACGGATGGGATCTTCTAACAATCTGTCACCTGCACATCTTGACAGCACTTCCTACTTTCAAACCATAAAATACGAGAGAATATTCAAACTTTTCATGAGAAATCATTTCTTCAATAAATTACTTTTGAGTTTACCCTTTATTTATTTAAGTTAACATATTCAAAATGGCGAAAAGCATCTTTTATAATTAGCAAAAATACTGTGATGCTTTTTACATGTGATTTCAAAATTTCTGTGTTGAAATTGACGCTGGTTTTGTTAATACTTTTATTGTTTCGTATTTTTAACTTAAGACTACGTTTGTGTTAAAATACATCATATTTACCCAACAATGCGTTTTTATCGTGACTTATCTAGATTATTGAAATTAATAACTTGATGCAACAAACGAAAATGTCTTCTCTCGAAAAGCCAATTTCATGTATGGTGCGTAATGTCAAAGCGTTCATTAGTACGAGATTTAGCACAAGAGAATTGGCAACACTGTAGTTTCATTTCACTAAATCACTATTTGAGATGTCAAACTCATGAGGGTATTTAAAGGCAAATATGTGGTGAAGGATGAGTGTGATGAGTGGTAGTAATGAGTTATGAGGTGTAGTCTTGTTACAAACTAAGACGTCTCTACTTAGAATGGGTCACATTAATAGCCCAATGACCAATGGAAATACAAGGACCAACGGCTTAACGTGACTTCCGAACCACGTATGATGGTCTGATATGTCTAAAATGGTGAGTTGATGCGGATATCATCAGATGATCACTGAGACTATCTGTGCCGCTTTAGACCTGTATCATCCTCAAAGCCTGACCTCCATGAAGCTGGATTACAGGACCACGCCACGAGTCCCAGTCATTATGCACTATTTATGACGAAGCTATACAAATGCATATCATAAACTTAGCAGAATTGTTTTAAACACACCCTGTGAACTTAGAGTTCAAAGTACGCGTATTGAAGTATGTCCTTATTAGTTTAGAGTAAAATCAAAATTGTTTACTCGCAATACACTTGTTACAAGTTGCGTTAAACTGAGACGGAGCATTAAGTGAATAATTTAGACAGCTTAAGCTCTTGTAAACTTCCGGTTGTCAGCGTGCGCGGATCTGTGGAGGAAAGGGCGCTTTCTTCTCTGACGTGCTCTGTGCTCACTGCTACCCTTCTCGTTAAATATTCAACCCTTAACCACACAACCCTTCAGTTCAGAGCAACTCACAACCTTTCAGATTAGAGACTGTTTACGTTGACATTATCAAGTGATCTGTATCCGTGTTCCATTGTTTGAGAACACAAGTAAATATCAAGTGTTAATCTCTTTAAAGATTTAGTAGTAAACTAATTGACCGTTTATGAAACTCCATAAAACTGAGTTTAATAACAGGTTTGCCATCTGTTATTATGATTGGTGTAAATTTTGTGTTAGGTTTGAAATTACCACTAACTGCATGCTGAGTTAGTGATTTTATCTCTGGCACAGAATTATACCAACCACAAAAGCATAAGGGAAACATGATATGAGTGTTTGTTGTCTTGAACGGATAAATAGTTAATTTACCCTACCAAAAGTCATGTGGCTTCTCTACTCGAAGTCTATGAGAGATAAATATATACAACAAGCGCTCAAGCTCGTAAGTGAAAGATTGAACGTTTAGTTGTAGCAAAGATAATGTCATAGTAAGTAGATTGCGCATTGTCTGAGAGAGTTTTTGCGGTAGCCCAAGCACAGTTGGCACTGCGAGGGAATTCTTTTAAGAGCCCCTGACGCACGAGCAAGTTCGGTCTCTAGAAAATCGCACGATATGGTCACTGAGATGGACAAACCCACAGCATGTGGAGCCGAGGGAGAGAGAACGACAGCGCTATCTGTGCTTGGACTGCCAAACTATATTAATTTTGCTGCTTCGAAAATGTGGAATGTATGCAAAATACACTTCAAAAACGTCAAACATGTCTTGGTTGTAGGGAGTAAAAGTCAAACGTCTCTACTATCAGATTTCAACACTGAGACTGTATACGCTGATTCAGTCTCTAGAGAATCCATCTTGAGCCCTGAACTTGTATCTTGGAAGCTCTGCAAGTATCTCTTAATCCTGCAAGGTTTAAGGACTGATTGGTTTTATTGCAACATTCAATAAAGTTACTGGTGCAATTTTTCAATTAACACAAACACAGAAGTACTAATTAACGGTTATTGAATGAATTGCCGCTTTACGAAACAGATAGTTTAACTGTTGAGGTGTTGTTCTGGATGAGGTCACTTCAACCCATATTAACTCTTGCTATTGAAACAACGTCATGAGTTAAATTGTCTGGTAACTATATGTAACCTACAATTTAAAGATTGTGGTTTACTTTGTCTTAAAACACGCCGTTCTTCTTGTTAATTATTACGTGATTACTAGGATGTTTCATTCTAAAGACTAGTTTATTAAATGCTTAATCACTCTTTTCGGTAATATGATCTACTAGTGAGTGAGAAACACAAAAAACTTCATAGAAAATAAATAAAATACTTCATAATTTGAATATTTTTTAATAGGATGATTTTCTCTTACTAAGCTAACGTTATTACAATATTTTAAAACACCGTAAGTTTTCTTCAGGCTGTCAATAATGTGCATAGATCAATCTTACAACCAAACATGCTTAATCTTACAATCAAAGACTTTGAAAAAGGAATCCACTAGAATAAACTAACGATTGTATTTTTCGACAAGGTATAATAATCCCTTTTTAAGTATGGTAATCAATTCAAACATGCAAGGCAAAGCAAAATTTGGAAACTCAAAATAAAATTTAGATCAATAATAAAAACAAATATTTTTCCAGAAGTTTTGCAGTTCTGAGATCGAAATATTTGAGGTTAGCGCCGCATTGAACTGTCAACTGGTAAAATTAAAAAGATAACTTGTCTGCATATTAAAAGTTATTACATAACTTCGTACAACACGCACCTGTGGGAGAAACCTATTTTTTGTACACTTTTCAACGCATTACATTCTTACTAAACATTTCTCTCACAAAAACTGCCTCATTTTATGTATACCTCAGTTAAACGTTGAAATCCCCTTTTAAATAAACGGCAACACGCAGTAATGATAACATTGAACCATTAGCTGGATAATGGACGATATTAGCGCCCCTGGTGGAACTTGGCAGCATCATTTGTCACGGGAGACTGCCGTTAATAAGCTTACGAGATGAGAAGTTGATCGCTGACACCACACGCTATCTATCAATTACCTAATCATCATCTGCATATTGTTCAACTTCAGTTCAGGGATTTTCAAATATTTGCAGGGTATTTTGTATTGTCGTTTTACTACATAGTACTTGTGTGTACAAAACTGCCACAGTGCTTTCACGCGGTAGATGTTGTTTGTATTATAATTTGTCAACAAAGAGACAAACTTATTGAAGGCCACCACTGTAACTAAATCAAAAGGAAACTGCAAAGAACTTTCAACTTTAACGTGGGCTGGCCTATAGATATCCTCGTTTGAAGAGAAACGCTCTTACTTGTCTCCGAAACTCATAAACTAACAACAATTGAGGCATTAAAACGTTTATGAGACAACTAAAAACTAATTCACTTAATGGTTTTTGAGGCAGCAAAAATTTTAGACGTCAAAAGATTATAAGGTATATTTTCTTCTGTCTTAAGGTGAAAGCCCTAGAGAAACCTCTTGTTAAACTCGTAAACCAAAGAGCTATGTTTTCGAGCTAACGCGTAAGTGATACTGAAGTATAAAATGACATTGAAAATAACTACTCGTGGTAAATGCATACTTTACACCAGTGATGTGCTTGTATACTGTATAACTGAGTATTTTGTCAAACATGGTTCCAAACAAAACGAGGTTATTGTATTGGAATGTTTTGCAGTGAAGCCCTCTACGTGTTCTGACTATCAATACCTGGTTTATGTTGATCTTCCAATTAAATAAGCTTTTGCATAACTAAATGAGTGTTTTAGGATTTCCTCTGTTTTAAGGGTAGGTTACACAGGTTATTTGTTTTAATGAAAATGAGTAAGTCCTGTTAAAAAATTGGCTTTGTTGGCGTTTTAGTTTTCTTTAAATTTTTCTATCTGGTAAGGACTAAAGTTTCTAATAAATATTTAGTTTTGTCTGAAAGAGATTATTATTAATTAGAAGAAGTAGTTCTGCCAAAAATGTAAAATTTGAACTGTAATGTGTTAATTTATTGGAAAACAAATAAATTACTTACTTATACCTTACCTTATAACTTAGTATTTCACTTGTTACCAACAGTTGCATGTCACAATTTGTTAACATAACATATTCATCTTTATTTTCAATTATAACTAACGCACTTTACAGTGAATATCGGTCTTCAAGCTTCCCCTTTTTCATAGCTAAACCACAACCCTATGGATGTTTTGACTTATACTCGATTTTACAATCTAAATATGATCAGAAAAGTATAAATATAATATGATATGTCTCATAGTTAGCTAAATAGCCAAGTACTTCTACGTTGAAGCATACTAATTATTCTCCAACCAACCGAAACTGGTATTTGATGAAGTAATAAGTGGAAATATTTTATGCCATTCTGATATTAAGTCGCAGCTTCTTAAAAAGGAAAGCTTCGTCATTCCATTACTTGATTTCTCACGGGAGTTAAAGACATCTTTTAGAGACTTGGATCCGAAACTGAAGTTATTTCTACGCTTTTAATTTAAGCAATGGATGGACAACAACTAAGCTATAATTTATTTATTTTATTAGTATTTAACTATATTAAATGGTTTGCGGATAAAGATTAGTATGATAGCATTAATGTATTTTATAATGTACTAACCGGCTAACTACCACTCGCGAACAATAGCCTACATTTCGTCGATATTTTTTCATAACGCTGCATTCAAAACAGATGTTCTGGTGTGTTAAAACATGCGTAGCATATTTAGTTAAATAGTTTAATGGGCTAAAAATGTGTTTTATGTTCCATGCGTAGTCAAGAGCCCGTTCAAATATCGATTAATCTTTTGTTACCTGAGTTTATATTACTATTAGACTAGTATTTTCTTACATTCAACTAAAAAAGGTACATTGGTACCACCACCAAACTTGGTATACATTATCATACCTTGTTATAAAATACACAAAACGACTGACTCTATAAAAGCACCAACTTAAACCATAGGCCTAAAATAATTTTTTTTGCATTTTCATCGAACCTGTGTGTTGTAAAATAGGTATGAGGAAAACGTTCCTAGTAACTCCTATGGTAATAATCAAATTCACTTCATTCATGTCAGCGCCGCTTTTGCGCTTAGCTGCGTGTTGGCCTGATTCTTAAAACTGAGTTATACTGAGTTTAGTATGCTACCAATTATAAGTAAATAAACAAATAATTTGATAACAGCTTTTTACTTAACAAATAACTTGCCCAAGTAAAACATGTTGCCATACGGCTTGTAATGAAACAAACTAGTTAGTGTTGCCTTGATTTTCTATTCCATTTAAAGCGTCGAACTGTGTTTGAACATTGTTTTTTAAAGGGTTTGCTAATTTTAAACTTTCTTGAAAATGTATATTGAACACTAATGTTTGTTCACTACTTGCTTTCTAACCTCATAATGTGGTAAAATATGCGAAAAATTATGTAAATTGATAAAAACCGTTCATGATACAAGCATTATAACGCATGAGTCTTGGAACTGTTTTGATAACCAGTTATAAGTAACGACAACCATTGCCAAATAGCCTGCAACGGAAAATTGGTACGATTGTGTTAGAGAGCAATTGGTTTATCTCCAGTTGTACCTAATACCAATTACCACCCAACAGCCTATATTACCTAGCTGATCGGTTTCAGCTGGTATTGTTTCCGGCCTACAATAGTGTATTTAGATCTAGGGTCAACAGTAAAGCTCACTTGTCACAACCTCTTGTTTTCAGTTTGAGGCATTGTGAAGAGCTAGAAGGAAACGAGAGCTTACGAAACCTGTTTGCCCAGGATTGTATTTCACCAAACTGCTATAATTAAAAAATTATGTTCTAAATTCCAACAGCCTTGGTCACAATCATGATTTCAAATTTGAGTTTTGGCTGGTATTCGTAAACATTACTTAGTATTTAATCACTGTTAATTCTCTTACATAAAGAAATTAAATGAGAATTCTCAAGCCTTTTAAATGATACAAGCCATTTCATTGAGTGATTAAAGCAAGGTACTCACAGAGACATGCTCATTGCGTGCGTACAATAAACTTAAAAGTGAGCCATTCCTTTCATACGAACAAACCCCACCCAAGCCAGCACTCAAGTCCTTTCATATGAATATAAAAGGAAATATAATAGGACTAAATTAAGTAAGCGTGCCACGTTTTCAAAACTGCAGTGTTTATAGATTTAAAGACATAAAATATAGAAACATTATGTTTGATTCGTTCTGCCATTAGAATCAGCACTTGAAACTCATGGGCTCACAGCGAGAATGTAATCGGTTTATCTGTTCATTTGTTCCCTAAGTCAATTATTGGACAAACAACAATTAGCCCCTCTTCGCTTGCTTGGTTTCATTCACCATCGAGTATACTCATACAGTCGAGTATACTCATACAGTCGAGTATACTCATACAGTCGAGTATACTCATACAGTCGAGTATACTCATACAGTCGAGTATACTCATACAGTCGAGTATACTCATACAGTCGAGTATACTCATACAGTCGAGTATACTCATACAGTATACTCATACAGTCGAGTATACTCATACAGTATACTCATACAGTCGAGTATACTCATACTAGTCTCTATCACTACATAGCAGTTAGTCTTCTTCACTAGCAGGGTGAATTCGTTGCTTTTGTAATAGTTCAAGCTTATATCACCTAGTAACATTTCGATTTACTTTGTGACTCTTGCTATCTCGAACTTACAACCCACTTCTATAGTGTATTCTGTTTTTATATTTTAAACATATAAACACAAAGCATTTTGAGATTATTATTTCCAGTAGTTAAAATATGAGTTGTCTAATCCATTCTAGCTGCAAATGAAAAAGGTACCCGCTACAAGTATTGTAAATTTTCTGCAAAACAAGAACATATTTTGTCCACTTACAAAATGGGGTTTATACAAAGCTATGTGCATTAAATAGTTTAAACGATACGTAAATTTCTTGAAAGACAAGTGGAAAGTAAACTAAATACAGTATACTTTATATTTGTATTTACATTATAATCCTTTATTTAGTTCTTCGTTTCCTACGAATATTCAGACTTTCTTCAACGTTTAGTCCACTGTATTACCTATCAGGTTTGTTTTGGGTGTTTTGTACAACAACGAATCGCTGTTAAAAACGACAAAAAAATTACTTCTTTAAAATGTCCTACTGATTTAGTTATCAGTGATGAAACAAACATTCAGGGATGGAACGCCAAAATATATGGTTCTATTTGATCGGAATAATCGTATGATAAGCGCAGTGCACTTCCGGGTGTTCCCGTTCTGGAGCGACTTCCGGCATTTCAAAGTAGTGACGGAAACCCGACATCCACTTCCACAGTTTTCAACCAACATCTACATTTGAACAGTGTCCCGGAACTCTATTAAGGTTCTTTCGTCTAAACCTTCTATGACAAGCCAACGTTGTTCTAGTTTATTGGTTGATCTGAAATGTGAATAGAAATATGAATAAGTATTAAATTTACTTGCGTTGTTGTATGTTTTAAACAGTCCTTATTTACAACGTATTGCTTATCACCTTGATTTCTAGCCTCAAGAACTCTTCATATTGTATTTGCGTATTATCGTTCCGTCGGCCTCGGTTTCTAACTTTTACCACTTCATTTTTAATCACTAACATTTTTCTTGGCATTCGGTCTCGACAATTCATCACTTATTCACAATGTGTTAGCAAATTTCAATTGGAAAACGAGATACTCGTATTCATGCCGATAGCATGGTAAACCAGGACCAGGAAATAAGCACCGATCCTCAGTACACGTTTTACGCATTTTTTCAATACGTTATAAAGGCTACATATACATATTTATGTATGATTATTTGGTGGAGTCTCATCTTTTGTATTTGTAATGTAAATGTAATTATGTGCGTATACTCTTCAAATCAATTTTTTGTCAGATTTTCAGAAAATGTTTATTAAAGAAAACGTAAGCCTGAGACCGAAGGTCGAAGCAAGGCTGTGAGCGTAGCGAACAGCCTCGTAGCTCATATGGTAATAAGGAAATGATCTTCACACGTGTCAGGGGCGTTTAAGCGCTTAGCTGCGCGTCGGCCTGATTGTTTCTCACTTCGGCCTCCTGTATCGCTGGGTATCTATATAATTTAGGCGTCTATTCTATAAGTCGGTTATTAAGTGTTAACTTGCATTATAGTAAGCACGTATACACCACGGTATTCGGCCTCGGCATCTACGAGTAACGGGCCTACTATGGTTTAATCATTAAAGTGTAGATTCACATACGGCCCAGTCTGCAGCCTCGGTGTGGGTAATACGACACAAAAGTTTATTTTTTATCCTTCTTTGGACTTTAAAATATTAATTTTATCGATTCATCATGTAGAAAACGTGTATCCCAATACCTTACATAACCGTTTCTAAAACTAAGAAATTCCGCTGCAAGGCTCCAACCTCTTTAGCACCATGTTTCACCCTTTTACTGCTAGAAGCTCATTGGGTTTAAATTTGCACTGTTATCACGAGTTTATAACCGTGAAGCTTTTATTGCAGCACTGGTATATTAATTAAAGGCCTCCCAAGTTTTGGAACATTTGTATCTGATAGGCATTTTACTTGTTGTATTATTACTCTCTTTGCCAAGTTTCTTCCTTACGTAAAATCCAAGAATTGATGATTCAACCAATTCGTGGTAAAGACACACGTGTGCTTGTTGCAGGTTGAATAGATAGTTTAGTAACATCTAACTATATTAGTGATTAAAGATAAAACTTCTTACAACTATTTTAGTAGTGCTTCTGTATCGAAAGTAGATTGGTAGTGGAAAATCCACTGTCGCTGTAGTGGATAATCCTGGAACACAGTCATAACCTATCAGAATAATTGAATGATAGAGTGCGGTAGCAGTACATTTCCAGGGTTTCCTGTTTTAGAGCAACTTCCGCCTCGTCAAAGTACCGTAATCACTCCCCCGCACACTCCATCACAGGTCTTCAAACAGCTTAGATTAAACATACTAATTTTCAAACCAGGCATCTCTATCAATCTTTTATCTAGGCGTAATGCAACCTTTAACACAGTCCATTGTATTCTGTACAGTTGAATAGCTACTTGCCCTCGCGGATAACTGTGGAATGAGATGGTTAGGTTAGGTTAGGTTACACAAATTGAACGAGTAGTTTTTGACGGGTTGCGAAACCTCACTGTTCCCCACCATGAAAGACTGAGTACCAGTCAAAATGGCATACAAACACATGGCTTACTCTGGATTTGAAAAAGAGTGAAGTATGTGAAAATACGGCGGCTTTATGCAATTGCCAGCAGTAAATGTTGTTTAAGTCATTTACTAAATTTACTAAGTAAAACAAACCGTGGTTCAACAAGCTTTTCGTGTTACAAGAGCAATTATGATGTATACCGTTATGCAGTAAATACATAGTATAAAGTGTGTTAAAAAGTGTGTATAATTATAATTAGATTGTCAATAAATACTCGTAGTAAGTTATCAAATACAGACGCTACGTTATTTCCTAGCAAATACCCGACGCTTAGACAACGTTGATTTTCTATAATAAAGCTAGTTAACCAATTTAAGTATTTGCAATGTTGCCAACCTTAAACAATAAAACTACAAATATGTCGTTAACACAATAAAGTATACATGAAGTGGGTTTAAAATATTAATGCTTGGGAGCCTATAAAGTGAATTAAGGGAGTGTGTACGTTTAACGTTCAGATAGGACGGCCAATAAAATGTTATCACTAAGGAAATGGGTTTATCAAACTCCCGCTGTTTCTACTTATGACTCTCGCTACTCCTGTTTATATTTCCGCAACTGTTCAGAACTCTTCAGCAGTCCTTATCTTGAAATATTTGAATGCCGTATCAAATAAAACTAGAGTTTTGTATTCAGTTTTGGTTAATCCTCGTTAGTCTTTTTCATTATTACTTCAGTAAAAAAGTAGCGAAGAGAAACGGTTTGATACAAGTTTAAAGATTTTCTTTGAAAACTATTCTGTGAATTTTTTGAAACGAATGTTTAATCAATGTTTTTGACTGAACAGCCAACAGTCTGAACGCAATCGAACAAAAGCCATGTGAATGTTTTCCTCTGATAGGGAAGGACCTTTGTTCCCTGCATGTTGTGAACTGTGCTCTGTTATTTACTCACTACAGTTTGCTGTATTCAACTGCAATCTAATCGCCAATATACGTTTTTAGAATTGTTTAAGAAACGTGCTTGTATTTAATGAAATTATTAAACGCTACTAGTTGGTTGGTTGTATCTGTAACTTAATTATATGATGCATTGGTTGTATTCAAGAATTGTTTTAAGGTTTCTGTTTTGAGGTAGTCTTACTCACAATCTTAATTATTAAAACCTTTAGATTATTATACCCACAAGTATCGTTGAAATAATGATATCAAAACAACGTAGCCACAGACATTCTACTACTTAAAAACAAATTCTAAGTTGGTGGACATTTTGTGCATTTTTTAGGTAATCTATTAAAATAATAACCAACATTTAAAAATAGAAGCAGTCTTGTCTTAGCTGTGTCAGTCTTCAACAGTATCAGTATAATTAAATAATAACAATTGTTGAGTTTAGTAAAAGTTGTACATTCTTCCTCCCATACTTGTACATATTTACTGTAGCACTTTCAAATCTATTAAGCGTCATTCTATCAATTCAAGGGAGTTAGATATTATAAGTAGCAACTAAAAGAGTAATAAGCCGATTCAATTATTATTTTTTTATTCTGACAAAACATAAGCTCAAAAACGTTATAGTAAAATGTTCAAGGTCATGGATAGGCTAGATCAATGGTAATGTGTAGTGGGAACAGAGCAAGAAAGGTTAATTATTGAGAGTAAAGTAGAAAGTAAAGTGGACGTGGTTAGGTAATGAAGGCAGGTTTGATAACTGTAAACACGAGTTCTCAACAATACGTAAGAAATATCGCAAGGTTTAGTTAAGGAAAGATTAGGTGCTGCGAGATAAGGTGGACTGAGTGTTTTGTGATGTGAGTAGCGTATGTTACAGATCGAGGGAAATAATAAATCTAGGTCTGTCATGGCGAACCAACAAGCTACGAATATATTCAAACTAAAGATATAGTTTATTCGATATCAATTACTCCATACATGTGAGAGTATTGTTCCATAATCCGTAGTATATTTCATTATAAGTAACGCAAAGATCTAATTTATGTGCGAGGCTAAAAAGCCGAGCAAGGTACAGTAACGTTCATCCGCACGTATTGAACGACCCTTTTCATCATACTAAACAATAAATGTCCTGCAGTTTTATCAACAGTATTCACCTATGTGTTCTATTTTAACACGTTTTATTTATAAAAAACCTAGTGAGCAGGTCACTTTGACAGTTTTAAAGAGCTTCATAGCTGTCAAAGTTGCTAGCTCTAGTGCACGGAAAAGCTAAGCTTGATTATAAACGTGTTCCGCGCCCACTAAGGCACAGAAACCATTGAAAAAAGACCTTTGCCATAATGTTGTATATTGATAAGTTTTGTAGAAATGTAACCTTCTTGAAAACTCTGTTTCCGGAGTAGTATGATGATAGAGGCTGATGGGAGTTGTTCATTTGAAAACACGTGTAAAACACGCACTTGAAAAGCTTGAACTCTGTTATACTAGTTGTAATCATGTAACCATGAGGGTGGAGGAATGTATGATGATGTAGAATATGAGAAGGTTGAAGGTGATGACTGCTTGTTTCAGCGGGTTGGAGGCCGGCTAGGAGATGAGAAATGGCGCACCCCACCACGCGCCTACGGCATTACAGGTTCTCTCCACCACACCTAACATGGCGCTTCACTCCTCACTCTTCACTCTTATCTATCACGCTTAATGCACCAGTCACTCCGCACTCGTCAATGAATACAGACCATTTCCTCTATAGTGTGTAAAGTGGTGATTAGTCACAAACAATTAATCGGAAAAAAACTTAAGTTAGTGGTAGACAAAATGACTCAAAACTACAAACGATGGTTGAAATTGGTTAGTGTATTAAAATATGAACGTTGTTTCTCTAGAAGCATAGCACTGCTGAGGCTGCTTTATTAAACTATAAAATTGTACTATCGTCAAACTTTGTTTTTTTAATCAAAAATGTGTTTTGCTATGAAAACATAGAACTAGAAATGTCGTAATAATTAATCTTGATCAAATTTTTATTTGAGGACAATATAAATTTATAGTTTTCATTTTAACAAATGAATTGTGAAATAATAAATTTATTGACCATTTACACTTAATAATCAATTTAAATGAGTCTGTATTCATTTACTGTCCAATGTTCACGAGATGACCCTAAGAGACACAACTTCCTCCTAAAACACATTTGATATGGGCGTCTTGTGGTCGGAGCAGTGCTACATGAGAGCTTTCAACGTTGGTTAACAAACATGAAAGTTAAACCAGTTGACATAACCTCAACGGTTTGATCAATTGAAAAGCAAATCAATTATTAACTGTATTAGTTATTAACTCTTAAGAAATGGATAATTTTTCAGTTTTTACAGTAGTGCTCAACTTTAAACAGTCAAATAATATACTTTTACGCTAAAAAAAGCTAACAGAAAAACGTGCGCAGTTTTTTTCGTTTTTAACGTTGAGTTTTATTGAGTTTGTAATGAACTAACGTGTTCAGGATAGTTGGTTTTCGAATTGCGTAGTTAGATACAAGCACTGATCTGTATTGCCAGTGTATAACCAGGTTGAAAGCTCTACATTACAGGTGCAAACTTGATATCAGTTGTATTTGCATGAGGGTTAACTACATATAGCAGTTGATACATTTTAGCATGGTGTGACTTTCATTCATTTCTCACGGCTTCAAACTCACCGTTTCTCAGCGTTATAACATAAGTTTACTCTAGCTTGTATGTACGAGTAGGTGCTATATCATCGCATTCAAACAAATAACCGAACTAAACGTTATTACTACGTAATCACAACATGGAGTATCAGCCTATTTGTTCTAAAGCGTCAGTGTATTTCATAACTTTATAGATGATTATGTTCCAAGTATCCCGAAAGGTTTGACCTTATTTATTCTTAATCAATTTAAATAACTTCTTTCGAAAATGTATGCTAAATATCTTTTAAGGACCAATAACCTAAAACATTCAAATAGTCCGCATTAGGCTACCCGCGTATTATTCTAAACAGATATACAATAAAATATGCTATGTAGTTCCACTGTTGTTGTACAATATATTTCTTAAGAAAACTCCAGTAAAGAATACATTTGAAGGTTTATTTTTAAAGTAAAAATGAATAACTCCAAGAATATGATTCATCAAATCGGTTTAAACTATTTTGTAAACGTCTAAGTTCAGCGTTCGTATTAGCTTAAAATGACAATAACCACATCACCAACTATATTATCTGAGTGATTAAGTACTTGAAATAATAAAGCCTTTTGTTGAACTAACAAGTCTTTAACTTGTCATAATACACAAAAGGGAGATAATCGGTTTCAACCAAGCCCACTACCGTTTATCAACTAATGTTACAAAATAGAAATAAAAAAACATATTGCCGAGCTTTCGAAATGATTCAAATATATCATGCATCTAATAACAACCATAATTAATCTATGTAGTACACTAACAATATTCGTTGTAAAATTGATTAGAGCTGAGTAGTTAGTAATGGCGTATTTGGTTGAGTAGACGAGATATCATGTGTGTTGTCCTAGACTTAATGCCATATTTGAACCAGTTGCACTCACACTCGTACAGTACTTGCACAAGTAGTTAACAAGAACAAGGACAGTTGGAAGGGTAAAGATTCACAGCTATGATACCACGCAGCAGTTGCATGAGCTTTTGTATGGTTCTTTCGACATTTGAGCTTGCATTCATAACATTTTGAATAATGGTTGAACTAGGTTTGACTTGTTTAAATTGAAATCGCAGCGAATTACCTCTGAAATTTGTAAATAGTATGCTAAGCGTACTGGTATTTTTGCATGTTTCCAACTACTTCTCCTTCCAAACCCTTGTGTTTATTGATTCTACAACTAATCGTCTAATACTTAAGGCTGTGGTTTTGGTTCAAATTCCTCTTATGCCTCTAAATTTTAATAGTAAAATATGTGTTCAAAAGGTATTTTGGATTGAATGTTTATTACCTTCAGGTAATTTTTGACCTTTAACTTTTGTCTAACTTTAAAACTAAAAACAAATCTAATTATTGTATGGTAAGAACACTTGAGAAATTTACAACTTAGAAGTATCCTGAGAAAACACTTTTCCTCGATCACTGATTTGAAAGTCTTGTTATTAAAGTAAAGATGTGTTTTGGGTCATTGTTTTTTTCATTAGTAGTTTTAAAAGATTTTTTGAGATTTATATTTGTTTAAACCGTTTGTGTATGACAACAAATTTATGCTTTAATTGAAAACAGCCTTTAAAACACTATTACCTTTTACCAGCCACCTTCATTTTGGTTTATGAGTTAGTTCTAAAACATAACTTGTATGGGAATATTTTATTCCTATATTATTTTGTGTATAAACATACTTTATCCTTAGGTACAGTGAACGGTGTATAACATTATCCCCTCTTTCCATTATGCATGTACCTTTTAACCGATTTCAACTGGCCTTGAGCCTTATGTCACTGATATTTACCGAGGTTCAACAGTAGGTCACTAAAAATAAAAGCTCTGGGAAGAATATATTTTTTTCATTCGGTGTTTAACAAACTATTGTTGGAAAACACCATATAAAATTGATACGACTAGGCCTTACTACTTTGACTGCTTCTGGAAATAAATAGTATAACAGATTTTAAGTTTAGGTTATAGTGGAAGTATCAAGGAGTAAGATGTTCTTTTGGTTTCTTGTTATGGATAAATATATATTGGAAGAAGCGAGTGACGTCACGAAGTATTGTTGTTGAGATTGGAGCTGCTCTTCTGCGTGTGAAATCACTCTTTGCCTCGAAATGAGTTTTGCTAGCATTCAATACTGTATGTTTTATAGTAATGTTATCGGTTTGCTCAGTTGTCTAAAGTATTATACCTTCTTAAATATTTGCTTCGATTTTATATTAAAAAACAAATGTAAATAAATTGGGGACTTAACATTTAAAAGTATTATGATTATTTAGTAAAGTTAGAATATTAAAATGTATCTATATTTTCTCCTGTTCCTAAAAAAACTTAACATTAACACCGAAAATTATGCTTTTAAACAACGTTTAACATTTTAGTTACATTTCTCGGAAACAACAAATTCGGTACAACTGTTGGCAAGTTTAAAACACAGTTAAGATTTGTGATTGCTTGGGCCAATTTTCATTAAATCAATTTCGTTTTGTAGTGAACTTTCTCAATCTTTTATATACTCGTAAAAAACTATTAGATTTGCTCTTAAAGTATGTTGTTATTTCAATGTTTAGCTAACTTATTAGCCCCTTAATTTTTAAATATGAAGCACTATAATTCTACAGTGAAGGCGTTTTCGTGTACACGTCTTTGTCATAAAACCTTAATTCGTTCACTTTGGGCTTCAATACAGGGTGTCCAGTAGTTACGGGATCAAACTTCACCAGGTGGTTTTGAGGTCATAATAAAATGACCTATAATACATAAGCTTATCTCGCTTAATTTTCCGTATGTCTGTGTTTTTCACTAAATAATTGTACCTCCGAAGTAAACTAAGTTACAAACTTTGAACTTTGCAGATTTGTTAGAATAATAAATACCAATATTCAAAAATAAATTTCAAATTTTCATTTTAGGTTTAAAAATGGCGTACATATTAATTATAAGTTTAATAACTCAAAACCCCTAAACTTCATGGTAATAAACAAGGCTAACAATACGTGGCAAATGTTTTTATAAACATATTAAGACCAAGGTTGTTGTGGTGCGATAAGTAACAACACAGTAATTAAAGTTTTCCTGAACACACTTCTCTATTTACATTTGAGAAATATATGTACTCGTAAATTAATGTTTGTGCTCAGCAAAGGTTGAATTCAACCTTCGTTACTTATCGCAGCTCACCAAATTTGGTCTTAAAGTTTTTATAAAACATTTGCCACGTATTGTTAGTCTTGGGTTTTCCATAAAGTTTAAGGGTTTTGAGTTATTAAACACGAAATTTTATGGACGCCAGTTTTAAACCGGAAGTGAAAATTAGTCAAAAACAATTTATTTTTAATATTGGTATTAATTATACTAACAAATGTGCAAAGTTTAAAGTTTGTAACTTAGTTGACTTCGGAGATAAAAATTATTTAGTGAAAACACATACAGACAGACAAACGGAAAACTAGACGAGATAAGCTTTTGTGTTATAGGACATTTTTGTTCATTATGACCTGACAAACCACCCGGTAAGGTTTGATCCCGTAATTACTGGACACTCTGAATAAACGAAATGAACCAATCATAATTTTAAATTAATCAATCATTTTCCGTATTTCGTGTGCAAACGTCTTATTGTATACAGTGAATTTTGTAAGCCTTTACTAACTCTATTAATTACATGTAAAGTTGTGCGCTTAAAACGCGGCAATAGATGAAGTTTCATAATAATAAGCATACGTAATAAAACAAACTAGAAAATACTGTTATCAGGTTTTTTAGTAAGCACGAACAAGCTATTTAATTTAAGGCCAGGGTCTAATTTTAGCTAATCGTGGGTCTATAATCAAAATGCATCTTTTTGCTAATTAGGGTTCCTTTGCCAGTTTGTACGTAATATTTGAGCTGTAAACAGTAATGTACTCGTAACAACCGTTTGCTGAACAAAAGTTAATACGCCACTATTAACAAGTATTTACGCCACTATTTAATTTGGCATATGTTCGTAAATTAAAAGATATATTGAGGTTGGTTCTTATAAATTTAATAGTTTAAGCTCTTACAAAAATGAAAACAACAATCAACTGTACGAGTGTGTTACTTAAACGTATCAAAGAAAATAAATCATGCCTCAGTAAAAACTGGAAAATAATATAAGCTAATTGACTATTTCTTAAAACTAATACAATCACTTTTAGACGATGAATTCAACGTTGTTATTCTTTTAATCGTTATATCGAACGGTGGAGCTAATGTTCAACTACAATTGAGGGTACATCTAAAAGGGTTTGGTACGCTGAGTTTTGCTCCATGTATCTATATTTTTTAACAATTATAATTATTATTATGTAAAATACATGTTGTTGTTTGCAGGACGATGACGGCCATCTGCTTTGTCTGCAACCTGCCAATTCTGAGTCACCAGGTGGGTCTGGTGTGGCAGGGTGGCAATGGTTGGGACGACATGGTGCGGGAGCAGGTCGAGGAGTCCACGCTACGCAGCAGGCTGGGCACAGGGCGGCGAGACTCTTCCGCTCAGATAACCAGCATCTCACCACCTACCGAGACTCAGGAGACTTCACCACCCGCGACCGCACGACGTCGCCGCAGCTCCTTGGCGCAGCTGACCGACATCCTGCGCGAGTGGGGCGGCTCCACCACCAAGACTCGCGGTAGCAAGCCCCTAGTGCGCAGGGAGACATTAGCCGACCTCGCGCGGTCCCTGCCCTGGGCGAAACCGACTGACGTAGGCTCGTCGTACCGGAAGCGCCGCGAGTCGTCGGCGGACTCCGGAGTGAAGTCTGCGTCTACCAAGTCTCGCCGCGAGTCGGGCAGTACGATCGCCGCAGATATCGCGCGTATCTGGCGTAGCAAGGACCAGAACACGGTGATAGTGGCTTCTACAGAGCGGCGCAGAAGCTCGGTAGAGTCACACCGCAGTGGCAGGCGCGACTCTAACGCGCATGTGAGTGCGTCTCGCAGAGGGTCTGGAGAGTCGGCTAAGAGTGGCAGACGAGATTCAAATGCAGGAGCACTCCCTTCACCACCCAAGATTCATCATCAGCACAGTTGCCATCGCCGCCACAATACGCAGCGAAGAAAATCGAAACCCAACATCGAAGCACCGTCTCAGACTAAATACTACAGAGATGATCAACGGCCATCGACCTCGTCCACGGCCTCAGATAGTGTTCCTGTAGTGTTGACTCTCACTACTGAATCCGGATGTGGATCTGGACTGGCAATCGCCCCGCCTACTATCTCACTAACTACTTCAGTGACTCCACCTCCCACTTCTCCTATGGGGCCGACTACCCCGGTGTCTGCTCCTGGACCAACGTCACCCACTGTCTCACCATCAAAGCCAATTGCAGTCACTCCTGGAAGTGGTCCGCCGTCTTGTCTGCCAACTACTTCTGTAACTCCAGGGACCAGCCCTCCCACCACGGCTGTCACTACCTCTCCTACCACACATCCCCTTGTCAGTACAAGAAGAGATTCTACTACTCAGGTAAAAGACTAGATTGAAAATACGCTATTTAAATTGTGTGTAGTTGGATGACTTAGAACTCAAACCCTTTAAAGTAAACACACTAAGTTAAGAACCTTTGACCCTATACTTCAATTTTGAATTGCATGGTAAAAAATTATCCGCTCATAAGAAGGAAGAGCTGATGGTAAATAGTGCGGCTTAGAATTATAAGAGCTTCGGATTGAAACAACTCCAATAAATTTAAAAACTATCAGATTTTTATTTTTAACAAATAAAACGAAACACACAAATACGATTTTGCAAAGAAATTTACTTGAGATTTGATGTTGATGTGATCGATTTTCCTAAAGCACCTATTAAATTTATGAACTAAAAGATAGAAAATATACGCTATACACTAATTGATGGCAAAGTTAATGTTTCGATCAGTGACGGGCCGCAGTACGTCGTTCATTGGATTAGGAAAGTGGATTACAGGATTAGTTTCCAATCAAGCTTTCCGGAGTTTAGGAAGGTCAGATGCGGTCCAAGATAAATTAATAATTTCGGTTATTTGGAATAACACGGGATTGTGTTATTAGTCCGAAATAAACTAAGGAGTTGAACAAATATTCTTATAACGCCGAGGATCAATTAAAGTGTTTGTTAGCTTGTTTATTAATTGAATTATTTATGTACATGTGTTTATAAATAATTTCGGAAAAGTTAACTTATGCAGAGAATGACATTCAAATTTTTGAAGTCGCAAGATAAAACTTTTGGAGATTGTATAACAAAGTTTCTTGAGTGGAATAAAACTCATTAATATCAATGATATTTATTATTAACAAATCTTCCTTTTCTAATATTCTAATTCAAAGCTAGGATCAACCCGTTTGCCACAAGTAGATGTTAGCTAAAAGGTGCTCGCTAAGGGAAAGTTCTGTAAATACTTCATTGGAAATTTCTTTTAATATTTAGTTTATAGTGTTAAGAATGGAGCTACTTTATACAGATGACTATGCGTATTTCAAATACTTTCTGGTAAAATCATGGATTTTTCTTTTAATTTATTATGAACAATCAATAATCATTGGTTAAACTCATTTTTGATCAACAGAGTTGAGTCTGCTTGAAAATCAGCAGACTTGAAATATTTTCAGAGCGTAGAGACAGGTTTGTTTTTATCAGGTGGATGAAAATCCTATTTGACCAAAAGTTAATTGAAGAGTTTCATTTCCCCAACGTCAGCAAGTAATAAATCGTTTGAAAGTGATGACAACCTGTATTGAATTCATTTTCATTTTCCCTATATCGGCTGAGTTGGAATTTGATTGCAGAATATTACTTTTTGACACAACATTGAAATGAACCAACCACGAGAAATGTCTATTAGTGTATAATGGAACAAAACTAAAATCCGACTGATCATAGAGACTTTTGACACACTGTATCAGTTTGTACGGCAATTTCATTGCACATATTTACTAAACAGCCTTTACTATCTATCTTCCTTGTACCAACTCTGAATAAGTACAGTTTTCGTGTATTCAATAACGAGAGTTCGTTATCTTTGTTTAGGTGTATCTGAAAGGGCGACGAGACTCTCGTGCTGGCCATGACCGCTCTCCAGAGAGACGCCCGGTCAACAAAGAACCGTCTCCAAACAAGTTCCGACTTCCACGACAATCTACAGCTATCGACGAGAGCTGCCTGCCCCAGGAGTTTGGGGACGCCGCGGATCTCAGCCCACCGCACTCTCGCCAGACCCTCAGGAGGACGGCTCGTCCAGGAAGGCGAGGAGGGACTCACTATCTCCGGACTCTGCGAGTTACTCCCGAGGCCGCCGAGACTCGCGCTCGCACCTCTCCCCGGACCGGTCGGGAGAGAGAGACGTGTCCCCCGTCGGTCGCAGCAGACGCGGGCGTCTGCGTAGACAATCGACCTCTATCGCCGGCAACCGGAGAGGATCGCACTCTCCACGGTCGCCTGACTCCTCCTCGACCTGCTCGTCGCGCGACCCTAGCCCCCGGGGAGATAAGACGGCAGCTCCTCCTCCTTCGAACTACGAACGCCCCGCTATCAGAAGACAATCGACTACTGAGGAGATACTGATTGCACGTGGGTTCCGCCGACAAAGCACCACGGAGGAAATGATTCGGTGTCGCAACTTTAGGCGACAGAGTTCTCAGTCGGACGACTGTTGCCGGTACCGTGGTCGCCGCGACTCCAGCGCGCAGATCACTGACGGCACCTTGGCCACTATGACGGTGGAGACAACTAGCACCTTCTTTGACTCTAGCACTCAAACAGGTAGGTGAACTTAAAATTAAAATCGTTTTATTTTTGTGTAATACTAATGGACAAAATAAGTAGAAAAATTCAAGTGTTTTCAAACACAGGGCCTACACGGGTTAACGACGTCCCGGTTTCACCTTGCAAAATGGTTTTACACGTTTTCCGCTACGTGTATATAGCCCAATCGCATCGCAAGGCTTTCAATAGTTTCATTAATAAGCTTTGAAATTGCTAAAGTTTTAGTGCGTTTTAACTTCATTGTGTAGATTCAAAACACAGAGATTCGAAAACACAACTGTATACGCGTGTTTGAAAACTCATCTACTTTCCAAATAAATCATTTTTAATAATGTAAAAATTATTCTGAAAGGTGAAAACGAGCCACCCTAAACCTTTGCACTAAAATGAAAACACTGTAATACCAAATGTAAAGATAAGTTTTATAGTACAAAAAGTTTCGTCTCTAGTTTGTGTTTGGACCAATTGATAGACATTGTCTTTGAAACATCTCATTCTAAATAAATTTCCACATTTATGATTTTTTTTATATTTAAAGTAAGTTTTTATAATTTTAAGATAACCTATGTTCAGTTAAAACTTGCTGTTGAGAGAATATCAATGCCTCGCTTTGCAAAAACTACTCAGCGAAATGGCATCGGTTTAATGTTTGAGAGTATCAAGCTTCCAGCTAAAGTTAATCTATTGAGGCCGGTATTGAAAACCACGCATTGCGTGGTAGAGTGGACCTAATTTTAATTATTCAACCAATAACCTAATGGCAACTAAGTTAATGAATCGTAGGAATTATCAGGCCTCTAAGACCCTCACAATTTAGGCACGTCCCGAAATCGCACACAATCTTAACAGCCGGGCCAACCGACACTCTAGGTTACCTTGATTTTCACTGTTTAAAAACAGTTTCAAAACTTTCTTTGCCCCTGTGGAACAAAGCCCCATAAGGGTGCTGATTTATTTAGGAATGTAATTCCTGTTTGCATGTCACTATGTTTATTTTGTTGTAATATGCAATCAGGTTTATTGAAACGGTTGTGCGTTTTAACTTGGTTGGATGTATCGTCGTAAGTGAGTAGGCCAGGAATGTCCACGCTGAGCGAGTTGTCTGTGAAGTACGCTTTTATCCCTATCGATCGTGTGATTCTCACAAACCCCTAGAACAAATCATTGCATAAGTTAATATAATTGAAGAAGTTTATAGTATTAAATTTCTAGGAAAACATTTTGAGAATAAACTGAACTGGGAATCACATATTGATTTTGTGAGTAAAAAAATGTGTTCATCAATATTTCTCCTACGAAGTCTATCGCAATTTTGCACATCTGCAGTTTTGAAAACTGCTTATTATGGTTTAGTTCAACCTTACATGTCTTATGGTGAATGCTTTTGGGAAAAACAAGGTAATGAGAATCTTCATTTTACAAAAGTCTGCTATAAGAATAATTTGCCGTCTTGGTTTCAGAGATTCTTGTAGACAAGCATTTGAAACACTACAAATTTTGACTTTGCCTTCCTTTTAAATCTATGAGACTGTAATATATCAAAATGTAATTTAGTTCAATGTAGACACATTTATTGTTACAATTCTAGATTAGCTGATTCGTTTCGTACAAACCAGCATAGATTAAGCATTTATTCGCAGCTACCTTCCCAAGCGGGTGTAACATTATTCAACAAACTCCCTAATAGTTTGAAAAATTACAAAAATTTCAAAGCATTTAAAATTGATTTAAAACACTTTTTAATTTCAAAAGAGTTTTACAGCGTCGAAGAGTTTTGGTATTTGGTATTTGGACGAATTATTAGGTTTTCAATTCTTTGTTGTTACTGATTGCTGAACTGCTACTTAATGCTGTCAAAACAAATTAAAGTAAAGTTTCAATTTCATAGATATACAATTATTATGTTCAATGTATTTTGTTGGATTTTTGTTATAACTAAACAATTTTTATTGCATGGTTAAATAAAAAAAATTAAAACCCCATTGACGTGGAAATAAAAATATAATTCATTAAAAAGCGTTAAATAATTATGCTTAAAGGATAAGCTTTAAAACGTGGAAACCCCGGCACGGTCCCGAGCGCGTGAGAGCTTAAATGCCGGATCCGGAATTTGTGTATTATCAATGAATAGGTTGTTGAAGCATTCAACTCAGGACTGTTCACAGTTCATTTGAATCATATCACTAAATAGGAATGGAAACACAAATCATTGATCAGCTCGGAGCGGGTTTGTTCACAAATAATGAAGCGAGCTGTACAGATTCAATTCACTGGAAGGTATTTACATTTTATGGCTGACACGTGCTTCAAAATAGGATTTTCCACAGTTTACTGCCGAAACAGCCGTAAACTTCAGATCGGTTGGTTTTATCTGATTTTCATTCGTTTCCCCTTTGTCTGGGAATGTTTTAAGCTCCGCATTAATGACGAAAGCTTTTTATATCCGTGTTTACGAGCTTTTGACTATAATGTATTATGCGGCAAATTAATATAGAAGAGTACAACATGTTTTTAATGCGGATAGCATTTGAAACTTAGTATAATGTTACGTGGTTTGTAAGGACTAGTGTGCTTTTTAAATGATTTCACTATAAAAAGTTCACAGATCTTTCACACAGCTTATGCACAGCACTCTATAACATTCCATAAGATAAGTTCTAACGGAGGCTAGTAGTTTTAGAAAGGTTAAAACTATAGCTGCGAAAGAAAAGTAAAATTTATGTTTTGGGTTACCTTACAACAGGTTTATTATTTCTCAGAGTTGAATTTGGAACTTTGAAAACTACTGAAAAGCTCGCTTCTTACTGTGAAACCGTAAACTAGTCTTGATTGAATTTTAATGTACTATATGTAAAAACTAAAACCAGGCCGACACGCAGCTAAGAGCTAAAGCTCCGCTTGCATGAGTGAATATATTTCCTTTGCAATTGGTTACTCTTATTTATTCCGTTCACAGCCTTTCTTTTCTTTCCGACTCACGCGATACATTATCACAATCACTATTTGGATGCCGACCACTCTCATGAGGGTATTTTAAGGCAAATATGTGGTGAAGGATGAGTGTGATGAGTAGTAGTAATGAGTTATGAGGTGTAGTCTTGTTACAAACTAAGGCCGACTCTTCCTCAGAATGGGTCATTAATTAATAGCCCAATGAAAATACAAGGACCAACAGCTTAACGTGACTTCCGAACCACGTAGGTAATGGTCTGATACGTTTAAACGATGGTTGGAGTTGATGCGGGTATCATCAGATGATCACTGAGACTATCTGAGCCGCTTTAGACCTATATCATCCTCAAAACCTGACCTCCATGAAGCTGGATTACAGGACCACGCCACGAGTCCCAGTCAATCACGGGCGCTACGATGATGTGCCATGAAATCTTTGTAGGATGATACAATAGCTGGAGTATCGGAACCAGTCTTCAAATCGTACATTATGATTGTTTGATAATGCTACCAAAAATGGACCATTACAAGGTGCCTTATAAGTAAACTGGGGACTTTAAACTTCTTAAATGAATCATGATGCATTAAAAAATAAAATAAAGAATGTATAACATTATATTTAGGTAAGATCGGTCCCACTAGCCACTAGTTTCTTTTTTTCACAAGTTACTTTTATTTCTTATGTCTTTCTATTTTATTTTAGTCTTATTTTGATTTTTGTATCCTGATTGGATTCAAGAAAAATCACTAGCATTATCAAAGCTTACTGTTTGCAAATTAAGGTTATTTTATTGTATTATTGGAAAACCTCGCTTAGGTAGTGGAATAATAGTGACATTTTCAGACATTCAAAACTAGTCTTTTACCAGTCAACCGACATTAACTTTACCAACTTTCGTTTACCAACAGCTGAGTTACAGCACAAAATGTGCAAAAAGGTTTAACTACCTAGTTTATAAGTAAATCACACACGTTTTAATATCCTATAGGAACCATTACATTTTTTAAAGAAGGTTAAATGGATTTATGCTGATTCTACATATCACTTTTCGTATTTAAACTATCGTTTTCAGAAAACAACGTTCAAAGGACTTATGAAATCGTATCGTTTAGTAAAAAGGAAAGTACAGTATTTTTCGCTAAGCTAAACTGGTATGCGTATATTTTTACTTTAATACAAGAATTAAAAAAACTGAGATGCACCCTTTAAACATTTAATTTAACCAGTACCGGTTTCAGGGAATTATCCCATGTCTTAGTGGTAAAAAGCATCACACATTACCTACTACAATACTTAACTTTGTATACAAACAAAAGTATCATGTAGGCATTTTCTGTTAAACCAAATGTCTTCCTTTATTGTATTGCCTTTAACGGAATGCACTGAACTTGTGAGCTAAGCTTTGGATTTGTTAGCCATATTCATATTTTGTACATCTCTAAGCTTTCCTCAGCGGTGTATTTATTATTATTAAGAACTACTCTAGCCACTGCACACGAAACGTACTAATAGTGGCATATTATACGGACTTGTGTAACCTTACTTGTCTTACAAAATCAGTATGTGGGGGTTATGGGACAAATAAAAAATTTGCGAAGATTTGTATATTGCAAAAGAACGTTTTACGAATTAAATCAAAAGCTAATTAATGTAATACATGCCAAGATATTTTTCAATATTTACAGATTTTCACGGGTTTTATTACTTTGTTAAAGCTGGGATATATTACTCGTACACTGGTTTGAGCGGTTTCACTAGGTTTTGTTTAGAGTATAATATACAAAAACTATTATACACGAAATTTTAAGTTTAAATTGGGTTCGTTCAATCTAAACAATGTTTTTGTAAATTCCATTAGCATACCTACCAACACGTAACGTTATTTTTACCTTTTTTTTGCACATCCTTTTTACTGTTAATGTTCATTTGTTGCTTCCTTTCGTTTTCCTTTCATGATATGCAATATAACTTGCAGAATAAAACCCTGTAAGTCTGATGCCGAAGCAAGACTGTGAGCGTAGCGAAAAGCCTTTAAACGCCCGTGGTAATAGAACACGAAAAGCTGAGGCCAAAGGCTGAACCGAGGTTGTTTGCGCGGAGTGAACTAGAGTTAAAATTGGTGATTTAGTGTAACGCATTGCAGAGGAAATTTGTGTTATTCATACCAGCGGCGCTTTAGCGCTAAGCTGCGAGTCGGCTTTGTTATGTACTAAAACGATTAAGTGGCAAACTGATGCAACACGAACATTGATTTTTTTAGGAACATTTAAATCAATATAATGATTCACATTCAATATTTAAATCCGTAGCGTAGCACGGGTACTGTCAGCTCATGTAGTATACAGTACTGCGGATACACATTTTCTCCCTTCCGACACAAACCATATCTTCAGGAAACAACCGAAACTAACTTCTCTGAGTCAGTCTTTCTTATCGACACTTTCAGCTCTGAAGGAGCGCTCGTAGCGGATTTATCGGTAACTAAGTGAATGTTTCGTCTCTGCAGCATGAACTTTTCTGTAGTCTGTGTACCTTATCTATGACAATAACTTTGATTCGTTCGAACAACACATTAATTCTTATCTTATACAAATCGTATTTACAAAGTCCACAAAAAGGTGTTTATTACACCTCTTTCTTTAAACGACAGTTTTACTAAAGAATGATGACACAACGTTTGTTACAGTTAAATTTCTTAGACATTTCAATTATAAATTATTAATATACCTAAATACCAGTACCCATGATAGGGGATTGGTAACATAAAATACACGGTCATAATCTACCACTTCATAATATATGACTCACATAATATATCACTTAGAAATTTTGCATTGTCTGGAAGATTTACCCATTACTACTCACATTTGTATATACTACAAAAATTTTCTTTCTACTTTTAAAGTAAATGCTCCTCATTAAGATTTTCCTGTCATTTTAAACGAGTTCGTTTCGGCGATGATACTAGTTTGCTAAGCGAGCCCGGACAGACGTGAAACAAAAAAGTTATCATTCAGATTTTTTCTGAAATACAGTATACTTGGGTAGAGCACCAACCATAAAAGGCTAAAGTTGAAGTATAAACGAATCCCAGTGCAAGAGCTTGAATTTAAAACAAGAACATGTCTTAAGGAGTGCAATACAGACGCCGAGGCTTAAGATCGAGAAATAATACCAAACCATATGTATCAAAAAGTAGTAATGTACATGCCTAGGCTACATTTATATATTTCAGCACTTTACATAGTTTGTTAGCAAAGTTTATTAATTCATGCAAAGTAATGGACTGAGTGTGTCTTCAAAGAACTATGCCACGGACGTTCACAAAGCGTACTCAACACACGTATATTGTTGTTCCTAAACACATATATCGGATCCGAATATAGCAGAGCAGGCAGGAAATGGAATTGTGGGTAGCGGTGATAGGGGTAGCGGTTCACCAGCCACCCATCAGAGCTACATGCCTAATGGTCTCATTAAACATTTCTACCCCGGGCACGTTGAGAGGGAGGGGGATGGAGGTGTTCGGGGGTTCAAGAAGTCCATAGAGATTATCTAGACCAGAAATGAACCCAGGATTATGACTATGGGATGATCGTCGTTAGACTTCATCATCATGCATTACCTTGTTAAATAGTGTCGTATTCGAACCGCGCGTAATGATCTAGCTTCATGTTATATAGTTATGTTTGCGCCTGTCAATGGGAAAATCGTAACTTGCCATTTCATAAACTGTTCAAGTTTCATAATTATCATGTTATCGAAATATTTGATTGCATACATTATAAGGATACAAATATTCATCTCTGGTACATTAAAACTAATAAACCTAGTTGCAGAGTTAGCAGTTCCTTTTTTCATTGACAATAATTATTAGTTCCAATTTGCTTTGCGATATAACTTTTAAGCGCTTACTTTGATAAGTGGTTTGAAAGTATGAACGATTGCCTTTAGACTGAAGCCAATCGATGTTTTCTCAGTTCACAAAACTAGAGTCAGGATTATTTGCGTGTCTAGCATCAATGAGCCATATAATTTAGGGAACACCTCTAAAGCTGGTGTAAAATGTTTAATGCATTACCGTTATACTGTAGATTTAACTGGAGTATAATCGAAATATAATCTGACTTTATAGCACCTCGATTGACGAAACATTTTGTACCTGAGTATTTTTACGATGTAGAAAAATATAACGCTTCTATAAAACTAAAATCCAAATAACAATTGATCACCGATTAACTGATCACGGTTGCTTAAAACCCGCGAAGCCTAGTAACACGAGCTTTTGTACTAATTTTTCCATACAATCTAAAGCGCGCTAGGAAAGGACTTAAAATATATTTTAAAGAAGGTCGAGATTGAATGTACCAAAACATCGACTTTTATTTATTTTCAACCCCATTTTTCAACGAGCAGCCAAATCTAGTGTGTTTAAACTTTACATACGGTTCTATGTGTGTTTTATGGATGTGCGGTAAGACGGGATATCCAAAGCTTTAAACTAAATGTCAGTTTTGGAGAGGGAGATTCAATGTGCAAGCAATAAAATTACCATTAAACACTTATGTAAGCTCGAATACTGATCTGTATCACGTAGGCTGATAAAACATTATTGTATAATGAATAACCGTTGTTGGGCTCCCTTTAATATTTTAAATTTCATTAAGGCGGGATTTTAAGAGTTCAGAGTTCAGCACTAAAGAAAAATTGAAATAAGTGAAGTTTCCAAATATTAAGATTAAACAAGTAATCCCTGAAATAGTAAAACTATTCTATTTTAGATGGTTTTATAAATATAGAACTTATAACTTGAAATTAGGGGTATATGTTCGATGTATACAACAAATTTAATGTTTTAGGTTCTCTTGTATAGTGCATCCCTAATCTTTTTTTTAATTACGTTTACAAAGTTACGCCCGAAGCAGACTATGTCAAAGTGGTTTAAGGCGAGAGGGGAGAGACGTTTGGTTACCTTAGCCCTTTACGTTATTGAAAAGTAAATTCGATAAGATTTTATCCAAATAAAGAGTGAACTATGCGCGTGAATAATTGGCCTGCATGCATACGTCCAAACGCTTTGAAATTTTATTTGAAGAACACAAAATGTCTTGTAGAAAGAAGACATTATTTATTTGTTTATTAACTTTCATTTGACATGCAAGTAAATAAATTGTCCACAATTAGTCTAAAAGCACTATAGTGGTTCAATACGTTTATGAGATAAAGCACTTAGGTTTGACTACAGTTCACTGTTCCGGTTTTCAAAATACGCTCGAAAAACACGAATCACACAAAGGGCCGTTCAAGATAAACTAAACCACGCAAAGTGCTGTACTGTTGTCAATGTAAATAGACGTGTAGATATGTAGATGGTTGGTTGAATAGACGTGTTGATCAGCGATCAGCTGATTGCTGTATTCAACTGGTTGATAGTGGCTCTCTGTATATTGATCAACGGTTCGAGCTGGCAACACTGCAACAGGTCGGCCAACATGCTAGAGATGTAAACAACCCCACACACCACACCTGTCCGCGTTAGCGCGCGCGATTCTTGTACCTCTGCTGTTTAAATGAGGTTATGTACGTGGTTTGTGACGTTTGTGTTTGTTTAAACTCTTTTATTGTGAAGTGTGGAGAAACAATGTGGAGGGAAGCTAATGGGTTTAACTTTGACGGCCTATCAATACATACTTTAGTAAATGTTAAAAGTTCGTTATTTAAACCTTTTTCTCGTATTTTCATAAATAACTTATTTTTATATACCTTATAGTAGGGTAAATTTGTTGAACTACTATATATTAACTGTTCACTAATTTGATTTGATAAAAAACGTTAATATATGATTAAACCTTCATTAGTTATAATGGAAAATCAACCAAACCACTCTCTTGTGAAACCACAATCGTTACTGATGCGCTTTTAATTATGTTCTTCCAGTGGTTTATATTAATTTTATATTAATTAAGTTTATAGTAATTTAATTATTTACATAACCACAATTTACAAAACCAGCACTATTATGTCATTGTGTTTTCCATTACATTTTTGGAAACATTTTGTAACAGTATAAGACTGCTAAACTAATTGTTTAATAAACTATAAATATGTAAACAATATTTAAGAGTGATTTTCTTTATTCTTCTGTATGTCAAGTTTCCAAATATTAAGATTAAACAAGTAATCCCTGAAATAGTAAAACTATTCTATTTTATGGTTTTATAAATATAGAACTTATAACTTGAAATTAGGGGTATATGTGCGATGTATACAACAAATTTAATGTTTTAGGTTTCTCTTGTATAGTGCATCTCTCTAATTTTTTTTTAATTACGTTTACAAAGTTACGCCCGAAGCAGACTATGTCAAAGTGGTTTAAGGCGAGAGGGGAGAGACGTTTGGTGACCTTAGCCGTTTACGTTGTTGAAAAGTAAATTGATATGATTTTATCCGAATAAAGAGTGAACTATGCGCGTGAATAATTGGCCTGCGTGTGTACGTCCAAACGCTTTAAAATGTTATTTCAAGAACACAAAATGTCTTGTAGAAAGAAGACATTATTTACTAACTTTCATTTAACATGTAAGTAAATAAACTGCACACAATTAGTCTAAAAGCACTATAGTGGTTCAATACGTTTATGAGATAAAGCACTTAGGTTTGACTACAGTTCACTGTTCCGGTTTTCAAAATACGCTCGAAAACACGAATCACACAAAGGGCCGTTCAAGATAAACTAAACCACGCAAAGTGCTGTACTGTTGTCAATGTAAATAGACGTAGATATGTAGATGGTTGGTTGAATAGACGTGTTGATCAGCGATCAGCTGATTGCTGTATTCAACTGGTTGATAGTGGCTCTCTGTATATTGATCAACGGTTCGAGCTGGCAACACTGCAACAGGTCGGCCAACATGCTAGAGATGTAAACAACCCCACACACCACACCTGTCCGCGTTAGCGCGCGCGACTTTGTACCTCTGCTGTTTAAATGAGGTTATGTACGTGGTTTGTGACGTTTGTGTTTGTTTAAACTCTTTTATTGTGAAGTGTGGAGAAACAATGTGGAGGGAAGCTAATGGGTTTAACTTTGACGGCCTATCAATACATACTTTAGTAAATGTTAAAAGTTCGTTATTTAAACCTTTTCTCGTATTTTCATAAATAACTTATTTTTATATACCTTATAGTAGGGTAAATTTGTTGAACTACTATATATTAACTGTTCACTAATTTGATTTGATAAAAAACGTTAATATATGATTAAACCTTCATTAGTTATAATGGAAAATCAACCAAACCACTCTCTTGTGAAACCACAATCGTTACTGATGCGCTTTTAATTAATATGTTCTTCCAGTGGTTTATATTAATTTTATATTAATTAAGTTTATAGTAATTTAATTATTTACATAACCACAATTTACAAAACCAGCACTATTATGTCATTGTGTTTTCCATTACATTTTTGGAAACATTTTGTAACAGTATAAGACTGCTAAACTAATTGTTTAATAAACTATAAATATGTAAACAATATTTAAGAGTGATTTTCTTTATTCTTCTGTATGTCAAGTTTAACTTTACTTCCAAGAGATACAGTCAAGCATATAGCAATACTGATGTACCTGATGGATGTATATTTTATCAAATTGACTTGGGGTTTAAATTACCCCCCCTTCATTAAAGCAAAACACTCAGAATAATACCTTGATTTACCATGCTGTTTTATACCTTGATTTTTACTAAGCTTAACTGACTGACTTCAGAACGTATTAAAGTCAAAATTTGCCCCGTTCTGTATGTTGTATTTCTTTGTTTATCGATAAAATAAAATTATTATTTAATAGTTCATTTCAAACAAGTTAAAACGTGTTAATTGATGCAATTGTTTCAACGTGTAACATCTTTTCAGTTAAATTACGATTGATATAATTAGCTTTCATGACCTGACGTTAACGAATCCTTAACATTTTACTTATCTCTCAAATTGGATCTCAAGTTATTTTAAAGGGAACATTCAAGTTTCACGATAATCGGAGCGTAGTCTTGTGCTAATAGTCTGGCTTCACTTTCTGTAATGCTGTAAGGATAGACATATTCCATCTGGAAGGACCTTGTGACATCTTGCATATACTTAAAAATAAGGTTCATAATTAAATTTATTTAGAAGACATGTAAGCTAGTGTTTTCTTACAGAACAGGATTGCATTTTGTCGTACTCGTGGAGAGACTTCTGTAAATTAGCAGCTGTACACTTACCAGATGAGTGTCTTCACGACCCACCACCTGTGGCCTATCTGATGTATTAAAATTGTCAAACTCTTAACACAAAGCATATCTTAATTAAATGGGTACTTTAAAGCGGGACAATAACAGGTAAACAAATTCTCTGAGCCTCCAGGAGCTTTTATTTATAAAAAAGTAGGCATTTCAACTTGGCAGGGTGTGGCCAAGTCTTATTGACCACCATCACATTTTGATAAAGGATACTTATCCTACAGGTATGATGAATGAATTAACGTGGTTCGGAAGTCACGTTTAACAGTTTGTCCTTATATTTCCATTGGTCATTGGGCTATTAATTAATGACCCATTCTAAGGAAGAGTCGGCCTTAGTTTGTAACAAGACTACACCTCATAACTCATTACTACCACTCATCACACTCATCCTTCACCACATATTTGCCTTAAAATACCCTCATGAGAGTGGTCGGCATCTCAAATAGTGATTTAGTGAATGAAAATATCGTTTATTTTCAATTAGAAATGGTACAATTTGAAACTTAAATTTGTGAGTGCATAAACTCTGCAACGGTGTAATTTAGCATGTTTTGTTAAACATCTTTTAGATGTGTTTTAAACAGGTTTATATATTTCAATAGACGTAACCTCAATATAGACGTTTGTATATTAGAACGTTCTATAGATGTATATTCAATAGATCCTTGCATATATATTCTACTTTATATATTTCTTACAGTCCATTGAACAATCTGGCACCAAATTACTTGACTGTAGTTGAACGAGGAGCTTAACTGAAAACTCATTAGTGGATTATGTTAAATGTGTAAACATATTTGAAATTTGAAGACATTGTACACATACGTTAGTAAGAACTAAGAACATTTGAAGACACTTCAAGATCATCCGTTGATTCAGATCAAACCAATGTAGAATCATCGGCGTATAGCAAAATGTAATGACGATTTACAAATGAGGTCATTAACAGGTTAATACGAGATAAGTAATGGTTATAAGCAACCTAAACTATAAGAATAGAGAGTTATGAAATTTAAATTAAAGGAAACTCAAATAAAGATTTATTTGAGTAAAATTCCTTAAAAATAACGTGAACATTGTGCAAATAACAGGGACCGAGTGTATTCTAAAGGTTTAGAAGGGTGTAAAACTAAACTGCAAGTGAAATGGAAACCCATGTAGGCCTGGTGTGGTTGTGGGGGAGGAGGGGTAGTGAAAGACAGCTGATCAATGGAATATTTGTGGACCTGTCACTCAGTTTGTCCTGTTTCCATATTTCAACATTCATCTGGACTGGGGTTTCCATTGACTTTCTTTTATCAAATTACAGCTTACAATTTATTGAGCTCTCGCTCGAAACTAGTATCGTATAATAACAATTTAATAGAAAAGGTATGTTTAAGTATAACACAACATCAACAGTAATTCCTTTTGTCTTTTCTTGGTGTAAACTGTACCTTTCTTTATAGAAAAAAAACTGAATCTTCGAATTACATACTTGAAAAATACGTGTTAAACATGTGTGTTAGAAAATGTTGCTTAACATGCGCCATGAAGATCTAAAATGGCATTTTATTTTTCTTGAAAAAATATTTTCTTTGATGATTGTTTCTTCCTAAAAGTAATCAATCGACGATACAGAGACATCTGCTATTTCAATGTCTTTGTTTGATCTCAAATCTTTAAAAATACTCAATATTTTTCAGAATATTACGCTGGTTATTGATCTTAATAATGTGTTTAGCTAGGATAAAATCGATCCAACGTCGACACTAAGTTTTACGTCCGGTAAACTAGTTACTAGCCTACCAGCCATAGATTAACAGATGCATCCTCGCATATGCATCATTTGAAATACAACTTTTAATAGTAGCTGCTAGTATTATTATTCATCACTCGTCCCAAAAGGACCTTTTTGATCCACTGCTTTGCCACTGCCGTTTTGACTCATATCAAATAGTATAATATTTAACCACTAAGTCCTAAAGTGACACTTTTTGATACGTTGTCAAGTTAACAATGTGTGTTAAATGAGCGAGGATCGAAAACGTACCTTGGGGATGAGTGATGAACAGTACTATTTATCACGATGCGAGGAATAAATTTGAGTAATTTTTCAATATTATAAATAACTGAAAGTAATCAGTGTTGTTATCAGAAGTCTGGTTTGTATTGTTTAGAAGAAACCGATGGTACACCGATTTACTATAAATCAGAGGTAAAATTCAAAACAAACTTGTTAAAACCGATGATGTCCATGTAACACAAAGATCATTGTTATAATATTTTCCCTTAATTAGTAAATTATAATTGAAACAAACTGTTTTTTCCTTGGAATGGAAGTGCAACTCGTCAATACATGTGTCTAAATCAGCTGTTTTAGAGCAAAATTACGAAAAGCTTTACATGCAGTGAATACCTAGTACCAGTGTTTGTTAGAAGTTCAGTCTGGTTTTATCTCAAATCGTACCTTCAAACTATAACTGGGACTCGTGGCGTGGTCCTGTAATCCAGATTCATGGAGGTCAGGTTTTGAGGTTGATATAGGTCTAAAGCAGCTCAGATAGTCTCAGTGATCATCTGATGATACCCGAATCAACTCCCACCATCGTTTATACATATCAGACCACCACCTGCGTGGTTCGGAAGTCACGTTAAGCCGTTGGTCTTTGTATTTCCATCGGTCATTGGTCTATTAATTAATGGCTCATTCTAAGGAAGAGTCGGTCTTAGTTTGTAACAAGACTACACCTCATAACTCATTACTACCATTCATCACACTCATCCTTCACCACATAATCGCCTTAAAATACCCTCATGAGAGTGGTCGGCATCTCAAGTAGTGATTTCGTGAGAGAGAAAAATTAAAAGTCTTTGAGGAGTGGTTAACGATATTGTTGTCATGATCCAACTAATAGTGGGAAATAAATGTAAAACCTGTTTTCAATATTGACGCAAATGTGAATTGTCACATGGTAAAATATTTATTCAGCATAGACAATCAAAAAATATTTATTCAGGCATTTGATTATCTCGAAACGCGAGCCAGTAAAGCGTGAGGTAGTGTCTTAAAACCTAGCAAATGTAGATGGGACTATCAAAAAAGTGATTTGGGTGAAAAATGGAACAAATATGCAGAGGGGTTAAGCAAGCAACATTTTAAAGATAAATGATCGGCATTTTCAATCACCATAGTACATATTTTAATTTGCATTCTTAACCAGTAATAGGAAATTAAATAAGATTGAACGTGTTAAAGTTATAAATTAATTTAAGCATGACTTACATTAAAAGTTACATAATTTCTTAAACGCATTTTAAAGACAACATGTGTGTTTATACCTAGTTAAGGGTTATTTACTATAAATAAAAAGCTATCAAGCATTCCCGATCAAACCTTTGTCCCCTATATTATTATGTCGAAAAAGTGTCCTTACAATCAGGACAAAGTCTACAGTAACTCATTAGGGATTTAATAAACAAAACCAACACCTTATCGTTTTTCCAAAACTACTTGAGACTCAGTAGATCATATATATAACTTAACCATAAAATCCTGCATGAACAACACAATTTAAAGTATTAAAACAATCGCCAACAATAGTTTTCAGTTCTGCCCATATATACAGGTGGAATAACACACATACTCGTATTCAAATAAGACAGTGAGTGATAAGTAACTCCGAAGGGAAAAGGGGAATTTTCAGTTTGTCAAGTTGGCAGTCGTGTGGGTTGGCAGCAATGAGAGGCGGGGCTGGCAGCTGTTGCTCAGAATACAGTGAACGCGCCGTGAGACGGGTTGTATTCCCACCCTTGCAGGCGCTCCATGTGATCATCCCTGAGTCGGTGTAACCATGTAGTTTAGTGCAAGTAGTTAGTCGTTACCGTACAATGTGTTTTCTACGTGTCGTAACATTGTTGATGTGTGCCTCTTTCAAATAACTACTTACAAAATGACTTTTTTTGGCACTTGATAAACTATATACCCACGTATTTTGAGTAGACAAAAATATTTACTCTGTAATCATTGGTATGTATATTTGAATATTTTAGTAGTTACGTTTATTATTAAGTTGAGAGTAGTTTTTGAATACCATTCATAAAATCCCTCAAATAATAATTTATAGAAATGTGACCAATACTACGTACGTAACGCTTCAATTCAAGAAACTCGTTTGAAAGAAATTTAACATAACTTTATGGATAAACTAAAAATATGTTTTAATCCTATTTTGCTTGCGAATCTACATGCAAAGCCTTAATAATATGCTACGAAAAACTGTATTAGAAATTAAAAAATTGAAATATCATATAATTTAAATAAAAGTTTGATAGAACGAGACCTTTCAGAAGAAATGCCTTTATCTTATGCCTTCAACTGCGTTACGTTTTAATAATTCTTCACTTAATAATAACTTCAGACAACTATTCCAACCAAACACGCTGTACATTTCAATTTATATTTTTATTAGAAGGATTACCAGGTACGTTTAAAAACGTACCTTTCTTACTGACGATTCAGTAGCTTGCATGAATCAACAAACATAATTATTGATAAAAATATATAGCTTATGTCTGAATAACCTTATTGAAGCTCTTTATGAATACTCGATGTGCCGGTTATAATATGGAGTCAATTAGGCCTTCAGTTTTCCTCAGAGAAGAAATAAGTTTACGTGCGTGTCTCCAACTTATGATTCAACGTGTTTCTCTTACGTTTGTTAAAGTAGTTTATCGTAACGTAGGAAAAGCACCATAATCCACCCCCTTACACCCCTTTCACCTACTTTCCAATACTGATAGTTTATGGTTATTTAAATTTGTGCAAAAAGAGTATTGTACATACGCATTTACTATAGTATCTACTAAATTCACATATCATACGCATTCTCTCAAGGACACATCCGTCTGCAGACGAACAAGCTTGAACTGACGTTTAGAAAGTGGACATTCCTGTAAGGGCTAAAGCAGTCAGGTGAAATAGGTTTACAAAATCGTTGAACTATTTTTTTGCAAATCCACTTGCAGTACCCTCACCATAACAGGTAAATCTCGTCGGCCAACTTCTGGCTGTTGACTGTTATCAATCGTTCTTTTTCTACTAAATGCCCTAAAGATATTGTAAAATTATTTCTCCCGTAAGGTAGCCCAACATGGGTGTAGTTACAAGTTTTGCCTTCAGAATGGCTACTTACTAACGAGTCATACTTACTCAAATAAGCTTGTTTCTGCATTAATTTAAACAGGACAATTTTCTAGCAGGCATGATGGTACCTAGGATCAACTTGTTCCCACTAATTACGGATTTGCATTGATTGACGTTTCTGTTTTGGCTAACATGGTACAATTAATTGTTGAAAATTCATAATGCCGGTGTTAACATAGAAATAGATAGACTTGTCTACCAGTTATTGCCTTTTAAAACTACACAACGTTTCGAGCCTACAATAACCGGTGGAAAAGTTTCAATATATCTATGTTAATGATACCATTGTAATGTTGTAATGTTTAAGTGTTTTACCTCAGTTGCCTCAATTTAGGTGTCACGGTTCGAGAGCTGTTAAATATGCAAAAAGGAAACAAAAGGACATTGAGGATATTCATCGACAACTGTAAGAAAATATTGAATCTTCTCGACTGATGAAATGAGTCCTTTAAAATCTACAATTATCTATTTAAATGGTTATTTTAGCCTTAGCCAGCTTGCCTGCAAGCGTAAAAAGTTGGACTTTATATCAAAGCAAATCTTTCAATTGTTTCTTAGCTCTGGTAGAAGATCTGCTTCTTAGCTCTGTGAGTAGGACGGGTTTAACACCCAAGCCAAATGGAGCATGCCAGCTATTCCGGGATGATATGAATTCGAATGTGTCTGACTGAAAGTTGGTTTGACTGTTGAAAGAGCTTCTCATGACGATGTTCCTGAAGTCGTTCCTCAGGGTTCGAATCTTGGACCTTTGATGTTTGTACTTTTTAAAGATAGTATCTGTAAATCAATTGTGAACTGTTAGTATCAGTTGTATACTGATGGTTTGAAGCTTTTCAGGTCCATAAAAGGTTATAGAGAATGACTTTTAATGCAAGCTGATTAGGATATACTAGTTTTATGAAGTCAAAAAATCTGAAATCTCATGTTCCCTAATGCTCTCTTTTCATCTTCACAAAAAATACCTCTAAAAGTGTCACCGCTTTTAATTATCACATGGTTAATAAGTTTTTTTTCTAAAAAACCATCTATTAAGTATCTTGGAATCTATTAAGTATCTGTGTAAATCCGCTTTTTAATTCTTGGCCTTTCGTAGATTACGTATCGTGTTCAACAGTGTAAAAAGTCTAAAGCTTCTCTATTGTACTCTAGTACGATTTGGGTTGGAATATGCATCGGTCATTTGGTATCCTCGCACATATTGTATTTGTCAACTATGGAAAGCGTTCAGAAACGATTTCTCAAATATCTTTTTTAAGCCTTTGGACATTTTACAACAGTGGTTCCTTATCATGAGCTTTTGAATATGTTTGAGTTGGATCTGCTGAGCTCCAGGCGTGGACTGGCGATGCTGGTGTACCTGAGCGGGCTGGTCGGTGTGGCGCTTGACATTGCGCTCATAGCTCGCGTGCGTTTCACATTGTCCATAGGTAGGCACAATTCTCGGACCCGTCAGCTGTTCCTCTTCTAAATTAATTATACACTATTATAGTCATCGCATTTTATAAATAATAGTTCTGTATAATTTCGTTTTGTTACTTAAGATCGACTGATGAACTATATTGTTGAGCATCCTAAAACACTTCTAATATCCAATTGTTATGTTTTTAAATGCTCCATTATAATTGGGCTCACCTGCTATGAAGCATTCTTATAAATAAATAATAGACATAAAAACAAACGACACCTATTGAGCTATATTTTTTTGCATAAGGCTAACTTAGTACGTACTAAGTTAGCCTTACTTATTACTACCTTCACCTCGTGCAGAGCACTTAATGAAAATACTTACAACGTCGTCGCGCTTAAAACCCAAAAGACGTTATAAAATGGACACAATGCTTAGATTAAACCTACCTCATGGAGTTCTTGGAAAGTGCTACTATCATTTGAAAAAGGATTATCACGTTTATCGAGCCAGGTGGCGTGTTGACGCGATATGTCACGTGACAGCTTGCGTGCCGACTGCACAATGAGGTGGCCACCGTTACAGAGACAAGACTCAGCAACAAGTACAGACATTAGCAGACAAACCAGCTGTTCTAGACATGGGCATTATTCTGCTCGGGCTGGTTACACGCTAGACATTTACGTTTATGAAGTTCTAGTATAGCAACTAGGAGCGTTTATACATGAGGACTCTTAAGGGGGCGTTCTATTAGCTTGGGAGGGCGTCGTTTTGGGCAAAATAAAACTGAAATTTTATTTATTAAAAATGCTACTTCAGCAAAAAAAACTCTTAAATTAAAGATAAACATGCGAGGTTTTTTTTCAATATTCATTTTGTTTTTTACGTAAGTAGTGGTTGAATTAAGAAGTAATAGAGTGTGTTGAGACTTTATTCAAGAAGCCATAGGTTATTAAAATATCTAAAAACACGGAAATTTTTTTAAAATTCCATAAAATTAACATATCCGAATCCCTCAGACAAACGCGCTATCAACTAGCTTTTAATGAAACCCCTGCAGACGCTAGGTTTGACAGTTAGGCCGCATCAGTTGAAAGAAGACCTGCTGTTTAGCCTGTTATTACATGCGCGATGTATTGTGTTCCTTGGGCGGACGAATTCAGCCTTTCCCTGCGGTGACTGCTGATGCGGACCCTTAAGATAGTATGACACATAAGTAAGTTCTAAACCCATTGGCTGAACGAATTTTCGCTCTCCGTTATGGTATTTTCATGAGTCAAAGGTAGAAAAACTTAACCTGTATTGGCTTTATTTGTAAAAGTAAAATTGTCCATAATGAGTCAAAAGATTGAGCAATAGAAAGGTTTTAAGACTGATGCAATGAGAAGGCTCAAAATGACTAGGAAATATATTTGTGATCCAAATTTGGGATGACAAAAGTAATTTTCAGCCACTGAAAAGATTTTTGTAATGGACAGAAATGAAAAATGACGTAATAGGTTAGTTATTGGGTTAGCCCAATATAAAAACGTAGTTAAAATTATGAGTGTAACTATTTGCGCCCTTTTGTCTTTAAGAAACAGTCTTTTTAATTATAAAATGTTCGGTGACAAAAGTGGACACCAATTATTTGGTGACGAACAACAAGGAAATAAACGAGGAAATGTCGCAAAATATTATTTTGTAATCATTATATTTACACGGACTCGAGAACCCGAGAAGTTTCGTATCATATTTAACAAAGTAGTTATTTTACGTATTTACATTGTGTTGACAATATGATATCTGAAACCAAGTGAACTTACGCAGATCATTTTCAAGTATAAAATACTTGTTTTAAAAGACCAGCCGTCCACTACATAGGCGATATTATTGTATTGTCTAACTTTTATTGTACCAGTATATATCTCTTATAAACTGATTGACTTATACGAGTAAGTTTTAGTTTTAGCTTCTGATGTTGACTCACGTTATAATTATCTTAAGGTAAACGTGCTCAACAAAAAGCTGAGCATAATATTTTAAAGACAAGTACACAACCGTTGACCACCGATACTGGCTTGCAAGGACAAGATAACATTATAACCTACATCATTTACATTGTGCATCAAGAGTGTGCTGAGGATTATTGTAATGTAAGGATTTGTGAATAAGCTGTTTTGAGGTTTGAGCTAAAGTACTTAAAGAAAGTCGTAGGAAGGTAGAGTATAGAGCTCGTTTATCTCCTACGTAACTGAATTAGTCTTTGCGTAACGTAGTGGGCCTACCTTTGGTGTCTCTTTCACAGAAAATCATGTTGGGAAAGAGGTTTTACTTTACGTTTAAAATAAATAGTACTAACCAATATGAATTTGGGACTACATTGGTAGCTTTCGTATTCAGCTGTCAATGAATTTGTATAATTTGATATTATGAAGTTTATCCAATAACCTTCAGCAGCTAGAAGTTAAATTTATAATAACACCAACTTTACGATATTTACACAAATCACAAACTGCAGTTTGCTTAGCCTTGGTCTCTGTTTTTCTATCGTTAAATAACAGTACAACTAGTTGTAGTTAATCAAGTTAAAATAAAAGACTTATTTCAAAAAATGTTAATAAGTTTGAAGGAACTAGATATTCAAAATTAAGAACAGTTTTTTATCACTTCAATTTTATGGAATACAAATTATGAAGTGCTTATTTGGAATAAATCGTTTTCTTATTAAAACACATACTTACGATAGTAGTATAATACATGGTTTCTTAAATCGCTCCAAAAGTAGTTAAAAACGTATTATTGAGATTGACAATATTTGTTAGAAGTTTTATGAAGTTAATGAGAGAAATAGGTGGATTGAAGGGCCCATTAGCAGATAACTCAAGTCTCGTGCCTTATCTCCCTTCTTCAGTGATTTGCTTTAAGTCATTTACTCCCAAGTCACAAAGTCTTCGTGTTGAAGTCGGAGCCAAATAATATTTTCTTGTCTCACAGTTCTCTGATATTTAAATCTTACTAATTTCAAAATTTATCTCTTAGTGACAATGATCCAGCAATGAAAATTCTAAATATTATTAGATTTGATCTAACGTATACATCAGGAAGACGTATATTATACGCATGAACACAAAAGTATGGAGAAATAATTATTGGAAGTGACCACAAGTGTGGGTCAATCATAAATAATTTACAATACTTTTACATTATGAGCTGTTATACATTAAACGGCTCTGTTAAACAATAGTGAAAAGAGTCATCTTAAAATATTAATAAACAATTACGATAGAATAACTTTGGAAGTGATTGTTAAAGTTTATTATACCTCCAACTTAAAACAAATAGTGATATAAGAAAATATTACGCCTCAAAACAACTGAGAACATTTTAAGTAAGTTATTTTCTTGCCTTTTAACGATCTTTTACATTTATTTAAAACACCAGAAATTATTTCATTTATCGGTTGAATGCGTGGAAATTAGTCATTTGTATATGTGTTTTGAATTATTCAACCTGCTAAATAAACAAAGCCTATCATGTGACATCCGCGCATTTAACTGTTTCATTAATTTCACATGATCGGCGTCAGCTGTGAGTGAAATTAATCACTGGAATCGTCAAACCTTTCACTAATGCAAACATAATATCTCTGTGCTCGGCTGATGTGTGTTTTGTTGCATTTCCACCCTACTTTGTGCTTTGAGCATGATACTTGTTGTACGAATGTTTGGAAAAAAATTGTACAAAAGCCACAAAGGAAAACAAATTTAAAAATTTTCTGGCAGCTTTTTAATGAAGTCAGCACACAATGTTTATAAAACATATGTTTTAGTTATTTAATATTGATGTACGCTTTGTTGATTAAATAGGCATATTGGAAAATGTAAATAACTAAAGCATCGATGTTTCCTGTAGTTTTCCTTGTGTAACTTTCCTTGTGATTTTCTTTATTTTTCTTTCTGTAAGAACCTTCTAAAATATTAAAAAACGTTACAAAAAATATACATTAAATCTGTGGACCCGTTCTTGTCCTATGCCATTAACACTAAAAAGTAGATTAATTTATTGACACCCGTCATGCAAAACTTGCATTTGAAACCAAGTAAAACATTTTACCCGATAAACACAGGAACTCAAATTTTATTTTCCTAATAGAAATATAATGTATGAGACTTAAACCAAAACTGGAAAGGTACCAGACCTTTCTTTTACTCTTGAAATATTAATGTAACCTTTAATTTTACAAAGGTTACATATACTAACAATAAAGAATACAACCCAAAGGATATTTTAGAGAAAAATATTCAACATACAGTACTATTAAATTTAGTGAGATTCATGTCTAATACTAATGTAGTACTTAATAAAACCTAAAACAAAGTAAATAATTCTAACTATTTATTATTTTTTTAAATTATAAAACTTTAAAAATCTCAGATTTTTCAATAGCGACACAGCTTGTCAGTTCGATGTATTCAGACGCATATAATACATCTACGTGCATTATTTATAGAGTTATTTATAGAGCCAGCTTTCAACATTTCTGCTGTTGTGTTCTTCTTCAATCAAACTCTTATAACAAACTAAATTTTAATTTATAGTGATGATAAAACCTCTTATAAAAACTATAAAGAAAGATGACAGAAACTTAGAGAGTGCAACCAAGGCAACCCTCAACACAGATTAGAGGATTCGTGTCTTATCTTCAACTGTAAAGGAACCTGCTGCTATTTGCTCAATACCCTCCTCTCGGCTAATTCATTTGCCGTTTTATCGGTAAATACAATTAGCAACAACTCTTATCACATTTTCCCACAGACTGTGCTTCATCTCTCCACTAACTGAAATTGCACCTTGCTATTTTCTTTATTTGCAAAGGTTTCTGTACATAAATACTTAAAGGGACTAATTAAACGAGAGTGTGTCTTTACTTGAAATAATTAATAAGTACTTTATAAGTCAAAACATAATAAAACTCTCAGGTACCGTAATTAAACACCCAGTACAATAATATGCACAATTAAAGGTAAATGTTAGAAAACCATAGCCTACAACACAGTTTAGGATGCATTCAGATATTTTTGAAATATGTAATTTAAGTTCAAAAGCAGTAATATAGCAGTATACTAACATCTTGTTCATTACCTATGTATTTAAACTTGTAACATCGACCCCCGAAGCTAGCTCTTCTACGGAACTTTAAACAACAAAAGTGAAATAATATGCCAATTATGTATAATAATAAAGTTGGTTAACAATACGAGTATATTTCAACGCTTGATGATAAGTAAGCTTCCAATTGTTATAATGACAGAGTTTTCATCTGGATAATTTCCTTTGTTAAATATTTCAAAGCCGGCGGTCGAGGAATGGGAGGTCCCTGACATGCTTGCTTGCGTGTTAAACTTTAGAACTCTAAGTGTATGTAATTATAACATTTCACCATAAATATTGTCCCTCTAACTCCCTTTTCTTGATAAAGAGTAAAGTCAAATTATAACTTATTCGATGGAGTTCATAACTTGCTTCTTTATTCAGCACAACTTGTTATGTGCACGATAAGTCTTTATCTTAATGTTTATAAAAGAGGGATTGGACTTGATAGTTATTGCTGACTTGGGGAGATGTTTTTTGTAGATAAAAAGGCTACAATTTTAATTCAGAATTCACTTCAATTTAGTGTTCAAGCTACATATTATGTTTGTATGGGTAGTAACTATAATTACAACTTCATAAAATAAGTAATGTACAAAATAAATAAATGAAAGTATAATGATTAAAGGGTTTAAAAAATATATTCACTACAACAAAAACTAAAGGAAATTAATAATGTGTTTCTTTGTGAAACTCATTCTCTTATTAATTTGTAACGTGAGCCTAGTGCAAAGAAGAACAGGTCTTTTAGACTTTAATTTTTATATTGTTTATGTAAGAGTTCCATCCTTATGATAAAACACAGCTAAAAGATATCTTGAGCAAACATTAAACTATTGTCTTTCCAACTAAATAATTATAGCTAAATTAGAATCGTGTTTATTTAAATTTTTTAATCGTAAACTAATATTATAAAGACAAAATAGTGCTACAAACAAAACTAGTACATGCAAATAGGAAAATGACCCAAATTTTTCACAAATACTTATTTTAACTTTACATTGTGACTATTTTCAAATAATAAACATATTGTTGACGATAAGTGATTAAGTCTAACGGAACGTTATGATTATAAGTTTTGGGCGACCTGTACGGAAAATTAGATTGGGGTGTCTTAAGAGGGGGCCGGATAGAGCCCGAACGGCGTTCAAATGGGATAGGGAATTTAACATGGGAAAATGTGCAAACTGTGTTTTACGTAGGTTAATGAACTAAATCGTGGAAGGTGTTTCTCGGAAGCATAGAGTCATTAGTTCTGCTGCATATAAAAAAGGTAAAAATGAGTTTAGTTACAAAATGGAATTGTAATTACTGAATTTCGAGTGCTATTTTCTTATGAAAAATCCAGTTTTTAGTTCAGAAGTACAGAATTTTTAATGACGAAAGTAAAAGTTTGACTGTTTATATGAAGCAGCATCAATAAATCTATGCTTACCCGAGAAAACATTTTCACATTTAAGTAAATTCACTTGCCTACAACATATTTTGCAGTTTTTATCACATGTTATAAGCGTACTCTGAGTTGGACCTGCGACTGCTCCATCCGGATACGGTCCCCTCTTAAACAACAAAAACTTCAAACAATGAGTTTTAACAGTGTTTGTATTTACTTTCTAAAACTCTATTCCGACTTAAAGAATAATAACTGTTAACCAAAGATCTCACATTTCACGCATATATTTGATTGTTACTGTAGAACGCATAGCAGTTTAAGAGTCTGGTTCATACGAGATAGGAGGTTTGTAAAATACGGCAGCAATCAAAGTGAAAAATGAGTGAAGTACCTGGACAAATAGAGCTAGGCGCTGCAGGCGGAGGGCTTTTCACGTTTTTCCTCTACAGAACACAAGTATCATGGATCTGTTCTGTTCCGCCTGAAATGTTTGCTTGTAAAGTTTAGTTTGATGGTTTAATACTGGACGTTTATATAGGATCTCCTTACTTTCCGAGCTTTATGTTTCAATAAAAGGAAAATTACATTCTGATATCACAATTGCACAATAGCGCAGTATTTAACTCATGTGTTTTTGAATGAACAGTCATCGGCAACCAGTCAGTGACAGACTCGCTTATTACAGTTGAATTGCTGTTGTTGGAATAGTATTGCCTAGCAAGAAAAAACCTAAATTTTCAATATGTTTTCGGTCAAATTAGGGCTGGTTTATGCACTAGGTTTAGTCTTTTGGAACGAGCTCCAAATTAATAAGTGCAAACAAACAGTACACAAGCATGAATATTAACTAGTAAATAATCTAGATAAGGTAGACACATCAGGCTCATTAGACAGAAGTAAATTTAAACTATGTTTGCTGGTACACATTTCCGTTCAAACGTTAAACCAGTAATATTCTATATTTAAAACAGAAAAAATATAAATCTTTTCTTGCCGTTTTTAAACATAAAACTACAATATTCTATTCATTTTAAGCTTCAAACCTTTTGAAACTTCTTATGTATCAAAATCTCACACTAAGGCTTACTATAAAAAAGCATAGGTTTAAAATTAACTGACTTATACATAAATATATTAAAAAATCTGACGCCCTATTATATTATTTCATAAAATAAGCACAATTTCAGTTTTGACTTATATTTTTATACCTTTACTAAGCACAAATGTACGCCGAGTTATCTCGTGAACTCGGAATATGCGAGGACGGAGAGACATTTCAATACAAGGCAGAGATGGCCATCTTCGTAATTACTTAAGCCACGGAAACCCCCGCCTCCCCCGCCCACTGGTTTCTTCCTAACCATCTCTTCTGCTGTCAACATATTCTATTTCAACCTCTGAACTAATTAATGGTTGACCGTGTAATTGGTTTGAGTTTTGTTTCACAAATAGGCTACTAAAGATAAAGGCGTCCTACTATGGTTAGTGGTAAAAATAGTAAAAAAGTAGTAAGTGATAAAAAAGTACTAATTCCCTTGGTGCGTTGTGAAACTAAATATGCGTATCTAAGTAACATTAGGAGTATCTTACGCCCTGTCCGTGCATACTCCTAGCATGGATTGCCACCGACATATTTTCAAAATTAGACGTACATTTAAGTAATTTGATAAGTGTAAATAGTGGTGGGGTTTTGACTCCAGTGGTGAAGGCCCAAGAAAAATAACCAAATTTAGCTATTTAATTACATTTAAATCCACAAACTAACAAGGATATTTGGTTATAACAATCGTCACTGCTAACTTGTATTGACTTCAGACGTACTTAAGACTAACTTTAGAGAGCTAGGCTCATTATATTGTGAGTACAAAGAAAAAACAAATTAGACACGAAGTTTGTCACGTTTATTTCGGGCTGTTCTATGGGTTTTATTGTTTTTAGTTAACCTATGCGTTAAAGATTCGGTGAAATGGATTCGTTAGGGTTGGGATCTGTTTAATCCCATTTACAAGTGCTACTTAATCTTGTACACGTGGAAGTGTTATCCCTATGTTAAAGGCAAAGGCCTGGGCAACAACACAAACCCAAATGTGGTCAAAACAAACAAGTCAACAACAAAACTTTAGTTTAACTACTTTATCTCTGCCAGGAGAGCTTACATGCGCACACACTAAGGGCCGGTTTAACACTCAGACGACATTCTGTAATGTGTTGTTCTTTCACAGCTTCGTTTAATACTAATAATATTGGTCCTATAAATGTGCAATGAAATCATGTTGATTGTGAACAAAGTTGAATTTTTTCTATCTTAACATCAATTTTACATGGTGACAATGAAAAAAGGTGTCAATTACTAATACGCGTACCTTTTAAAATGGCATGATTCGGAAGGTATTAAGAAACCTTTTGAGCCAAGTGGAGAATCTTAGTTAGCTCATATAAATTAAATAACCAAACAAAACAAGTTGAAAACCTATTTTATTCATGAAAGTGGCAGATGAATAAATACAGTAAATTGAATAAGGTGTGAATCTGATGACGCGTTGGATACAGGTTGTAGGATGGAGTTAGACTGGTGAGTATTTCCCCTTGGGGTCAATGTTGACTGGCTCGCTATTTTATTCATTGGCTCTCACATAAAATCAAACTGTATCAATACACAAAACCTTAAATAGAATTATTGCCCTTGATTAGTGTACTCGTTCTTCGTTATTTTATATCATCTGTACTCTTAGAAAATCTATATAATTTTCAGTTTCCTCTTTTTTAAACAGTTCATGATTTGTTGATTTTCCAAATGTTTTTATTGTTTATTTTCATTGATTATAATAATGTAAAACCACTATTGCGTTGTTAACCACCCGAAGATAACGCTTTATTTCACCCGCAAAAAGAATGGAGCAGTGTCAATAGTTAATAGTAAAACTAATCAAAGTGACCTAGACAATATACAAATATTAGACTCTAGTCTCGCTTGTGTAGGTTTGACCTAGTTGTCATTCGAGCTTTACTTCAAGCTCGCTCTTTTCATCCTTTTCAACTCAACCTTTTGTTCATATCAACTTAATCAACTAAATTCTCAGGAATACAAAACTGTCTCTTTAACAGACGTTATCCCTCAAAGTCAATTAGCAAGCTAATCATTAAATCTACTCGTGTGTAAAATCGGTATGTGCACTTATTTCTTAGTAGTTTAACCACTTCCTATATCTTCATTAAAGTCCGATTTAAACATTCAATCAACTTTCATGAACAAAAAATACGTTTAAAAATTGAAAAGGTGCAAATATTTTTGATGGATGCTTTTTAAAACAACCCTTCGCTCTTTTGGCGTATTTGAAAAGCAATTCTAAGTGCACTAAAGTATATATTTACGTAACTCGTAAGTTGTCTTGGGCAGTGTCACAACTGTATTCTAGTTCTTCATGTTCACACCGCTCAAAACATCATAATAATTAGCTTTTATTCGGTCTCGCTTAAGACCGGAGGGTTTTGGACCGTAAACCCTCTCTGATTGGCTGGACTGAGCTACTTGCTGGTAGCTGTCTGCTATCGTATTGGTGGAAGGACTGCCATTGGAGCAGGGGTGCCAACTATCAATGATATCATTGACACTATCAAAAAGTCTTCTTCCGGACTGGTTGCTAGCTTCTGGTACTCCTCGGCGGGACTACAATATTTCAAGCTAATTATTATAATCTTTTCACGCGGTGTGAACCGGAAGAACCAGATCATATATCTTTACTGTGTACAAATGTATTGTATGATAAAGTTGAAAATACAGCTAAATGGCTGTTTGATTGAGTGACTTTGGTGATTAATACAGAGGCCGGTTCAATCCCGGCCATCCAGAATTGATGAAACAAGTAATTATTCAGATAGCTTTACGTGATTTATTTTATCTCATACATCCGAGCATCATTAGTATTGTATGTTTTGATCAAACACTTTCATTCCTGATATTGCAGTAGCGTTTAAATATTTTGAGTGGATTATATCCAAACACTGTATAACTAGTAGCTGTAAGTTTCGTTTATAACGTACGCAATGGGAAATTATCAAGATGAAGTTTATGTAAATAAAAGTACGAATCATAACGCATTATATAATTACAAAATTGAAAGGTGAAAATAGAACCGGATGTTTTTATACTAAACGTACCGTTTTGATGTGTTAGTTCTTACTGTTATTATTTCTGTAGTTGTTTACTGTTGAAGTAGCTGTAAAAATTATATTTTCTAATGCTAGTTATAACTCTGTATTTACTAAAAGAATTCTTGATACAACAAACAAACTCTATTGTACTTTCAAACAATACCCACAATAGCTCTTGTTTCGTGAATGTTCCCGTTTTGAAGTTTGAGCAGTATTTTTACCATCGGATGAACAGGTATTTTACGCAGAGATAAGAAAAGAAACAGTGGCTGAGCACCATCAGAAGCAGACTTCATTGGGAGTCTAGCAATGAATAAAAGAGTGAGTTTTGTGACATAGGCCTCTCGGGAAATACTCGGATGTCGTCTTCCCTCAAACTCAACTACTTGTCGTAATCATACCAAACTCAACAAAAGTGCACCGCAAAATGTGACGTCTTTGTGTGAAGTTGTTACTGACTCTGTGGCAAAATATAGGCGGGGACTTTGCATACCTGTTAATTTACAGTGCACTTAAATTAGAGACAACCTAAATAAACGAAATATAAATTCAAAGAGAAAGTTTATTCGTGATTATGCTTCTGGAAATGGTATTGAATATAAACAGGTAACGTAGCTTTCAACGTCACAACTCCTTCAGTAAAACCTTTAGAACCACTGTTTTTAAATTTTAAACCTTTCAGTGAAATACTAAAGAACGTTGAGAATCTATCTTGGTTGAATTTGTTCTTCAAAATAAATAACACATTGCAAAACATTGGAAATGAAGAACACTTAATGCATTGTATGCACCGGCCAGTACCCGTCACTGTTGGATTGTCTAAGTCTTTTAGTGTTTTGAAAATGACAATTTGTTAATCAAAGCTAGCGAATATCTGAGTTTTACTAAGTTTTTAGAGAATCTGTTGTAATAAAAGATAAACGTAAATGACAAGGTCATTCTAAAGCTCTGCAGCATTACGTTTGGGATGGAAAGACGTTTTGGCTACGAATATCTTAATCAAATCATATTAATAAACCTTTCCTTTTGGCTTTTTCATTTTGAAAATCATTGAACCGTACTCTTGAAATAACTGCTTTGTTAGTTTTTTATGAGAGGTTAATTGAGTCATACGATATTTTGAAGTCAACAAACGTACATTTTACTATATAGTTTGTTAATCGTAAGTTTTTTTTTTTGAAAGAGCTATTAGGAAACAGTAATCACCAATTTTATGTTGATCTCGGTCAAGCAAAAGCTAAGAGAGAATATTGTACGTTACGGGATGTTAATATATTCTCGAAATCTGTCCTATCAGGTTTCTTGTGCAATAGACTGAATAAATCACACTTTCATGTGACTTTACACACATAAAGTGGTAAAACCTATATTGTTGGGTTATGGACATCTCAGAAATATTCTTCTAAATTATTTTATTATGTTAACTATAAATGCAATCAAATATGTCCAATGACTATTCTAAAAGCTCACTTAGTCCGTTGGATTTTATGTTTTGAAACTGTTATCTTATTCAATTTGACTTTAATGATTAACTTTTAAGCTTAAATCGTTTTACCAACACATTTTTATATTAATTTGTACGGTCTCATACATCTTGTTTAATTAAGGTTATACATCTGGTTTCATTTTAAAGATCATCTGAATAGTTTGTGTATATAAATACTGGTTAACAGAAAGTTGAAGGAAATAAGTACATGATGGTGAAGTAAGCCCGTCTGCGGATTAAGTAATTACAAAGATGGCCATCTCAGTTCATTATATTGAAATATCTTCTCTCCATTATCACGGAGCATTAATTTGCAAAGTAACGCCCTACATAATTTTAAATATTTTATCCATTTTAGGATGAGTTGGGTTAACTAAATTACCTCTTAGGGTTCATTTCATTATATATGGCAAACTATAGGTTAGTTAAATTGGATATTCAAAATAAACAATGGAAATTAAGTTTTACTTTCTCCGTTGAAACTTTCTTTTCAAAGTATAACCACCCCAAATTGAAAATTTGACATATTTTTCAGGAGGTATCAAAAGTGGTATATTCATACCTCTTCTCTTTGTCCATGCGATACATATTCATACGAATACTCGTGGGTTGGGGTAGGAATCAGGTTGGTAAATGGACCACAAGCGCTCAATATCTTACTCCACTGTATATTCATGGACCTGTTACTAAACCAGATTTACTGTGATCCAAACTAAATTTAGTTTCAAAATCAAAACGTGTAATATTAAGTTTCTTTTGAGGTGATCTCTCGTACCAAAACATTTTCCTGGTGTAACAGTCTTTTTTATCAACATATACCAGACCATTAAGTTTAAAACATGAGTAACGTTTCATGTCTTTAGTAAAAGTAAGGTTATTCTTTATCTTTCAATATTATTTGTATCATGACAAAAAGTGCATTTAATAAATCGTCTTAAAATACATTTTCGATCTTTGTTTTTAAACTTTACCTCCATCAAAAAGGTTCACTGATGGATTAAGTGTTGAAATATACTACTGTATAATATCTCAAGTAAACTGAGTCATACTATTGTCAGAACCATCTGGTTTGAGTGTACAGCCCCTAATTACAAACAAAACGTTATACTTATTACAATCATTAACTTACAATATAAACAATAACTAAAATATGTAGCCCATACTAAACGAAATACGGTAAAACTTTTGAAGCATTAAATGTAGTCTTTGGTTTTAAAGCATTAATATTAATCTTCTGTGAGAAGATGTTGGTACTTTACGGTGTTGTTAGAGAACGAAAAATAAAACCATCATGTTGTACTATTATTTACTTTATAAAGGTAAGAACCAATCACATTTCAAGTTGTAAGGCATTGAAAAAAAACAGCTGTTTTCAAGACTCTAATTCTTCTTCTTTCAAGAATCAACATCTTACCCGTGTAGTAATTTGTACTTAAAGTGTTTTCCAACTACTTGCTTGTCGAGTAAAATAACCTTGTAAAGATGTAGAGCTCAAAGAACAAATTTAGAACATATTTCTGTAATTTTCTCCAATTCCAAACTGCTGAATAACAACTATGAATAGCAAAACCTAAGTATACCTTACGTATTTGTAATTTTTGATTCGATTAAAGTACAGAATCGGAAGCCACTGTTCGTTGGAGGTAAAATAGAGCATCAAATAAAAAACTTAGGTTGATTGAAGCCAACTAATAATAATGTAATTTTTTACATCGATAGATAATTAATTATTTATAGCTGAACAAATCAACGAATTAAAACTCGAAATCCATGAACAGATCTAAACTGTAAATGTATACATATCTCTTGTCTACATAACAGAAGAAATACTGTACATGCGAAGAAACTTAACAGTGACACCTATAGTTTCATAAATTCACATCATACTTCTTGAACAACGAAGAATAAACCAGTTAAGACGATAATATAAAGTGTAGAACTGTTGTTAGTGGCTCAGAGTTAATTATTCAGCAATGTCACAGTGATTAATGAAGACTCGGGGGAGGTCTTTACGCCTTCTATTGATTTTAATGGCTTACTTGCTAATTGGTGAAGTAGTCATTCTTTGGGAGTGTTTCTTTAGATATAAAGTCTTACTAGCTAAGAGGTACGTCAGCCTAAATCCATCGTGTAATCTCTTGCTTATTTTAGATTACTACTGTTTTATAATTATACTCGTATACTATAATGGATGTTTAGAAAATATTAAGTTTCTTAGTGTAGTTTCCTGAGAAAGCAAACCTGGATTATTTAAATAAGTTGTAAATAAATACAACATTTAGTGAGTTTGTTTTACAAAAGAATGTACCGCAATATCCAATACAACTCAAAATGTAAGCTATGTTTCTAAACGTTGGAGCCTTGTACAATAAATAAACATTTATTGCGTCTATGTTACACGGACTAATTAATATACCAAAAGTAATCAATGACCTTATATTAAAGTTAGATAAGGTTGTCCTGATTGACTCGGAAAGCTCAATTTGTATTGTTAAATACAGTCTTTTCTGAGGTTACAAAATATAATCATGCTTAGTTCCAATGACTAATGCCTCCTAAAGTCTACGTAATTCCGGTGGCCTAGTACTACTCTGTCCTTTTCCATCTCGTTCCATCACAGACCGGCCGTCGCCGTGTACTTGTACAATAATATATAATTAACTACCGAAAGCACAAACAAATATAATACAAATCAAGAAGTTCAAACGTACATTAAATGAGGTTTTAATTTATACTGAATATTATTACGTAAAGGACTTTTAGAAGATCAGTTGATTCTGTTCTTTTTTAACACTAAATCACTAATCAGTAAATCACTATTTGAGATGCCGACCACTCTCATGAGGGTATTTTAAGGCAAATATGTGGTGAAGGATGAGTGTGATGAGTGGTAGTAACGAGTAATGAGGTGTAGTATTGTTACAAACTAAGGCCGACTCTTCCTTAGAATGGGTCATTAATTAATAGTCCAATGACTAATGGAAATACAAGAACCAACGGCTTAACGTGACTTCCGTACCACGCAGGTGATGGTGTGATATGTCTAAACGATGATGGGAGTTAATTCGGGTATCATCAGATGATCACTGAGACTATATGAGCCGCTTTAGACATAATATATCATCCTCAAAACCTGACCTCCATGAAGCTGGATTACAGGACCACGCCATGAGTCCCAACAAAAGTTTAACATTAGGCTTCTTCAGACAAAAGAAAAAAATACTTAGGTAGAGTTTGATCTGAAGAAGCTCCATGTTATTGAGTTCAATATAATCAATTTAAATAAACCTATTTGTTCTTAGTTTTTGAAGGCACTGTCAGACATTCCAAACGCAAAAAAGTGTATTAGGCCTTCATCATTTCGAAATCAACTGATTTTACCATGCGTTATTTTTTCGTTTGTTTATGTAGCTGTTTTTTGACAGTGGAATCTTTTACTTTGGCTTTGAACCCCGCCCTCATTAAGCAAGTTTACACGGAATTTACTTTAAATTAAGCCATTTACTCCACTGCTGACTCGGGTTCACGACATCTCACTGTTCCGTGTAGTGTGTAGATATAGGAACTCTAGGCTGTAACGGGTCAACATATAGTACGTGGCTTAATGTAGCAAAAATACTACGAGTATATTACGTAAACAAACCATCAAACAGCTGCGTTTTCCCAATTTTAAACTGAAAGTTGTAAAGTTCACAGTGAGGAAGTGAGTGAGTCAGTGTCGGGTGAACCGCTGTTGCTTACAAAGGAGTAGAGGCGAGTCTGTATCAATATTAGCTGACAGCAAGGCAGTCAATGTCAAACCCCGCACTGTTCACAATTACACTTCAACCATTTCACTTTAGTCTCAACACTTTTATTACATTACATTTCTTCTGTAAATTTTATATAGTTTTGGCTTTAACAATATGGAACATCAAGTATTTCACCATCTCGAGTCAGAGAGAAGGGTTGAAAAGTGAAGGGGAACAATGACACCCTCTATCGGTGTCAAGTGGCGGTGGCGCTGTGTGTGGGGCGGTGCGTGGATGAGGGTGGAAGTTCACGCAAGTATTTGTTCTTAAAATGCAAGGCAATCTGTAACAAACAACACGGTAGTAACTATGTTTCGATTTATCTTGGGAAAATCTTTAGTCAAATTTGAAAAGACACATTCCACTTAATTCGTTTATATTCAGTACCTAATAACTAGATTATACTCGTGAAGAAGCCGGTAAAAATCAAACGGACGAGTTACTATAGAAATTTAATGTTGGATTTTCTGATGTGGAGTTTCTGGCGATGGCAGAACATCACAGTTAGAAGTGTTTCAAAGTTTACACAGTTTTGTAAGTAAGAAGTTCAATATCACACTGTTCGTTCCCAGAACGTAACAAACCCCTTGCACAAAACACAAGAAAACGCGTCCTTGTCAATGTATCAAATAACTGAAAGTAAAGGACTTGTTATCAAAACACCAATAGTAGGCTTATAAAATCCAAAGTGTCCTATATTTTGTTTAGTTTTTTTACATTGCCTCTACTGATAGTTTCTTTCTTTGGTTTTCACCCTCATTACGAGTACAGTAGTTTATTTTGATCAACACACACAATAACAGTATACAAACCCCACTCAAACGGCTGACAAGCTCAAATGTTTGTGATTTACTGTTTCAAACTGATTTAAATGACAGGTAGTTCCTTAAACACACAATTTAGCTAAGTTTTGTCTTGTATATAAACTACAGTAACAGTTCTCGTGGACTAAAGCAGCACCTAAAGTCAATTATTGAACTCTAAGCCGTGAGCAGTCCAAGTATATCCTCCGCACTCAAGTACAGTCAATATCGAAACTGAGCGCTTTTTGCTGATCCCAACAGTTGAACCTTTGTTTCCATCTGCGGACTGTTTGGAACTGCTGAGCAAGCTGAAATGTTCTGTTAATGCTTTTGCTAGTCTCTGAATAGCATTAATTACCTGAACAGTTTAACCTTGTAACATTAATGGATTATTAAATGGATTTTAAAATGCTATCATGTGCAAATACTGCTTGAAAATTTTAAAGAGACAAATGTTGTTCATCTGTTTTAACAAATATATCGTTATCAATTATGTTTGAGACAGAGTTTTCCATGTAATGTCTTGAGTTTTACTGTTTAAAATTATTCGTATATTTTAATAGTTTGATGATTGAGTAGAATTGCGTAGTAGTATATGCTATATAATTTAAACTTCTGTCAACCATGCTCCCTCAATGTTATAGTATTACGTTTTAAACCGTACTCAAGCAAAACCATTAAAGTTTTAATAAAAAAGCTTAAACTCGTTTCAAACTATTAGTTTTTAGACTGTATTTGACAAAAGGCTTTATATACAATACACATTTTATCAATCATCATTTTTAGATTTACCAACGAACTTTAATGTAACAATTACATAGTTGACTTGGTACATAATAATTATGGCTACATTGGGCACAAATTATTCAATGAATGCCTAACCATGCTTTTGTCCTGCTCTCAGCATTAGAGTACACTTTAATGAGATCAAAGCTCAACACGAGTTATTGTGTAGTGACTGCAAGACTGCTTGTGTTTTGTGAAAACACACATTAGGGAATTAATTTCCTCAGAACAAACACCACAAGCGATTAGCAGTTCTCATTTGCGCGCGAAAGTATGCGTTAAATTACTCCGTTTACTATTCTCACTCAGTATTACCGTCATTGTTAACGGTTTTATAATGTATAATATTTGATATAGTGCTACCTACTTTAAAGTGCTATAATCTTTGTTTATATATAAAACTCAAGGATGGATCAAGTTATTTGTTGATAATAATTACGTAGTTCTTGATGATTCTTAAGCGACAACACGGTTTTAATTTTAAACTTAGTTTATTGATTATATGCTTGAACTAAAAATTAATATGAACGTAAGATAAAAACTTATACTTTCACATTTTACAGTTTGTTTGACTCTTTTGTTATATTTTACAAAAACTGTGTATCATCAGACAGTTGAAACACAGAAATGAAGCGATAAGAGAAGCAGATAGCAATGCATTCCTTCCGGGTCATTATTGCTTCATCACCTCCATTTCTTGTCCTGGCAGCTCACTTCTTTACTTTCTTTCGGCTCTTTTGTAATATTTAATAAGAGGTTTAAGTATAAATTGAACATTAGCAAACACACAATCATTGTAAATTTCAGAAAGTTAGAATATAAAGTTGTCTTTAAAGTTACTCGATGACTATGGAGAAAACGTAAAATAACTAGGACTTAAGTTGAATTCTCAAATGGTTCATCTCAAAATGTTTAGAAAACAATACTCAATTACGGTTGAAGTAAGGAACTCAATTCGAAATAAATAGACTTATTTCTTTAATCGATATGGACTTGTAAAGTACTGAAATTTAATTTTTACTTGGATTGTAGAGGCTAAAGCACTTATAATATGATATCACAAATAAAACTACATTAATGTTACCTGTTGCCATAAAACACAAAAATGACAAATAAAATCATAAAAAATTTACAAGTTACAAATTAAATAACGGAATTTCTTAATTAATCATATTATTTATTTTTATATAGAGTTGTCTTAGAGACCGAAGTATTAAATACGAAAACATGAGAACTATTGTTTTTCAAACTACTGATGCTTAGATGACATACTGCATTATTCAATACGTTATTATCAAAGGCTATTTTTCATGGAAGTCGTCCGGATTATTCCTTTCAAAATACATCATTAAAGTTTATACATCGTTTCTTCTTTTCATAACAACTGTAACGAATTGGATGATTCTTGAATGTTGGCCAAATATAAACCCTTAGTCAGTGAGAGTCTCAAACCAACTATAGTCTGTATGTAAAATCCATTGGGTACTTGAGTATATCTTATAATGCATAAGAAGGCCGGCTTTCTGATAAGAAACTTGTTGTGAGTACTAAAATACAAACTATTGACATTGGTCTACTGAAATCGGTCCATCCTATTTCAAATATGAAAGAACTAATAACAAGAATTATCACTGAAAAAGGTTTATGTATGGAAAACAGTTTTTGACTCAAAAGAATTTATTGATTAGGCAGTATCGACTGTGCAAGAACTATTTCTGTAGAGATGAGGCAGACCCAGTGACCCGCCCTGCTCGCTTCAGTTCTTGCTCTAATGCAATTCCAACTCGCATATAGCCATCCTTTAAACATATATCTACCATCGGTTCTTTTATAGCAGTAGGCCTAACAGTCAGTCAAACTCAAAATACAGCCGTGTGCGTAAATCAGGACCTAAAAGTGTTAAACCCACACTGTTTTCTCCTTTGTTGAGTTATACGTTTTTTCTTAAATTATTTTATCTATCAAAGGGGTGGATAAAAATGTAAAAACGCACAGTTTTCGAAAACACTCAACTTTTACACTATCGACTAATTTAAAAACAGTTTTTTTTTTTATTATCTGTTGGTAATTTACTTAGGAAACTAGCGTAACAAAAAAGGTTATAACAAAGTTTTCACAATTTTGTTTAATGATGATACCTCTTTAATTATTAACGCTGTAAGAATGGTATATCTTTAAATCAGTACAGACAGTGTAGGTATAAACGGATTCATCGTAGCACACACAAGAACAGATAGACATAAATTTTCTTTCTTATATGTAATGTACCACGTACCCTATATATCATTTAAAAACGTATGCAATGGTGCATTAAACACTTTTCCATTAACCGCCTGTCCCACTTTATATAAAAGGACCTTTGACAGAGTACATAGATCTCATGAGTAAAAACTAGTGGTGACATCCAAGATTAGAACCATCAGTCAATGTCAACACAGAGTACTGGCTTAAACTTCTCGGTCACAGCTTCAGCAAATGGTGACAGCAGGGATCTTAACTCAGGTCACCTGTCACTAGTCACCGCTTGAACATCTTGGTCAACATCTCAGTACAAGACAACATGTGAGACAACGGTGACAAGAACGATCAGATTACTGAGTGACAAGATATTACTGTCTTGAATCTATTGATTAGTGCTCCTAAGATTGGTGACAATAAGGATATGAACCTGTTACTGCATAGTACAGACTTAAAGCCCTTAGTCAATGCTTTAGCAAACGGCAACTACGAGAAGGATCTAAACTAAGACCACTTGCCACTGGAGAATATTGATGTAATCCTCTAGGTCAAATCTTGGCGAATAATGAAGATTGAACTTTTTAGGGGTGAATATTAATTTAATTTATTAGTATTGGTAGTGTAATACAAACCAATTTTATCTTATCGGTTTTCGATGCCATCTTTGTCTGGCTGAATGGAATTCCTTGATTTTTGGCATACATGTTAGGTGCAAAAATATTTATAGTCGATATTGGATAATAATAAGGTTGTTTGTGGATCACAATCCTCCTTCATTGGGGGATACCCCCCTTTCAAAGAAGAATATCGAGAGTAATTAACCTCGTAAAAGAATATGCTAGGATTCATAGTAGCGCTTTTGGTAACTCATCAACTATATTTAAAAGTAAAACCGTTGTTCAACACTAATTTTCAAACCGGATAACTTTTTTTGAAGTATAGTGTAGACATATTCATAAGAACAGCACCGTTTACTGATACATACGTATATGTGGATGGTAACTAAACACACAGATTGAACTAATCTGTATTTCTCATTAACAACAAGAAACCTCGCTCTGGCAAGTCGGTTTATCAGAAGGATGTGTACATGGGAGGTTGTGCAAACTTCGTCTTCAACTTAGCTTTTCCGACTTAGTTATTCTGCAGAGTTACTTGGATTTATCGGTCTTAACTTGGAATCGTTGTAATTCTCAGTCAAATTGGTTTGTACAATATTATCACCGGTTAGAGTATGACATAACATAGAGTTTAATCCATATAATAAGTGTTCTTCTACACAAAATGAAACCTTACTTTTTACTTTATCTCCGGAGTAGGTGAAACCAAACAATACTCTCTCAAATATTTAGTTATTTGTTTCCAATAAGTAAACATAATCAGTTTCACTTAACCCTTACTTACATAAACTGATTGACTTACACTTATAACAAAGACAGACATGTCGATGAAACTATTAAATACAAATTAGTTATTGAATACAAAACATATTTATCCTAAACCTCTTTTATTTTACTCAGTGGCTGTCGATAATGATTGATAAGACATTTAAAACTGTCCGAGCAATCTGTGCCTTATAGGATGTCGTGCTCTTCAGCAAACTTTATAGTATCGTTAAAGATTTAATTGAGTACGTATACTCCAATCGTTTTTTGCATTTTGAGTTCGTAACAAATTCTATAGAACTTCTACTTGACTTACAACTTGACAAGCTTCACAAACACACCATCAGAAAACTTGTTTCGAAACATGTCGTGTTTAACAGGTGATATCTATTAATAGCTATTAAAGAAGTGCAAAAAGAAAAATATCGTACAAGAAAGAAAAATGGCAATATTTACAACAAACGACGTTAATGTACGAGTTAAGCTGTACATTTAAGAAGTCTAAAACGGTTTGGTAATTACTTGAATTTAGTGTTGAGATCGCGTACGAGCCACCTTTACAATGTTTGTTCCACAGTTAAGCTTTAGTTGAAACCTTTATATCGAATTAATAATCAAACACACAATAAGAGTTATAACTGTAACCTTCGTTTCTTTCTTCGTGAGCTATTAAAGGTCATAGTTATGAGTCAGAAAGATTCTCTGACTATAATAACACATATAAAGGCCAACATAATACGAGTATTTTTCTTTGTTTGATGAGTAAAACAGAGTTAAAAGATGGTATCTGAAATCTAGAAAGTTTGCTACCTGACGCCCGGGCAACGACTTCTCTTCATTGTCTTGAGCTCTATCGTCAAGAACTTTGCTCTAACCTGAGAATTTAAGCTTGAAACGTACTTTTGCTCATTTCACACTGTTAAATATCAACACTTTGCTGTAGCTCCCCTACTACGTGCAGTTTATAAACTTTGGGATTTATCACAGGATGTCAGTCAAATATTTTCTCTTTAGAATAACGGATTAAGATTTATATATACTGTATATCAGTTTAAATTGAAATTAACACATCTCGGTAATTTTTAGCAAGCTTATTTTGAATATAAACTAATTATGACCCCTTTTAGTTCGAAATCTATATATAAACACAAATGTTACATTTACAAACTGACCATCGTTTGGACAGAAATAATAAAAAATACATACAAAGTACCGGATGGGGTTTCTGGCCTGCAAACGAGATGACTTAAATACTATGCACTATTTTAGCTTATTTTGTGGAAAGGTCCTATACTCAAAGCTAACTGTCAACCATTGGCTGTTACAGAGCCGTCAGCGCTGTACGACAACAACCACTACCATGAAGAGTGTCTGCGGTGTAACTCATGTGGACTCAACTTGACCGGGCCTAACCAGAAACGCGCACGTCGCTTCAAAAACCACATCCTGTGCGACCTTCACTTCGCTGACGTGGCTCTCATGGAGTGCTCAGACTTCATGCAGCAGCTACGCAGTTTCAAACCCCAATCTCTGGGCTGTGCCGTCGCTCGCAGGAAGAGCTCCACCACCCTCATCTTCCCTCTTCCACCACAAGCTTGCTCAGGTTAGTTCATCTCTCACTTATAGTCTAGTTCTTCCGGTTCACACCGTGTCAAAATTTCATAATGATTGCTTTAAAATAATTTTACCTTGCTGTATTTGATATATTTCGGTTCGCCATCTTCAGTCACTGATTGCCTGCAACTGAGCTGTTTGCTGTCTGCTATCCTATTGGTGAAAATGCTGCCAACCGTCCGTTGGAGCAGGGATGCCATCTGCAAACGTTCTCATAGGATGTAACACATCGAAAAGACTTTTTCCTGCTTTTGGATAGCCTAATTGTGTGTTTTAATAATTTGAAACTTTGGCCAATAGATTTGCTAAATTTGACTACATTTTTCGTGTTGTAACTATGTTCTTCTATGGCCTACATATGTTAGGGTAGAATAGTACTTTGTCTAGTAGGAGTGGAATTTGGAACTCAAATACTGTATACGGCTTTAGAAGACCTCTCTACGTAAGTCCGTTTCTTAGTTGTAAAAAAAGGATGGGTTGTTCGCCTATCATAACTGTATCGTGGTCTCTATGTGGAGTGGACTCTCCAACCCGACCCGCTCCTCTTCTGTCAGCAATTTAACTCTCCACACGATACGTAAAACGTTTTTTGTGATGTATTAATGATTAATCGGCAAAACACAACACCTAATACCACACTTGGACACCTGTAGACGCTCTATTCTCTGAAGGCTTACATTATTTAGATTAGTCGAGGAAGACCAGCAGATCTTCTCAAACAGAACAGGAGCAAGAAATACTTCTTAAGTATTATTTTGCTCAACTAGGTGGAGGTTCATCGTTAAAACTGAAGTATTCAAAAATATACAATAACCGATTTTTATGTTATTTAGTATATTTTCAAAGAGGGCTATGGGAAACTGTATCGATAAATGTCCTGTAAAATGGAAAATACCAAAATATCAGAGATATTAATGGTTTGTTCAGTTTGAAAATGAAACTGAAAGATTGAGAACTACATCATTAAGGTGTTCAAAGGTGTATAAAGGTGTATAATACTGTGTTGTTTGTGAAAAGTTCAAAGATGTTTTTGTTGGTAAATAGGTCTAAACTATCTCGACAACAATCTATGATTACTAGCGATTCGTTGTACACACAGTCATGGCATTAATAGAAAAAAATCGTTCAGTTAAAAAAAACAATGTTACCCCACGAAAACAGTTATTACAAAACCTCTGACGTATTGTCACCATGTTTTTACACCGTGAAATTGGTATCAATCATGTTTACAGACCTCAGCAAACATTTAAATTATATCCCAGTATCCCAATGGTTGTAAACATATTATATCAGAAAATCGTAATTATTAAATTTATCATCACTTTGGAGAAGTTCCGAAACAAAATGCTTCAGGAAGCTGAACAAGTTAAGGTAAAGTTCGTGAAAGCATAAAAGTGGACAAAGTTTGTCCATATTGTAAACTGTGAACTTTTATGAGCGCTCCAAGCCGGGACGTGTAAAAGCCGGAGTTGGTCCCGAACTCACCTCATAAATTTCAGTTAACCAACAACATTGCGTCCTCCTGTTCAATGTTTATGTGCAGAGGCTACTTACATGGAACATGGCGAGTGCGTATACTGGGCGTTGTAAGTACAGGGACCTCACAAACATAGTGTGATATTTGTTATATTCAGTTCTGGCAAAATAGTCTCGATGTAGGGATTTCGTGATGTAGCAAGTTGTCGGTACCTTCAAGCACAATAGAGTTTTAAGGTACCTCTATGTTATATTGAGCAACATGTTGTCAATAATTTAGTGTGGTGGTTGCCAGTATAGCCAACATTACGTTTTGGGTTGCAGGACCTTGAGGGATAAGTGGAATGGGTAGTACTTCTAGACACTAGCTTAATAAACCCTCAAAAGTCTAAAGCTTCAAACGTCCACAGTCTCTTCGAGGCATTGTTAACTCTGTCCAACACAACAGTAACTCGATTAAATAATTACGACTTAAAATCGAAATACGTATGACAACTCTTCAATTATGTGCAGGTCATATCTAACCATTGTAGTTATCTGTAGCGATATTGGACAGTGAGGAAACGGTCGAAGACTCAAAAGTGTTCTGCTAAATCAACTTCAAGTATCCCAGTTCAACTAAATATCTAATTCATATTCAAAATATTCAAAATGATCAGTTTGGTAATGAATTTCTGAAAGATAAAGAAGAAATTATCCTTTTTAAATATTTCAATTTCTTGGCAAAACACTTCTTCAATAACAATAGAGAAGTGGGTTTTGTACTATTTATGTTTATAAAAAGTGTTTTGGCCAAGTAATTTTAAATTTCAAAATCCGTCTGTCTTTTACAAATTGTAGATTATATTATAATCCGTCATATGCGCTGATGTTTGTCATGGAGTACATGTTGTTTCAAACACCTTTTTACATGTTGTGATGGAGTATATGACATTCAATTTGTTTTTGTCATCTTGCAACCCTAGACACTCCAATTTAAACGACGGGAACGTCCTTGATAACATGTTTCAAGTGAATTATTTGCAACACAGTGTTTAAAGTATTTTGATTGACACAAGGTTGGTCAGCCAGCTGATGATTGTATCTAGCCAGGTTGTAAATACAGTCTGTTGGTCTACAGCATCGAATGCAAGGGATGTTCATTAAGCTAACAGCCAAACTTCGGCCTCTGTTCCAAACCATTAACTACAGACAATACTACATTTCCATTCAGCTTTACTCCTTTCAACTGATTTAACTCTACAGCCATTGGGAAACGCTAAAACCCGAATTTATATAAAACCTTTCGATTTCCAAATGAGAAAGAGATTCCGTTATTGTAGCTAGCAATGAGTTAAATCTCTGAATGTCAAAATAGGTTTATAGCAATAAATCTATTTTTACGAGTATAACTCATGGATATGTTTACTATGTAGTTTTTTTTTTCTGTAACTTGTTCAGTAAAACCAACATTTAAGAGACCATCCATGCCTTGTGATTCGATAGAAAACAAATAGACGCTTTGTTATGAAAGGGCCTAAACGTAGTCAACTGAATATGTATGATATAGTAAATGTCCTTTTTCTTTGCATTTTCTTTACGTACTGTTTAGTGTAAATGTAAAGCTTTTAAAAAATCAACTAGGTTTCCAAAGTTTTAAGTGATTTACCAAAGCCCGGAGCAGATTCATATAATAAATATTTATCTAGTTCTCACAAGTGCCAGTAGGTTTTTTTTTATTTGTAATGCTATTTGTTAAATCTATCAATATTTTACTATTTCAGGAATAATATTTTAGCTCTGGAATTCCCCCAATGTTGCCAACAAACTGTAAACAGAGATAGACATGTTAGTTGTGCATATAACTACAAAACTGATTTTAAAAATGTATTCAGTAACCAGAACACTCGCTATTAGATTACAGTTGAAGTGATTTGAGTTATTTCATATGTGGCAAATAAAAATGTTCCCACACAGGACATGCTCGTACAGCCATCGCTCATTGACAAAGGAAGCCATGCGGGCTTTGATCTGAGGGATGAACACAATATAGGGGTGTCAAAGCGTACAGTCAATCCAAGCTATACTGTGAATAATGTGACACAAAACAATCAGTTGTGAAAAATTACTGCATTTTAATGACGTGGTAAGGTTATGGTGTTTGTAAAACTATCAATAATAACAATGTTTCTATCTACATATTTATTTATTGAACCGTGAATAATAGTTCTGTGAATACTGCCACTTTTGAAACAATTTGTATGCTATTTTGTTCATTGATACCGATAAAATTATGATAAAAACCTTAATGGGTGATTGTTTGTAATCTTTTTTATGTTGCAGAGGGTGTATTTTAATACTCAAACAGTTTAAGAGGGACAACATTTTATACATTTAAAAGTACGTAAAAAAAAGTTTCAACTTCCTTTTTGCAATATAAATATTAATTTACCTGTTTCGCGGTAATCCTGAATTATTAAAGTACTTTTAAAAAATACTAAGAAATTTTAAATACATGACTCAGTGCAACTACTTGATAAAATTATTGAACAAACCTGGGTGTAAGCCACATAATTTGCATTTAATCCGTCTTAACGGATTTAGAAATCTAAAATAATTTAAGGAAACAGCTATTTGAAACAAATACAACTATAAGAAGACGAAAATAACTTTGTTTCTGAAAATTACCTCTTTATGAATAACATTAATGTTCGCGTGTTGAAATCCTTTTCAATTATTTAAGTACCATTTTTAACATTTAAAATAAAAAGTACGGTTTGAATAAGTAAAGAAGAGAAAGGTACTAATGATGATAAATACAGCGCTAAAACGTGAAAATGTAGTGGAGGTAGATGTATTGGTCATCATTAGGAGCTGGCTAAGTGCATGCCATTTACTGCTCAACAGCTTATTTTACGCAACGGAAATGCTTCTCTCTTCTTCGATACTATTTATTTCATAGCGCAAAACATTTTGTAGTTAAGTTTCTCCTTGCACATTTATTTATAGCATACCATGTTGTTAAAAATAAAAATTAATGATTTCTTTTTAAGTTATGCCACGAGTAAATTTAATCCAAAATGAAGTCTTGGTGGCCTAGAGTGTATACCACTGACATCCAGAGGTTGCAGGTACAATATATAAAGAAAATTTAATAAATGAATAAATTTACATCTTTTTACACGTTGTAAGTTGCTTAACAAAGAATACTATAACAAATTTTGACTGTTGTTGTATAAATGATTTCGTAAAATTGCAATTGAACTTTTGATACAAATGATTGGTATAAAATTTAATGGCTCTTGTTTAAAATTTTGATTCTTCCAGAAATCACAAAAAATGTTGATATTGTTCCTCTTGATCCAATAAATAATCCAGTAACTTTAAAATTTGGAATTTGATATTTGGAGGAATAATAATTGATAGTGGAATTGTATATAGCTTGCTTATCTTCATGGAGAATTTTGGGTTGATCTTTGTTATTTTCAAATCGAATAGTCGGGTCCAAAATTAGTCCAGTATTCTTCTTCCTGTCCACAACAATGATATCGCTCCTTCGTACCAAACCTCCGTCTGCAAGTGCAGTGACCTCTTCATAGACCTCCACATCTTTCTTCTTTCTAAATTCATCAGCGATGAGGGTCCTTATTCGGTGATGTCTTTGGTTACGAAGAAGAGTCCCAAAAGGACACTGTCCAAGGACGTGTGGCAGTGTTTCAATGACGAAATTCTCGGTGGTAGAACAACGCCTACACCGGATGCCATCCTTGGACCTTCCATGGACTCCTTTAACCGGTGCTACTTCTCCGACCATTTTTAGGTAATCTTTAAATTCGGAATCTGTGAGGCCTTGAGACCTGAATTGGGCAGTACCGGACAGTTGCCTCAGAACATAAATGCCTGATGCTAACTTCTCACAAACACTGTCTACATGACAATCCCATGTCAACCCTCGATCAAGGTGTATGCCAAGGAAATTTTGTCGAGTAGACTTCTTCAATTTCAGTATCGTCCAACATGACTGTTGGATTATTACCTGGTATTGTTTGTCTCAAACAAAATTGAATGAATGACGATTTCGTTGATTTGTTTTGAGGTTGAGCTCATTGAAATGTTGAATTGTGCTGTTGAGCTCAACAAACGTAACGTGTTCGAGTTCTTGGATGGATGGTGCTTTGAAACACAGAGTCGTGTCATCTGCGTACTGGACGATTTGTCCTTTTGTACCGATGAGCCAACATCGTTGACGTAGATTAGGAAGAGTAGGGGATTTAGTATGGAGCCCTGAGGGACTCCATAGCTCAGACCCACACCCTCTGATCGTACGTCTGAAATTTCGACAAATTGCGATCTACAAGGTACGATTTGATCCACCAGATGGTACCTGCACCCCTAATTTTCTAGTTTTGAATCAATGTGGTGTGATCGACACAATCAAACGCTTTTGATAAGTCGAGAATACACTAAGTGCAGTTTTCGACTTTCGACAGCCTCTACTTATTTTCTGACTAGACGCACCACTGCGTCTATTGTCGACTTACCACGGAACCGAATTGGTTTGACGATAGTAGTTGGTGTCTGTCCAGAAAATTCGCGATACGAATGAGGAAAACTTTTCGAAAACCTTACTTGGTGATTGTTTGTATTATTTTATGATGCAGCAGAGGTGTATTTAATACTTAAAACCTTAAGTGGAACAACATTTTATAGGCTATCTTAATAAATACGTAAGAAAACCAAAAGTTTCAACTTCTTTTTGCAATATAAATACTAATTTACCTTTTTCGCGGTAATCTTAAATTATTTCAGTACTTTTAAACATACTGTACTAACAAATTTTAAATACATGACTCAGTGCAACTACTTGATAAAACTATTGAACAAACCTGGGTTTAAGCCACATATTTTGCATTTAATCCGTCGTAACGGATTTACAAATCTAAAATAATTTAAGAAAACAGTTATTTGAAACAAATACGATTAAGAAGACGAAAATAACTTTGTTTCTGAAATTTACCTCTTTATGAACAACATCAATGTTCGCGTTTTTTAAATTCTTTGCAATTATTTGGGTACCATTTTCAACATTTAAAATAAAAAGTACGGTTTGAATAAGTAAAGAAGAGAAAGGTACTAATGATGATAAATACGGCGCTAAAACGTGAAAATGTAGTAGAGGTAGATGTATTGGTCATCATTAGGAGCTGGCTAAGTGCATGCCATTTACTGCTCAACAGCTTATTTTACACAACGGAAATGCTTCTCTCTTCTTCGATACTATTTATTTCATAGCGCAAAACATTTTGTACTTAGGTTTCTCCTTGCACATTTATTTTTAGCGTACCATGTTGTTAAAAAAAATTAATGATTTCTTTTCAAGTTATGCCACGAGTAAATTTAATCCAAAACGAAGACTTGGTGGCCTAGTGTGTCTACCACTGACCTCCAGAGGTTGCAGGTTCAATATATAAAGAAAATTTAATAAATGAATAAATTTACATCTTCTTACACATTGTAAGTTGCTTAACAAAGAATACTATAACAAATTTTGACTGTTGTTGTATAAATGATTTCGTAAAATTGCAATTGAACTTTTGATACAAATGATTGGTATAAAATTTAATGACTCTTGTTTAAAATTTTGATTCTTCCAGAAATCACGAAAAATTTTGATATTGTTCCTCTTGATCCAATAAATAATCCAATAACTTTAAAATTTGGAATGTGATATTTGGAGGAATAATAATTGATAGTGGAATTGTGTATAGATTGCTTTTCTTCGACTAAAACACTAAATGTGTGAAATTGCGCTCTGTATAGGTCGTATTTTAAACAAACGCCGAGTCGTGCTTCATTTCTTATCGGATAGTCAGTATGGGGCTGAGTTGCGTAAGCATAAGTCCGGACAAAAAAAGCCAGACTTGTTTCCATTTGGACAACCAGCTATCGTCCTCTTTAGCCTACTTACTATTGTGTATTAAATTTTATATAATCAACAATCTCAACAGTGATTAAATAATTAATTCATAAATTGATTCTGCGTTAGTCAATGCAGTGGTGTTAGTTATTAGTGTATGCAATCTGTTACTGATGATCATATATACAGAGCTTCTAAAGTCTGTGCTTACTAACCAAGTTTGTTTTTATGGGTCATTCTGGTAGAAATCAGTACTCAATACATGACTAAAACTCTACACTTACCTCTCGGCCCAGACATAATTATATTCAACACTAACATTTTGTAGCCATATTAGTTTGGTTGTAAAGGTAGAACATCCTTTCATATCTTAAGGGAGTGAAGCTTCTATTGTTCCAGCAAATAGGAATTCACAGCAGGCACCAACCCAATCTGCTTACCTTCCTGCGTTCTGACATTTTCAATTTTCTGATAAACTCTTGCTTCCAAGGTTATTAGTTGCGTTTCTATTGAGAAGTGTGAGCGTATCCAAAAAAAGAAAAAAAGGTTTGTCTTGTTAAGAGCTTGGTATGTTAAGGCATGTAGGCCTATGTGTTAGGAAATTATCTGCGTACGATCAAATATGTTCTGAGATAGGAAGCGTAAAACTATTTACTCGGAGGGTGCCAAATAACAAGTTTGATTTCAGTGTAGACTGTAGATTGTAGAGACTATGTTCCATAACGACGTTGTGAGGCGTCTGGATAAACCCAGGGGCGTTGAAATGGGTTAGGGCAGCGGTTCCCAACCTTTTTAGCTTGTCACCCAGTAATATTTGCTCTAAAATTTCGAGGCCCAACCCAATTTAATTTTACATAGGTATACATAAACTTTATATGATACCAAAAGGTTGTATAAATAGTATAAATAACTCACAGTTGCAAATTTTCTAATTTTGGAATATTTTTGATTCACCATTGTCAAACCAATAAATACATAGCAAAATACATATATAACTATACCGGTATACATTTATATGTACATTTACATTACTTTTCAATCTTAATGATATATCTGACACTGTTTATCCCCTACTAGAGCATCTATATCGGAATCAAAACTTGACAATTTCTCCTCAAATCACTCTCAACGTTCAACTTATTCCTGTACTTATTGTTTTAAATAAACGGAAGTAAAAAGGCTTACTTCACACAGGTAAATTGGTAAAAATTCTATCAACTGCCTCGTGCAATTTTGCCAATTTGTGGGATATTTTTCTTTCAGTTTTATCCAAAAGTAATAGATTAAGTCGTTTTAAAGCTTAACTTGAGATCCAGAAGATCATTTAATCGCACAAAACACCAAATAGTCAAGAGTTTTTTGGCCTTGCTTTGATAAAGTTAACAATTTTTCCTGAATCTTCAAGATTCTTTTTCAGACATCCTAGCTTATCTGTGTATGCTGCAATGTGTCCATTTGACAAAGGGAACTACTGCCCTAACTCTGGCGACTAGCCCGGTGTGAATACTAGACGTAGCTCTTGCCCTGTCAGTTGTCAAAACTACGCACTTTGACTGAATAAACTTTACACGATTGACTTTAAATATCCATTTAAAGTCAATGCTAACACTATTAATCTTGAAAGATGAGATCTTACATTTTATAAAAATATCATATTTGTTTAAATTGATTATTTTACATTACTAAAGAGAATGAATGCTTAAACTAATATTTCATCACGACGACCGATTTATTTATTCCGTAGGCTACTTATTTTGAATTATTTTAATATTCTTTTCCTGAGTTTTGCCCAGCTAACCGTTAGGGATTTCAACAAAGAGTTACTATAATTGTATAATGTATAAAGAAAGTAAACATAGCACCCAGTTAAAACTATTTGTATATTACCGTGACCAGTTTCGACTATCATTCCATCTCGGCGAGTTACTTAATAATATATTTTAAATAACTAACATAGATTTAACCTTACGTTTAAACTAAGAAACAATTTAGTATAAACTGCAATGCTTTTCACATTCCCTTAATTATTTTAAAATTAATTAAGTTCCAGATCTGAATGTAATTACAAATGAAAAGACACCATTATAAAGAAACATAATTGTTTAAAAGCAACGTGGACTGAACACCATTGAGTAAATTTTGTAAAGAGTAATCATAATACGGTATAAAACTCACTTTTACATCATTTTAAAACAATAAATAATACAAGCATTCGTAGAAATAAAATGTCACAGGGTGCATTTATCTAACTCTCATGTTAGCTTATCAGAACGCTCTAGAAATTTGACTAAGGTCACCAAACGTTTGATGCCAACTAATTTTCAACAGTACTTTTGTTTCTGAACACGAGATATTATGCAGAGCATCGATGCTACTTATAAAGGGTCTAGAGTTTTGAAGGAAAGTGATGAGAGAGGTATATTTAATGTGGGTTACAGGGCGTGGGGCGTGGGGAGACTTCGTGACGCACGCCAGAACGTCATGATGTGTCACAGGGGCTGCAAGCTACGCTCAGTTGACAAGCTATGCTAACCTACAAGTCACATTCCCTCGGGGCGAGAACAGGGGATAAAGAAAGGCCTTGTCTTTGTTAGTGCAATATACGTGTCCTGTATAAAAAGGTTATAACACCTACGAGGGTGAATAGTTTAGACATGTGGTAATAGAGTAAGTAGTAGCAACTGAATAACCTAACATTTTATTTGTTTAAACAATTGTTCAAAGTTGGCGGCAGGATAGAACAAAAAGTGGGTTCATCAGGATAACGCTTATATCTTTACAACTGCAAACAACATTTTATACAAGAAAATGAGGACAGTTATTTTCCAATATATTTGTTAAAATTATAGAATATACAACTTTTAATTTTTCGACGTTTTTATTTTGAAAATTAAAATAATATGGATGCTTCTAGAGGGAAATTGTCTGCCCTGTAGTAGATGTACTCGTATATACCTAAATAATCATTTGTGCAAGATAGTGTTCCGAGAGCCAACGTGTGATAATTACTAAAGTAATTTGAAGACAAAATGTGTGGACCAAACCGAGACTTGACCAAGAGCTCTCACTTGCCGGGCAAGTATGCAGCCAAATACACCAACCGACCCTCATATTTATGTCTTCACATTTAGAAGTATTTAAATCTGAAGGTTAAAATATAAACATCGATTATTGTTGTTTTATTCCAATGTGGCAATGGTCTAAACTTTAGTTTCAAAGTGGCACTTGACATTCAAATGTTATATCTGAGGCGAGGTTGACTACAGACAGGTGTTACGTATTCACAGCAACGGACGTGGAATTCCGGAAGTTATATTCACAGGGCAGGAAGTGGTGTTGTATCACTACTGGGAGCATGTGTCACGCCGTTTGTCTTTTTAATGGCGGCGTAACGTCAGCATTTCAGTATGATCTACCCTCACCCTGCCTACACACTACACAGTCGATTCAGTCTGGCATTTGCTTATCTGTACACTGTATTAGAGGGATGATTTTCCGTGTCTTCTCAAACCTGTTTGTTTACAATTGCTGAAATATGAGTAGACGGACAATTATAAATCTAGTTAGGATGTATGCGCATGCAATAGTAATAGTACATAATATCAAGAAATCCCGCAAGCTAAAAGTTGTTTTAGATAAGTTTTATATTTTTACAGTTTTACTAACCGATGAAATACAATTGAGATCGTCTGAATAAAATTTAAACACAAAACAACAGTCCTCTATCTTCAAAGTTGAAACTAATGAGTAGTTCTTACAAAACTACTTGATTACGTATAATACGTACATATGTTTTATTGTAAATTGTTATGAAATTATTTGTACTTAATCTTGAGGTGCCAAATCACTTATACTATCAATAAAACTATAGAAAGAATTGAATAAACAATGGGATCTAGGATGTTTTTCGATATAAAAATGTTTCAACACGAGGTAAGGAAAAGGGACAAAAAGTCAATGAACAGTAACATAAATATGATTTTAAAACTTTATACTGTAATAATGCAACATTGCACTTTGTTGCAAAAGCTTATTCCGACCTATTTGGATATTAAAAGGGAGAGCATTTAAAAGGTAATGAAAACAAACCAAGATAAATTAGAGCCAGCCAAGTAAAGGAATTGCTTCCGCTGGTAGAAGAGAGGTGGATTTGTAATTCAATTAGTAAATCCTGGATCCAGATACAGATTGAGTTTACTGACCAAACTACCAGTCAAATACATGCACAGTCTATATACAACGATGGGCGGTTAACTCTCAAATACCATGTAGTAAACTAATTCAAATAATTCTTCATGTATTGTTTGCTTTGGAAAAATGGGATATTATACCGTCAGCTGGTAAGACCCGTGCCCGGAATTGTGAAATCTGCACTAATCATGACCCCAGAACACGGGTCGAACACTTTATATACATATGTATATGCATATATGTGTGTACTCTGTACTCTATACAGTTCGAATTTGTGTATAATTTTCATGACGTTTGGTGCAAATGTTCCATCGTTAAATACCTCAATCAATTTCGATGGCCAGCAAAGTCGGACCACCAGAAGTACCATTTGAGGAGGGGGATTTTTTAATGCAGGGTTTTATGATCCAAAAACAGTACATTTTATGCTATTTTAATGAAATTTGCTTTTCACTTTTTGTCATACGTATAATAACTAGCCACAAAAGACCACGTAAGTCTGAGGCCGAACGTAACCTCCTTCGCTACGCTCACAGCCTCGTAATAATAGAGTAAAGTTGAGGCCGAAGGCCAAGGTGAGGCTATGAGCGAAGCAAACAGCCAGCCTCGTAACTTCTGTGGTAATGGCAACTGGCTTTATTTATTTCAGTGACACGTCAGCGCTTAGCTGCACGTCGGCCTGATTTAAAATGAAATGGAATTTAAGAAAACTCAAGGAATCGAGGTCTAAAATATCCGTAAACGAGATTCAAGTACTCAAAGAAGAAACACCAAACAGTTCTATAAATCGAGTGTTAGTGTTTATTTCCTTCCTGACCTGTTTATCTCGAGGTTGTGGGAAGTCAACCTACCTTACTCGAATTATTCTTCCCCTGTATGCAGATATAAATGATGTATATATACAGTAGGAAACTTAGTAGGTGACGAACAGCTAGATGGAATCTAGTTATTAAAACTTCGAGTAACAGAGGTTACAGTGCAGGAAATTCCACATATGACAACCTCTTAACAAAAAATCGTCCGAGAATGTGGCAACTGTTGTGTCTTCGATTATTTTACACTTTACTACGCAAATCACTTAGTAGTGAGGGTAAAAGCGTGTTTAGAAGACCGTTAAAATGATAATCCTCGAAAAGTAATCAGGTTCAACACGATGAGTATAACCTCATAATCTGGATTTTAAAATAAAGTAGTTTGCCACGAGAGTAAAATATGTACTTTTAGATTTACCACTAAAACAATACTGTATTTCATTTCAATCAAGACGTTTTGACTCTACTGCCAACTCATTTATAGAAACTACATTAAGAAAAGTTTACAATGAACATAAATATGTTACGATGTTGGGTAGTTCAAAATATCACATAAATTCAAAAGGTTTTAACAATTTAGTTTGTCAACATTATAATAAGTCATAGGGTAGTATTATATTTGTAATAATGTAATTGATGTACACATTTTGTTCAACATTAGTAACTCAAAATTACTGTTAATAATTAGACGTATGGTAGAAACGTGTTGTTTTAAATCGACTGTTTCAATATCGCTTCAAACGACCACGCATTGGTTATTCACTTTTTGAACATATTGTTACATAAGAAACCCTCAGATATTCAGATATTCGCAGTATTAAAAGCGAAACAACATAACTGACCACTAAAATGTACGTTAATCATTTTCATATTGAAAGTTCAATAAAATTCAAAGTTTTTGGTGTTACCGATAAAATCTGTAAAAACATTGAGAGAAAGAATTTTAATTAGTTACAAACCACTGAATATTGGTTTTGATTTGTCATGACAAGCTTCGTCGTTCTTTTAGCTTTTCATATTTATTTGAACGATATGAACATGTTATAAAAGGCTTACAATAGTTCAGGGGTTTTCGATCATTTAAGCAGGGCCCAACAGAGTAGCCAACGGTAAAGTGTGCCTAACTTTAAAAGAGCCTGGTGGTTAAAATTATTAAATCAAGAATTATTTCTTCCCAAACACCTTTTAAATAAACTAGCCTCGTTGTTTTTTCATTAATTGTTTGTATACCCAGAACCACTCATCAGACTTTAAAACCGTTTTGTAACTTGAAAAGGTCTTTCTTTGATGGCAAAGCACTGGCATACACAATATTTCCTTCACAAAAATGGATTAGAATAACAGATGTAGGTTAAAAAAGTATGTCGTTTCACTGCAACATTATCTTCTCTTCTGACTTTGGCAACTTTGTGATTATGCTACACAACAATATTGTTGGCGTTGTTTTAAAGTTGTCAGTATTTGTCTTCAATTATAAGCAGCCCAGCAAGTCTTGTTTGTTCAATCTATCATTATCATCAGTTGATGATTGATGACGTCAGAGATTGGTGAAGGGTGAGGAAGAGAAGGGTGGGTTCGTGTCTAGCAAGTGGCTTCATTATCGCTGGCACTAAGCACTGGTTTCCGTGCTTTCGACCAATCCTTTACCCAATAGAAAACATCTGAAACAGACGAAGAACATATTGCTTCCACATTTATTGTTGTACTATTTATATACGAGATCTAGCTTTAATTTCTCTTTTTATGGACATTATTGTGAACTTAGTTTAATCATAATACATAACTAATTAATAATGTGTTATCGTTGAAGCAAAAGGTTTAATGCTCAGAGTTTTTAGTAGAACATTTTTTGAACAACCTTTTTTCGTATAGGTTGTACATCGACACTTGCCTTAATAGTTTTGCTTTCCAAAGGTTAAGAAGATCTCAGTTATTAACATCGACCAGTCATAAATCTAATGTTTCATATTCACAAACGTTATAAAGTTTTAAATATCTCGTAAAGTTATTTAAAAGTAACAAGTTAAATCTACCTAAATTTCGTTAGCTTTTTTGAGTACCCACATTGTGATTTACTTCGAAATCATTGCTATAGTCGGAATACAACTACATGCCAAGAGCCTCACAGCGTCTACAATACTGTAAAACCATAATCAGAATGATTTGAAATAATCGAACAAAAGATTAAACAACGGTGTTTTGTGTGTGTCGTAACCATTGTATTCAAAGCTGTAACAGTAAAGAGACTCACTAAAACTTGGCCTGAGTCAGTCAAAGGCAGATGAGATGTGCTTGGAACTGAGGTAAGCAATCCGTTCTTCAGATGAGTTCATTGTTATCAAGTTTCCCTCTCAGGATTGTAGGCTATTTCCTGAATTCTGATTTGCGCTTTTGCTTATTTCATTCTAATAATTTTCTGAATACTAACTTGTAACCCGAAGTATACAAATTGTAGAACCTCAGTTAATTAAATAAACCTACAATTGACGCCGTTTGCTTTTGTTTTAAAAAGTGTGTGTTAAGTTTATTATTTGCACGGGGATTACGTATAGGTACTTTGCGGCATATAGATAGCTCTGTGTATTAATCATTTTGTACGTAAATTGAAAGCTGTATGGAATAATGTTTAATACTTAATAATGTCCTTACTAATTATTATTACTTAACATGAATCAACCCTACGTTAAAATGGGAGTTAGCTGCTACCAAGTAGGCCTAGTGAAATTAACTTAAGTGTTAATTTAACTATAATCATAATTAACTATTTATTCAATTCTAGTAGCTGAAGCCAATTATGCTTGATTCAGAAACGTTCTCTTCCGATTTGGCAAAGAAACCCCTAATAAACCCTGCAGACATGCAGCTAAGCGCTAAGACACCACTGGCATGAGTGAACCGAATCTCCTATGCAACTTGTTACTCTAATTCGTTCCGATCCCAGCCTCGCTTTGGCATTTGGTCGTTCTACGTATTATGTTCGTAGTTTGTCCGCTACACTCACAGAGTCAGCTCCTTCCATTATTTTATTTGTTCCATCCATTCAACCCCTGCACACACATACATTATTTAAAGTTTGAAAACTCCATGTTCTGGGTCAGGATCAGGTTGCTCATTTCATGGCCTGGGCTTGGGGCTTACCATGCTGATGGCATGAATTCTCATTTGTTCAAAGGAAATTCGATAAAAGCGTTTTATTCCTCGATGAAAACCGTGACTGAGGATCTCTGCCGTGTGCAAGTTGTGTTGTATAGAAGCATTGAGCGTTGGAACGCAACTGTGGTTGGTAGATTAGTACAACACAAAGCTCTACAGCTCAAATTGCAATAGAGAACACGATTGTATCGAAGTAGGCTACAAGTTCTCTGTTCTGTTGTGATGCCAACAGGAAATGTGGCGGAAGTTCTTTGTGTCAAAGGTTCAATCTCCTTCTGATTAAACTGTTTCGTGTCAGATTAATCCAAAAGATCTACTTAGTTTGGAAGGATCATTTTCATGATTTGTTTAATAACTTATTGGTGTTAAGGTATATTATGTTAACTGGATTTGTTTAATAAAGTTATTATGTTTTGTATAAATTCCACTTGTTATATTTTAATGTTTTTAATTATTGCTTTAAAAGTGAAATGTACATAAATTTTAATCCTTTACTCAACCTCGCTTTACTCAATCTATGAGTTCCACAAAAAGATAGCTGCAAAATCAACAATTGAATATACCAGTAAACTAACTCACAGCTTAATAATATCAAAGTCAAAACATACTTAAGGGGATAGCTTGCATTTCTTCATCAACACATAATTTTTTACTTACCCAATGTCTCAACTGCTTCATTATCTAGTTCTTCCTCTGACTTCTCAGCCTTGCATCAGGTTTAGGCCCTACTGATTTAGTTTTAGAAGCTCTTTGCTTAACATCCTAGTCTTTTTTTATGAAGTGACTAGGCCTTTACCTTCTCACGCTTTTAACTTCCAATTTTTTATACTAGGTGTCTCATTTTTAAACTGTGTGTAATATGCCCACTTTATTTTGATCTATTAGACCTCATACTAGTTCCTCTTTGCTGTTCATTTTGTTGTCAAAACTAAGGGCTTAGCATAAACTAAAGCCGTTTACATAAGTTATCTGACGTCAGTAGATAGTCAGGACACGTGTAAGTAGTGCATACAAAGTCAATATGAATCCTACAACCAACAATGTAAAGCTATTAGTTAAAATTTTACTTTACTTTCAAAGTTAGGGAACAGACCAAGGCAGGATGAATGTTTGGATTGAGTTACTGAGGTAAGACAATGAACGCCAAGCTATTAGTTCACAGCAAAGGCTTTTACTAACGGAATGGAGGCCAAAGTTTAAGAGTCACTCACTCTCTCCTTTCACGGAGAAACTCTCTATTCTGTACCGACAGTTTCCTAGAAATTTTTAGCAGTAGGCCTATACAGAGAGTATCAGACAACTTCAAACACTGTACACTAAGCCAGACAGGACGGTATTAATGAAATGAAGTGAAAGAAATACAATACGAGTATATCTCTATATTGATTGACTTAAATAAATAAGTTAACGATTAACCTTCAGAAGTAATACACGAACCTACTTTCTAGTTAGTTTGTTTTATTTTCTCTTAATGATCATTTCAAAATAGTTTTCAAAACTTGAAAAAAATATTTAAATTATAACAAAATAATCGCATTTAGAAAGTATTGCAAATTGTGTAACACTGAGTTTAATATTAGCGTTTGTTACCATAGTAAAAAGACGAATAAAAATTTGAATGAAGCGTTAAACGTAAAAGGGCGTTACGTAGCATAAACCTTAAGCCACGATAAAGTTGGGCGTGTGCAATCAGGTCCTTACGTGCGATAAGGGCCCGCTTTATATGAGCCTTTCGTGCGTGGTAAGTTATGCAAAACGTACACTATATATCTGATGAACGACACATTCGTACAAGGGCTGTCTGAAAGGTAGTTTCCATTTTAGTACACATCTTAGACGAGTTAAACAATAGGTGCAGATGATATGTAGTTCGATATTTTGACTCATAGAATAATTCATAGTATGTCTGATGTGTCTTTTATATGTACGGTACCTTTTGAAATTTAAACATCAAAATGTGATGTGTCGGAAAGTATCACGTCGGTTCTATGACGGATGGTCATCGTACCGAGTTGATAGTTTTGACGGTTACAGCCACAGAAAATAAAAATGGTAATGGAAAGGAAGTTCTCGGACTTCAACCTATTCATTAATGTTGGTTTCTTCGGCCCTTAGTCTTACGTAGTTATTACAATTCGTCGTACATAAGGTTTTTGAAAATATGTCGTTAAAGACATGGTCTTAGTCATAGTCCTTAGTTTTTCTGTCGATAATGATGATGTCTTAATCTTATCCTATAAATCTTTCATAGGACATTCTCATGTCACAATAGATCATTGCTCTTTTAATCCTCCTCTTGGCCTCGGAACCAAATCATTTCATTGAAAATCAGTAATTCGTTGATTTCAGTGGTCATTTGAAATATACCTTCGGTATTGATATTTCATAAAATCAAATAGTTTGTTTTCATGATTATTTTAGACTTGAGCTTGCTACACAGTCAACAGTGTGCCAGGCCAGTATCATTACAAGTGACTGTATACAGCCTGCTTGGTCAGCAGAGTGGCCAATGTTAGTGTTTGCCAGCATATCACTTAACTACCGGGTGCTCTCTAACACAACTTTGCATATTTAGTATGTGACCTGTACCTGATATTTGTGTTGTTGACATTGTCAGTAGGTTAGGTACAAGTTAATGATCAGGTTAGCTTACATGGCTTGTTACACAGTCAACAGTGTGCCAGACCAGTATCATTACAAGTGACTGTATACAGCCTGCTTGGTCAGCAGAGTGGCCAATGTTAGTGTTTGCCAGCATATCACTTAACTACCGGGTGCTCTCTAACACAACTTTGCATATTTAGTATCGACCTGTACCTGATATTTGTGTTGTTGACATTGTCAGTAGGTTAGGTACAAGTTAATGATCAGGTTAGCTTACATGGCTTGCTACACAGTCAACAGTGTGCCAGGCCAGTATCATTACAAGTGACTGTACACAGCCTGCTTGGTCAGCAGAGTGGCCAATGTTAGTGTTTGCCAGCATATCACTTAACTACCGGGTGCTCTCTAACACAACTTTGCATATTTAGTATCTGACCTGTACCTGATATTTGTGTTGTTGACATTGTCAGTAGGTTAGATACAAGTTAATGATCAGGTTAGCTTACATGGCTTGCTACACAGTCAACAGTGTGCCAGGCCAGTATCATTACAAGTGACTGTATACAGCCTGCTTGGTCAGCAGAGTGGCCAATGTTAGTGTTTGCCAGCATATCACTTAACTACCGGGTGCTCTCTAACACAACTTTGCATATTTAGTATGCTACCTATAGCTGATATTTGTGTTGTTGACATTGTCAGTAGGTTAGGTACAAGTTAATGATCAGGTTAGCTTACATGGCTTGCTACACAGTCAACAGTTTGCCAGGCCAGTATCATTACAAGTGACTGTATACAGCCTGCTTGGTCAGCAGAGTGGCCAATGTTAGTGTTTGCCAGCATATCCTTAACTACCAGGTGCTCTCTAACACAACTTTGCATATTTAGTATGCTACCTATAGCTGATATTTGTGTTGTTGACATTGTCAGTAGGTTAGATACAAGTTAATGATCAGGTTAGCTTACATGGCTTGCTACACAGTCAACAGTGTGCCAGGCCAGTATCATTACAAGTGACTGTATACAGCCTGCTTGGTCAGCAGAGTGGCCAATGTTAGTGTTTGCCAGCATATCACTTAACTACCGGGTGCTCTCTAACACAACTTTGCATATTTAGTATCTGACCTGTACCTGATATTTGTGTTGTTGACATTGTCAGTAGGTTAGGTACAAGTTAATGATCAGGTTAGCTAACATGGCTATACAGTCAACAGTGTGCCAGACCAGTATCATTACAAGTGACTGTATACAGCCTGCTTGGTCAGCAGAGTGGCCAATGTTAGTGTTTGCCAGCATATCACTTAACTACCGGGTGCTCTCTAACACAACTTTGCATATTTAGTATGTGACCTGTACCTGATATTTGTGTTGTTGACATTGTCAGTAGGTTAGATACAAGTTAATGATCAGGTTAGCTAACATGGCTTGTTACACAGTCAACAGTGTGCCAGACCAGTATCATTACAAGTGACTGTATACAGCCTGCTTGGTCAGCAGAGTGGCCAATGTTAGTGTTTGCTAGCATATCACTTAACTACCGGGTGCTCTCTAACACAACTTTGCATATTTAGTATGTGACCTGTACCTGATATTTGTGTTGATGACATTGTCAGTAGGTTAGATACAAGTTAATGATCAGGTTAGCTTACATGGCTTGTTACACAGTCAACAGTGTGCCAGGCCAGTATCATTACAAGTGACTGTATACAGCCTGCTTGGTCAGCAGAGTGGCCAATGTTAGTGTTTGCCAGCATATCACTTAACTACCAGGTGCTCTCTAACACAACATTTCATATTTAGTATCTGACCTGTACCTGATATTTGTGTTGTTGACATTGTCAGTAGGTTAGGTACAAGTGTATTGCAAGTATTTTGAGGGTTGGGGGTTTAGTTTTAATTTATAACTTGCACTTTGAAGTAGTTTTAGATCAAGTCAACATCGCTAAAATACGCACACGTCTACTTTAACAAGTGAACATATCGCTTAGTAAGAAGCACTCAGTTTGTCACTTTTTCCTTCATTTTCCTTTCTTCTCTTTCCAAGTTTTACAACTAAGTTGTATCTGGTTGTTTGATACTTGTATGATCTATCCTTTGTTCGTCAACCCTGATGACTTTTTTACAATTCAAAACTATTGTTAGTGTTCAACTGTACTACAAGTACTTTACTTTAATACATTTTGCCTGTTTCCATTTTAAATTTTGATGATACCGTTTTGACTATCAAACCATCTTGATAAAAAATCTGATGTTTCCTAATTTACGTCAAAGCTTGTATTTAAATAAATATAATACGTTTAAGAACTGTTTAACAATGATCTTCAAATCACTAAATTTTATACACATAAGTAGTACATTAGTTCATGATATTCACAGTGTTTAAGAACGTTTGGATAATTTCAAAATGTACGAAAGCATCGGTTCGTGAAAATCAAGAAGTTAAGAGTAAAGTCTGGCCAGTGGTCTGTTGTAGAGTCAGTGAACGCGCGCTGCTTCCGGGCCCAAAACCGAATAATTGAATTAAAACTCTACTTCTCTCGGCCAGTGGCTGCACTTGAAAGATTTTCTTTCTTCTTCTGATCTTTGCTAAAAAGTAAATGTTCAAAACTTAACCAACGAAGCATACATTCACGAATGACCAACCCCAAAAGTCATTGCATTGGTGTATGGCAGACAGAACGTTCTGTAAAACCTGTTCGAAGGTTTTGTGTAAATTGCCACTTTTATAAAAAGCTAAGAACAGACCAGTGTATTTCTGTGATTATTTCATGTTACATTTCAGCCTTCATTTTCATAAACAGCAAAAGAACAAATTAAGTTTGACTAAAGTAGACTCCATTTGTAATTTTAAAAGATGCAAGACACTTGCACTGAATCAGTAGCACTACCTGTATTATGCTGAAGCAAAGTATTGGTGGTGCTACGTTGTACGATGCAACCCTATGCATAGCATAACACCCTGCCTGACCAGTCAGCAAGCTGTAACTTGTGCGCTTTAGTGCGATACTGTAGCACTTGCTTTCCGGGTGTATGCGCACACAAACACCCAATCTGCATAATCCGATTCAATTCAACTCTCACCTATACCGTGTAAGGTATGTTTGCGCTGTTTTATCTATGAGTGTTTTGTTTTCGGTCGAATTCTTTCTTTAAATACGCGTAATACTCGAACATGGATAGGTTCTAGTCTGAAGGATTGTTTGTATTTCCAACACATGTATTGGTGAGTTTAAAACTTGATGTACCAAATGTAGAGCTATGTAGCACTTAGTTCTTAGTAAGTATAGTTAATATACTCTTTTTTTACAACAAACTCTCTTTTCGATCGTACAAACCTCATATTCAAAAATGTACAAGCATCAGAGCCATCTAACTTCCAAACTACTAGTTTTTAATGTAATTGGTTTTTCAATCAGCATATTTAGCCATTTTAGTTAAACTTAAATGAGCTAGCAAAGAAGTTCAATCTTTCAACAGTTTGGTAAAAATATTCCGATAAACTCTAACATCTCTCATGTCTACTGAATATTGACTGTGGGTCTACAGTGTACTAGGCCATCTTAGTAGATTTAAAGTACCGGGTGTTTCTAAAAGAACTCCTTGATCTAAAGTTGTATTTGTATACAGTATAGTTAAAATAATAGTTATTAAACATATATATTATTAAAGAGAATCTTCTCAAGTTTTTTGATACCTAATGGTTCTATATGAGCACCATTTGTTGCCCTGGCCACGTCTGAACGATAATTAGTTTCTTCCCAGGTATTCAACAGCATATCAGGCGTGTGGATGCACAGCTTCAACAATCTTTTCCTCAGATGATAAATGTTACGGATCTTCTCAGAATACACAATGTTTTTACATATCCCAAAGAAAAAATCTAGTGGAGTCAGATCTGGGTTCATGGTGGCCTAATGGTTTTGCTCCTAATTAGTGTTATTCCTAACTTGACATCCTACAGCGTTTCCCTAACAGGTGGTTGGTAGACGTGGGCCAATTGCATGGCCACCAAGGAGCCCAGATCTGACTCCACTAGATTTTTTCTTTTGAGGATATGTAAAAACATTGTGTATTCTGAAGATTCGTGACATTGATCATCTGAGGAAATGAATGCTGAAGCTGTAGCATCAATACGCCTGATATGCTGTTGAATACCTGGGAAGAAACTAATTATCGTTTAGACGTGGCCAGGGCAACAAATGGTGCTCATATAGAACTCTATTAGGTATTAAAAACTTGATAATATTCTCTTAAATAATATATATGTTTAATAACTATTACTTTAACTATACTGTATACAAATACAACTTAAATCAAGGAGTTCTTTTAGAAACACCCGGTATAATAATTTGTATATAGTTATTTGATTCTTAGTATTAATTTAGTCTAAGAAGTTCCATCAAGAGACACAGCCCTTGTCCAACAAGTAAACCCTCAGTTCATTAATTATAATCCGCATTTCAGATTTACGTATGTTACCGATGCGTGTGAAATACAGGGTTATTACAAATGATGTTCCTCATTTTGATTATACATTTTACTGTGTAAAATTGCTTTTAGACGATTTTAATTGGTACCATTGGAAAGAAAGCTCAAAAAATTTTATTTATGGTTTGGGTACGTATTTGCTTTTGTTAAGTCAACTGTTGTAGGTGTTATGTAATGCTTGAATTTGAGAAACAATAAAGCTTCTTAAGTGCTGGTTATTACATTAACAATATTTCATTAGTGTCCAACCACTTCTTACAGGTTTAATGAAAATATCTAGTAACCACTCTATTCACTAGTAGTAATTGAATTTTTAAAACAAATGGCGCATTAGTAAATATGTTACTAATAGCTGCCTGGGACTGGATTGGTGTGGAGGTCCGAATGATGGTCGAATCAATCCTACGCAGCTATTAGTAACATCTTTTCTAAAAAATGTCATTTGTTTAAAATTCAATACTAATATTTGAAGTGGTTACTAAGGGATTCAAAACCTAACATAAAATGGTTGGACACTAATAAAATATTGATTAATGTGATAATCAACAATTAAAGTTCTATTGTCTTCAAATTCAGAAACTTAACACCAACAACAAATAACTCTTCAAACTTTATACTCAAACTAGTATAAATAAAACTTTGAGTTTTCTTTAATAATTTTCAATATATGTTATAAAGCGATTTACCAGTAAATTTATAATCAAATGAAACTCATTATTTTGTTATTACCCTGTATATCTGCTTGCATTGTAAATTAATTATAATATTAAACGTGTTGGTTAGACCTGATGAAGCTGAGCTTTGTGAACTATCTTAACAACTTAAAATAAAATAGTGGCTTTGAAGTTTTCAAATTTTTATTACACCTTACCAATATCTCTCTACTTTCTTTATTATTATTTAACGTGTTGTAAGACAAATCGAACCCATTTAAAAGCTTTGACAAACTGCTCTTATCGCAGAAATTTGCTAGATACAATTTCTCAATAGGGCTATTTTACTTTCACTAAATCACTAAATAACTGAGATGCCGACCCTTCTCATGAGGGTATTTTAAGGCAAATATGTAATGAAGAATGAGTGGTAATAATGAGTTATGTATGAGTTTAGTCAGGTGGGTGTAGTCTTGTTACAAACTAAGGCCGACTCTTCCTTAGAATGAGTCATTAATTACCCGTAATAGCCCAATTACCAACGGAAATACAAGGACCAACGGCTTAACGTGACTTCCGAACCACGCAAGTGATGGTCTGATATGTCTAAACGATGGTGGGAGTTGGTGCGGGTATCATCAGATGATCACTGAGACTAACTGAGCCGCTTTAGACCTATATCATCCTCAAAACCATTCCTATATCATCATTGTGGAACTATTCCCTCAAAAATATAATCCATAAGGCTTAAAATAATGTATACTAAACTTAGTAGAACATTATTACTAATTTTAGAAAAACTATTTATATACTCACAAAACACTATGTCTATAAATATAATTTTCGTTTTGACCCAGTAGAATTAGGAAAGTAAAAACTGCTTTCAGTTTCGTTCTACGACTTTTCATATGACGATAGAAATGGACAGCACTATTTCCTATGGAAATTTGCTAAAAAACTACACCAGCACTGTAAACTGACAGTTAACATCAGAGCAGACAGTGGTCCGTGGTGGCACGGGGGTGAAATTGACTAATTGAATTACAACTTCACTCTACTTTACCCCACCAGCTTGTCAGTAATTATACTTTCCTCTCGCTTCTAAATTGCTCGTTGTTTTACTTGTTGTTTTATGTTTGTTGGTTAACCACTGATGTATAATAAACAAGCTTTGTTGGGCTGTGTAACTTTGCAATTAGACGTACACGTTTCAACTTTTAATGAATGAGTGATAAAATGTATCAAATAATACCTTTACGTTTACTATTGTCTAGTAATAATGAGCCTGTAGTGTGTATTTTGATATAAAAACTAGCTCTTGATGTAACGATATTTTCTTCATGGCGTAGAAACCTAAACCATGTTTGAAGGCTTGTACTAGTGTGACTAAAGTTAGGTAAATACCTCCGTCAAACAGTTAAAATGTCCTTTAATTTCATAATATTGAAAATACGGTCCAGGTATTTTGGCAGGGAGATTTTATTCGACTCAAGAATGTGGACTTGTGCCTTAGTTATAGGCTAAATGACGTTATTTATCACTGAGATGCTCGTAATTCTAACGTATACTCGTATAAGAAATATAAAATACTTTTGAACTAAAAAGCATTAAACTGGTTCCACGGAATGCGTAATTATTATTCGCTAAGACTTTAAAAGACACCTGCACTGTTAGCTACGTGGAAACTTGCGAGATGGAAGGAAGTTTCCCAATTATCAATAGTTTACACAATGAACTCGTAATGCAAGATGACATGAGTGGTTGAGGTTTATGCAAGTTTGAAAGTTTTGCACTTGCGTAGTTGATGAAAATTAATTTAACTTAGGCCAAGCTGATGTTTAAGCCAAGGGTTTGGTATACTAACTAACTGACATTGGCTATTTAGTTTTACTCAAACACTCATTGAGTCTTTTGTTGACATTCAATATTTGCCAGCTTTCAAATTCAACCCAATTTGAAACCCATTCATAAAAACAGTGCATTAATGAACCTGTACATTACGTTACCTGTAAACTGTCCGATCCCAAATGATTCGGTTAAACATGTGTGGTCGATCAAAAACTTAGAAATGTTATTTTAATGTTTAAAGCTTTGTAATACTTTGACACATATAATTTATTAAAAGGATTCACAAAATAAAACAGCACTGACGTAATGAGCTGATCCACAAGCTTGTTAATAAATTGTATACTTAGGACGTTGTAGGTTCAAAAATTACAAAAGTATAACACTCAGAAGTTGAACTATTATTGCGGACATTTTCCATCGTTAGTGAACAAAATGATCACGACGTTTCGGGATCTGCAATCTGATCCCGTCTTCAGGTGAAAATAACCTAAAACATAACACAGAACATTAGAAAATGAGCTAACTTAAAGTAGTCAGCGTAGCTGACCAGTCAAACTCTACCAAATAACATGTAGTTGTTAAGTCAAACAACAAATTAAATCTTAGTATTTAGGAATAGCCTAGAGAAAACAAAACTACAATATTACAAACACAAGCCACACTATGAAAGTAAACAAGTCACCGGAGTAAATTCAAAACGAATCACAAATCACGTCCACTAACTGATCAAGCTGACTAACTGGTTGGCCGGTGACAGGCCAATCACACACACTAGCTAGCTGTAACAAAGAAACACAAAAATTATTGCCCGTTTCAAAGACTACGTATAAACAGATCATAAACAGTATTTTCTATTTTGTATCCATACAAATTACCCACGTTGGATTAAATTAACCAGACTTAATATTTGAATACAAGCTCAAAGGTGACTCTGGATGAAACCATCATTAATTGCTTAGGCAGATGACAGATTGGCGTCAATGTTTGTTCAGGACCCCACGTTCCAGCTCGGTATTATGCAAGGACACGTGCAGGACCAACCGAGGCAAGAAGTTGATCTATCAACAACCTGCGTCGACAATGCATTCACACATTCACATTCACACATAATGTAGAGAGTTAAATAAAATATTTAAAATTAACTGGGGTTTGAAATAGTTCAATTAGTATATTTAAACTACATACGTTTTGCTTTAGAATGTATCTAAAAGTATTTTTATATAATTTATTTCTTTTTAGGTACGAAATACCTTTTGAAAAACTGTACTTGTGAGTATAAAGATTTTATTTATTTTTACTGTTTGAACCATGCAAAATACTCTATTCTGATTTCTAGTAGTTTTAATAGTATTTTATTGATTTTTTCAATGCTTTGGATCCCCAAGTCACACTAAAGTCGAAACTTGAACACTGTAATCAAGTCCATTTGCACCAACCCTATTAATCTGCTGTAAATAAATCTAAAGTTTAAACTATAGATTTACAAGAAAACAATTTCACTGAGCTTAGGTTAAACCGAAGTTAAACGTCTACGAACTTTATAATATAAAGTAAATTTAACGAAGAACCGGGTTTAAACTAAATACGTAATTTAGTATAAAGTTTAATAAATTACGAGTATGTGTTGTGGTTATTAAAAGCTTGAATGCTTAGGAAGGAAATGCCATGAGATATGGTCAACAACCATATTTAGATGTACAAGGTTTTGACTTTCATGAAAACATAATTATACGACAAAATGCCAAAATACACATATAAAACAATATTTAAAGACAGTAAAAAGCTCTAGTCGTTCTTTTTCAGTTATTTACTATTACAAAAAGTTAGGACAGTCACCTTTGGTTTTTGAACCCAATTATTTCTTGTGGTTTATATTTAAAAACTAAATTTAATTTAATCCACTTTAAGAAACATCGATGCAAAGTCTTCATCACATCATCGTCCACCAAAAACACTCCAACACTCATCTTTGAACCCATATTCACCTTAAAATACACTCAAGGAGTGGTCGCTGTCTTAAATCAAAGTATCAAAGTAAAAGTTAAATATCGACATGCAGTAACGTATTTACGCGTTAATATTAAAGTATGGTTGGACAAATATATCGATTCGGCTATACATTAAAATGTTTCAGTCCTAAGCAACTTACGTCCAAAAGGTAACGGATCCAAAGGGTTGACTGGGACTGTAATCCAGCTTCATGGAGGTCAGGTTTTGAGGATGATACAGATCTAAAGCGGCTCAGATAGTCTGAGTGATCATCTGATGATACCCGCATCAACTCCCACCATCGTTTAGACATAGACCATCATCTGCGTGGTTCGGAAGTCGCGTTAAGCCGTTGGTCCTTGTATTTCCATTGGTCATTGGGCTATTGATTAATGACCCATTCTAAGGATGAGTCGGCATTAGTTTGTAACAAGACTACACCTCATAACTCATTACTACCACTCATCACACTCATCCTTCGCCACATATTTGCCTTAAAACCCCTCATGAGAGTGGTCGGCATCTCAAATAGTGATAGTGGTCAGGACATGTACTTACGTATGTGTAAATCCCCACGGCAAATATTTTAAGACGTACGTAGCTGTAACCATTTAATAGAAATACAGGGAAGTACTTCTGAATTCCGCACCATAAAATAAAACTTTCAATTCCATTCGGCAAGAGATATGTAAATCTACGTGAATTTGACGTCAAATCACGTCCCTACAACATTTTACTGCCTCGCTATCTGAGTTTCATTTGCTGAATCAGCTTTCAAAGTTTCCTTTCCATTGACTACTTTGTGTCTAATTCGATTTCTTTTAAAGCTATTCTTTTTCATTGCAAGTTATTTGTATCAATAAAATGCAAACTATGAGAACGGCGAACATTATTCTCGAGCTAATTTAAGAGAACTACGAGATCTCGTACAACTAGTTTGCTAGCTGTTGAGTGTTTGCTTTTGTTGTTTTAAGGGGTTTGCTTTAAAATATTAAAATTATGTTAATACGAAGCTTTATTATTTTTGTTTAAGTAAGAAACAATCTCCAGAAAGTGGCATGTGTGTCACTTGGTTTTGTCACTAAACTGCAAATGTATCAGTGACTTTATTGGTTAAACTATACATATGTACAAGAAATTGATCTGATTAAAGTAAGAACATTCTATACAACAAAAATGGTTTAGTCCTGGCTCAGTCCAAATATGTTGTCATCAAATTTCTTTAGGAATAAATAAGGATTCATGTTTTTCTCTTGACAAAGTTTGTGTTAAAACGAAATATAGAGCTTTGCTGTACCTCCCTCTTTCCTTTCCTTAAATCCTTTCTTAGTACGTATTCGTTCACTCACTCAGTGCAAATATGTTCTCACAGTTAAATCTCGTAGTGTTTGCTAGAGATCTAAGGTTACCGGTTATTGAAAGGAAAAAAATTCGTATATTTACTTTATATCTGCAGATGATATAACTCACAAGTGTGCCGTATAGTTAATTTAAAGAAAACACCGAATAGTAGATTTGAAAGAAGTGAATTCAACAATGTTAACTTTACTAAAATAACTGAATTCAAACCCAAAATAGTCTGTTGCAGACCCAAAATGCCACAAAAGGACGTTACTCTCATAAAAAGTAGTAATACATATTTAAAATTACATCAGTTATAGTATAGCTTTCAAACAGCAATTACTTTTACTATTCACTTTTGTAATTTCAGTTTGTACCGTCTGATGTTAGTTTTATGTCGAAACCAAAAGTTGTTTATAACAAACAAAATACTTGTATTTGTAAAAGTTTAAAAAGTACATGTTTTCTGGTTGAAATATTTAACATACGAGTACAAGAGTGCGAAATGAAAGAGTTCGTGTTTCCGCAGACTTAAGGCTCAAGATGATGTATCGGCCCATTATAACGGGGATATTGCTTTTACACGTGCATTACCTGTCGATTCTCTTCCATTAACGGACCATTTTCGAGCTCATCTGGAGTTAAGAACGTTGGTCTTACAACAGTACGAAAACGCATATCGTAAAAGGCACTTTGACTGTGAAAAGTTGTAGTGTGGCCATCAATTTTACATGTCATAATTTAAAATATAAACATTTCAGTATCGTGTGCTTTTTAATCTGTGTATTGAAGAAATTATACACTTGATTGTTGAAAAACTTATGGCTGCGATTTCAAACTAAAAGATATTGTCCCTTTTATGCACAGTTTTTTGGCAATCTTCTATCTATTGGGCGAGGTTGCCCCCTCATATACATGAATAGATCCTCTATATAACTACGGACTTCATCTAAGTTTTAAAGTACAAAGTAGAGACTTGACGCTGTAGCGGGCTGACTTTCAGAGAAAAGAGTTGGGTAGGGTTTTCCGATTTCGGAACCTTAAAGTACAAAGAGAGTAAAACAGTCCGTGCATATACAGTAAACAATAATTACTGTACACTTTGACAAGCCATCAATTTTTATGATGTAGCGCTATTTTAAAATATTGGTTGGAATAGTCCTAGGTTAGTTCTTAAGATATTAATTAAATGTAGTTCGATTAGTGTAGTCCTCTGAAGACGGGTGGAGTTTCTAACTACCCGAAAGGTTAGGAGTAGTTTTCTCCGGAAGTGGCTGGAAAAGACCGTTCTTTCCTTTTACTTAAACAATAATTGTTTCTCTAAAATAGGGTTTTAAGAAAAGAGAACTAAAGTTGGTCACCTCACGAGTACCGAAAGCAATCTCAGTCAAAATATGTCTCATCAAGTCCATACAAATACAACCAATATAAAAACATGCCAATATTAGTTTAAAGTATTTTAGTTTAATAAGATCGGTCATTTATTAGGGTAACTGTAGAGTAGAGTATATTACCAACAGAGCAACTACAATAGTCAAAACATGTATAAGATTCAACCGACCCAGAATTGAATGTTCTCTGCAAACCCGTTACCAATCGCAAACAACTTAATAAAACATATTTGTATATACTGTAGTTCTGTTTTGAAAAATTACTTATTCATTTTTTAGATGACACCAATAAAGACCATTGAACATGATTACTGGAAATAATAAAATGGAATAATAAAACAATACTGTGTTTAGATTCGAATTGTTTCAAGGTATTAAATATTAATACTCAGACTCTCTATCTATGACCAATTTAAAACGAAAATTTAAAGTAGTTAATAAGTTAATTTTACACAAAACAATAAAGTAGGTGGTCTACAATCAACAATTTTAAGTATTCTAAATTAATCATTGATGTTCCTATTTGAACATGGTAAGGCTAAGGAAAAAGGAAAACTGTTTAACACAACTAGGTTATTGAATATAGGCTATCAATAGACAATATAAAATTATACGTTTTCAAGTTATTAGTTAATGTTTGGGGTCTCAAAGATAGTTCTTAAAATGTTCAGATATTTTATTTTTAGTTCAAACTATGTAAATAACGTTATCCCAAATGTCTATGGTATCTATAAGAAGCTCCACTTTAATTTGAAGGAACTCTTTAATATTTTGTACGTTGTAAAGTAGTATCTTTGGTTAACCAAGTCTTTACCCCAGTATAACTCATTTACCCACTCCCATTCATTTAACATTATCACTACAAATCTACAAAATATTTAAAATAATTGAGTTAATTAAAACCAAACGGGCCAAACCAGGTATCTTTTCTAACAGTTTTGGTTTAAGTATTGATTTTACGATATATTTTCGTCCAATTCATGTCTTCAACAAATGTGGTTTGTATTTAACTTGTTATAACTGTCAAGAAACAGAAAAGGCAGAGGGAAGAAATTGCGAACCTGTCAAAAGTTAACAGATGTATAATTTCCACTGCGATACCCGAGGAGGATTGGATACGAATGCAGACATTATCATTCGGATATTGCCATTTCTTCACTTTAACTTCTCACTATTTGGATTTGGCAGTTATATTACATTTGAGTTTGCGTGACGTTTGAGTTTTGATTGCATGGGAACAGACATAACTGCCACATTATAATTAAATTTGTGTTTCACATTTTTCTTTAACTTACATTAATCTTGAAATACGATACATACGTTTTGAGCGTGAAAGATTTTGTGCAGTTTCCTTATTCAAAGGATTTGGTTGTTTTGTATTTCGGCCACGTCAATAACTGGACGATAATTGGAATAAAGTGTTGTACAATTTAATTCAGAAACCTGAAAAATTGAAACTAGGAAACTAACGAAAATATATTTACTACGCATTAGTGAATTACAAGTATAAGTAATGACTTACTGGCGGGTAAAACCATTAGAGCGTTATAAAATTACAAGTTAACTTTTGTATCTTACGTTGCCATCTTTCTTGATTTTTTCACAATTGTTATGCTCAGTAAAACTTTATTTTTGAGGTATGAAACAATTTATGAACTTCCAGTTTTTGACAATTAAATGATTTTCCTTGCTTCTTGCAATTCTCCCTTTTTTACTATTATTTAAAGCTCTCCAACGGTTCTATAAAGGGAGGTATTGACCGCGTATATTCTGCCGTAATGGACTGTGCACTAAAAAGCTCATATCTCGTGGCATGTTTACTGGTTTGTAGCAGAAGTAGGTTGACTCCTCTGAGACACATCAAGTGTCTGGTTCCAGGATTACAGTGTGTGTGTTCTCATGCCACACAACTGTTGTAAAATGTTTACTGTCTAACCTGAGCTAAATGTAATGCAAGGATCAATAAAGTACCACGTAATTAACTGTTACTCTCGTTAAGTAAAGTGATATAGTTACAGTCTAGGAAAACTAAATTAGTTGCCCAATAATTGTGACAGTATTGGATTGTTTGCATGATTTCGTGCAGACATTCTTAATAGCCAAATCACAGCAGTACAAAACCCGTTGTTCATAATATAGCTTAAATTCATGTCATTCCGATAGGATTTGTTATAATTTTATTTTGTTATTGTCCACTTCCTTAGAGCTGTTAAATATAACCTAAGAATTAGCGGGTGTGAACATTTATTTGGGACGTACTCCGTAAGCACATTGTAAAGGAAGGCAGAGCCGATAGCTGAGGTAATAACAATTGTAATACAAGTTTTGTCTTTAACTTTTGTCTTTGAATTTATCGTTTTCATCTGAGTTCCAAACAAAGTTAAATCTAAGGACCCACAAGACAACCAACCCAACTAGCTGCACCCAAATACAACTATTTAACCAGCTTATCTGAATAAATGATTGAGTTACATGGATTCTGCATTTGTTATAAACTATGGTGTTGAGAGGTTTTTAGTCACCTTTTATTCAGTAAGACACAAGACCGGTTTTATTCAAAAGAACATCATGACTCTTTTTTACGGTATTTTTGTACTGTACAAAAGGTTTGAGACAAAATAGTCTTATACTTCATCACCTTCAGTTCAATTACATTGATCTTATTTCAAGCTGTGTAATGTACAACCACGGTTTTATTTAAAAGAATAATAAATTTCATTATTTCACATTCGGTCCTTACTCCGTTCGACTTTAAATTTCCTCGTAACGAACCGAAATCGTGTTGAACTGTCGAGTTGAGTGACTAACACAACACATGTTGTTATTACAGCTAGTTGTTAAAGATAAAACAAAACATGACAAGATGTTGAATCTCGTCAAAGTTATGCTATTTTGCAAAAATACAGGAGCTAATAAGGCTGTTACGTTAAGGAAACAAGAGATAAAATTTGAGTTTTAATGCTCAATTTCTAAGAATTGACAAGTGCCTCCATTTAAAAGGTCTCCTCGGGTACTTTGCTGTTTAAGCTTTATCATTCTTAAAGTTCAGCCCTACTCATAACTAACACTCCAATAATGTTTATTCAACATTAGTTGTATTTAAAAAGAATGAACCATTATTGGAGTGGTTGTATCCATGCAAAATTAATATTATTAAACGCTTTTCATATTAATATTATTTAAGCTTTTAAAATTCAACTTTTAAATATTGAAATAACTACTTAACACCAAACCGCACTGCTATTATCCGATGAATAAATGTTACTGGTGAACCTGTTTGCTACCTAAAAACGAATTTGTAAGGAAAGAAAACTGTTTTTCTTTTATAACGTTTCAGTCAAGAAATACCAAGGGTTTATCAGTCTAAAGGTTTTTCGGCATATAGAACAAAATATAATATTTGTTTAGTAAGTTTTGACGTTGTTTAAATGTTAGTCAAATTATATTTCAAACTTTAAGTATCTTTCTTATTTAATGAATATAAGAGAGGAGATGAAAGAACTTATATACATAATGCAAGAAGAAAGTTTAGATTGTGTCAGCTTGTTGAGAAACCTGAAGAATACAGACACATGGCCTACTTTCACTTTGTGTCTTTTCCAAAGGCTGTAAAATAAAAACTACAACAACATTGGCTTATAATTTCAAGGAGAAGATAGGGCTAGGCCTACTAAGTTCAGGACTTTACTGTTAAATCATTATCTGGTTTACACTGTTATATACGTGTAGAATATACAATTTGCATTTATGTGCTGCACTCTTTGTCGGTAATTTAATGTATTTAATGTATTGTCCTATTGAAACTATTCTAGATAGACGTGTATTGGTAGTGTGAGTCTAGTGATACCAGTCAATTTGTGACATTAACTTTATAGTTTATTTGGAAAGTCTTTTGTGGATGTTGTTTGAAAAAGAGAGTTAATACAAAGTAGTGTATATTAAGTTAAACCTAACTATTAGGTCAAACCTGTCATATACATGAAACTTCCACAAAAGAGACAACTTTGGCAATTAATTGATGACGCGATAAACTAGCTACTTATGTGAAAAACAAATTTATAGTTACATTAAGTTTTAAACTCAAATAGTTTGTATTTTTATTAATAGTTATAAAAATTAGTTAAGTTTATAGTAATAGTAAGATATTTTCCCCTTAACATAAACTTACTTACCACCGCTACACTTTAAATACTCAAATATGCATTGATAATTCTAAAGAAAGTGATGGAATCGTGGTGAATTATTCAAATTTCGGATGTACTTTGTTTAAATATAAATTTTGAAACATGCACCAATTTGTTATTAAAGTTTCTAAGAAATAAACTAGCGTTTTTAAACTGCTCTCGTTAAAAACACTCAGTAATTTTACAACAAACGAACGAAATGGACGAGTTATTAGATTGACGCTGGAAAAGTTTTACGTCATATCTTGAGTCCTTAGAAATAAGCTTACGTCAGGATATTACGCAACGAGCAGCATTGTCGTCAAAGTCCCAGACTCCAGTTTCAGCAACCTTTAGTAATTGTTCCCTTAAGAAATCACAGGAAAACTGGTGTTTTGGAAATGTAGTTTCTAAAATGGGGTACTATTTTTTCGAAAATGGTTTCAAACTATTAAAAGTAACAATATTGTTGTAAATATTAATTCATATATATATATATGTTTAGTTACCGTAGCTCGGTTAATATAAGCAAAATGTCATTTCAACTATGCTAATTTAAACCGAAACAAAAATGCTCGTAAAAAGCTGAACGACTCTTATACGCGTGCTTAATTCGTCAAACGTTTTTCTCACTAACCAGCAAATACCACATGTCTGTAGACGACTTAAAAGAATACAACACAAGTATTGTCATATTCTTTTCTTGTTACATTTCAGCGAACCATTTAAATAAAAGGTTTGCAAAATTATTTAAAAACTCTCTATAACTCTCTATAAAAACTACTAACTCTAGTCCTATATCCCACAAGTTAATATAACCGGCAATATTAATATGGCAACCGAAAATAAGCAAAGTGTTTGATAACTTACAGTTCCCAAGTGCCCTCCAGTTAAATAGTGTTTTAAACTCTAATCTAATAACTAACAATATTACAGATAAATACATGTATAGAGTTAATCAAGTTTAGGGTAAAAATAACCAAATTTCATGATGAAAACTAAAAAATAACTTGAGACAGTAAAACTAACCAGTTTTTATTATATAGCTCCACTTTACAACAACTTTCTAGGTTACGTTTTAGTACAGCATTTCATTCTGAAGTTAAAGTGCAGTCCCATGTTGTTCTGTTATGGCTGGAATAATGTAATTACAAAATGTGCATGTTAAACTTCATACCTTCGCAAATCTTTCTCTTACTTAAGTTCGTGACGAAAGTCGTAAATGTAAATTTTTCAATGAAAGGACCGCGGTGTAGAAGTTATGTCTTATTTATGCAAACGTGCAGTGGTCTTGTGGTATCCAGGCCATGCACGAACTTAAGCTTTTACCTGGTTTACAGTTCTTCAACACAATTTAAATGTTAAAATACTTCATTTCCGTAAGTAACTATAAACACTTTAGTTTGTTTTTAGAGTTTATAAGAAGTTGTATTTTAAACTTTTCGGCGATGAATAAATCAATCGTATTTGTGCAGTGACCGTTTTAAATACTCGTATAACATGAACGTAAATGTAAGTTAGATCTAGTCGGCTGCATGTAACATAGCACCCATTTAAAACTAAATTTACTATGTAACATTAGAAAGCGTACAAAATAACTTCTACTTTTTTGGAAAATTATTTTACTCTTCAAACGACAGATATCTAAATTATATAAAAACTTAAAAATAGGAATGCGTATTGTCAAGAAAAGATCAAACTGAACAAACTTTAACATTAAGTCAAGTAAGTCTTCTCTTACTTGTAGAGTTAAGAAAGAGAGTTTTCTATTATATAGAGGTTGAATTTAAATTTAATACATTATTGTTTATTCCACTATGCCTTTTGTATGTGGTTATCAAGAATTGTGTCGTATTTGGGCAATATCTTTAAATAACAGGCAGAGCTACTTAAATATCGATCATAACAGCTTGTGTAATCTCGAATACTCAGAACTTAATGAACTTAGTTAATCTCCAGTCCGAGTTAAGGTGCGTCATTGAAAGGTGCGAGAAAAGAGCTTTGATGAGTGGTTTAAAGGGATTTATATCATTTCCAATCGTTCGTTTTTAGCTATTGGTGTACAGTGTGTTTAGATTTTCATGTCTTTTACTGCTATTGGTTTATTAATTTAGGTTCCGAATATATTGTACTAGTTGTTAGAACATGTTACATTAATAATGTTATGCTATGCTTAATAACGAGAGGATCTCCTTACCTTTTAAATCTATCTGTAGTTTTATAACCCCACATACTGTTAGGGGATTGACCTTTGCTTTTAAGCAATAAAAACCAGCATAAAAGGTTTTCAACGATCTGCAGTTGCATTACTTTACATGAAACATAAAATTACATGAGTGGAATGAGCTGTTCTTCAAAAACCACTCCGTAATTAGCGAGTCTATAAAATAATAAAAACTTAAATTAAATAAGATGAATCCACAGAACAAAATTGGATGGAATGTTATAAATAACCGGATGTGGGCTAGATTGTAGCCGGAAATTGTGTATCACCAACCGGAAGTACGTGTGTTCGACTCAGTGGCTCGACAGTGCTTGTGAACGAATAACTCTATCGTAGGTTTGAACAGGAAAATAGATTAAATTGTGTTTCGTTATTTAACTAATCAAATATTGATTGGGTTCATTAGAGACTCTTAAAAATTAAGTACTATTAGTTTCAAGTGACGCTTATTAACATAAGTCATATTTTGTGAATAGTGGCTATTGTGTTATTAGTGACGTTGTTGATTCTATAAAATCAAACATGGGTAAAAAATCTCTACTTTAACCTTGTCTTAACATTATATTGAAAGCTTTGCCGTTTATTCGCTAATTAGATGTAATACCGAAGATTCTAAGTGATGAAATAGCCACTATTTTAAAATGGTATGTATTCCCAAAATGGTCTGATAATGGTTCAGTATAGTTTGGTTTCCAAACCTTTGAGTGTGAGAAATAATTTGAAAAGAACAACAAAATAAATTGTCGGATATCTAGTTACAAAGGGTTTTGAGAAAGATGTATTCTCGATTTTTTTATTTTGACACGATAAACCTAACTGTAAAATGTATAATACACCTTTGTGAACACTCTGTATAAAGGTTCGTTACTCAGTTTAATACATGTTTAGTTTGTTAAAAGGTACTCGCCGTTTGAAAACGAAATTTAATGGAATACCAACTTTTACAATGTGGTTAAAATGAGTAAAAATGCAGTGGATAATTAACGTCTGGTAGCAGAGTTTCTGAGAGCAAACTGAACAACTTCTTGGTGATGTGGTAAGCAACTTGATGCGGCAACTTGACTTTGTGCATTTTCTAAGTAAAGACAACAAACCAAGTTAAACCCCATTTGATTTTATACTCAAACAAGTAGTTCTTTAAACAGCAATTAATTCTTTCGGCTTATTTATTCTTAATACAATCCGAACTCACACACTTGCCTTACCCATTTGGAAGAGTCGAAAAATAATTTCAAACTAAACAAAAGCCATTAAACCAAAACTAGACAACGTTATAGCAGTACTTACGTCACCTTGAACAAAAATTAAATAATATGTATGTCTTTAAATGTTGTTAAGTCCTTTTACTTGTTTTATTTTCAATCCCTTTCCACTGGGATGAGCACATTGAAACTTGTTGTGCCTAAAAGTACAGCATTGATTACAAGCGCATGATATTGATTTGTGCTTTTTAACAGACAGTGCTGACCTTTTTCCCCAATTGTACTTGTTTATATTGGTCTCGAAAACCACAGCATTTGGTTACATTTATGTCACTGACATCGGACAAACTCTAGCATGTGGAGCCAAGCAGGCAGAAGGAAGGCAATAGTCGACAGCGTTCGCAACGCCATCTGTGCTTGGGCTGCCGCAACTATGTTGATTTTGCTCAACCATGTGGCATATACGCAGTGTCTGCCTACCATCTTTGGTAATATCTGCTACCAAACAAACAACTAAGCACACAGCTAAAATGCAACCCTTCAAAAAGTCGAGCTGAAATAGAAACCTTCCCTGCGGTAGGACAATTATTGTATGAGCCTACAATAAACGGATCTGTCTCATCGTCCTGGCTTAAAACTAGTCAAGTCTATCTATAATTAGTGTAACATCGGTGCCGTAAAAACTACAAACGTACAGATACTGAAGGACGAATTAAGACATATAATAATACCAGGAAGCACTAGTCAGGTAACATAGAACACGTGGCAAAGGGATATTCTCGTAGTTGGTGTTACCATTTCACTTCGTCCGTGTTCCTAGAAGGTAGCCTGTCAACGGAAGAGAGAACTTCTACCTCACATTGCAATAAGGAAAACTCTATGTTTCAACCTTGTCAAAGAACTGATATCGCTTGAGACGTCTGTTAATTTGACACGTGTTTTCTTGTATGGTTGTGAGCTACGAAATAGCTCAATATAATTATTTATATGATTATTCACAAATCCTTTGATTCTTTAATAATTGCAAAAATATCGCATCGTATTATTTTAGGCGGTAATGGTTAAAATGTTCTTGGGATAACCTTTATTAAAAACACTTAAAATGTTATCAATTATTGTAAAATCATAATTTCATAAACAATTTTAAATCCGTCATAACTAATTTTTATACTGGAAAAAATGATACTATGCATGTATCTCTCTTGGCCTTGCCTATCCGTCTTAGAAGTTAGTACACATGTTATGAGACCACCTTTTTTCGGTTTCGGCTACCCTCTGTAATACTTGTTATATTGTGTTTTTCTCTCTCGGCTTGCGGTCTTGGCTATTCGTTTCAGTACGGGTTGTTCCCATTAATCAAAAATATTTTGAACACATTATTTTATTATACGTGTATTCCAAAATAAACTTAAATTTAAAATACATTATCTTGTGCATGAAGTAATATTTTAATTGTTTCAACCTAAGTTAAGCTTTTAAAAATGAAAGAACGACATGTACGAGTATATGAAAACTAGACGACTCACTACTCTTAAATACCTATTTATTGCACGACAAAAAGCATTGACGGTTACATTACATCGTACTTATGAACCGCGTGGGGGCATTGTGTATTTTATGACTTTTCCTTATTCCTTGTTACCTACATGGATAATGAGGGCATCGGAGGATTATTAAGAATGTGCCATGAGGGAGTGATTTGTTCGATATTTTCTTCCAATATTTATATCATCACAAAGATTTTGTACTTAGTACTGATGCTCTTTTCAGTATGGATGTTTAAAGAATATAATTTAAGTAATTGAGTTATTAATGGAAGCTTTGACAGTACTTTTCAATTAAAGATAAATGTAATCCAAAGATTTACCAAAGTTCTTTTATCCTTGATATTGAAGATCCAGTTCTCAGAGATTCGAGAAAATCCGGACTTAGGTAAGAACTTGAAGCCGTCTTAAAAGTTTTTCAACAACTAGAAAAGACTTAGACATATTTGCTGCAAACAACGGACAATCAAAAAGTAGCGACGTGTTTGAAGGAGTTTGAATTAAATTTCACGAGTTATCATTATACTCGTACATCAAGCATTATGGTTTAGCTTGTACTGTGTGTTTAAAAGGTCCGACTTCATGTATTTAACGGCAAACAATAGAACATTCAAAACTACTATTTTAGTACTGTAACAAGTGAACTACTGGTTTTGATACTAATAGTTAGTAGCCAGAAGTTACTCAAGCCTATGGTTTACAAAGAGTCGGAACAAAGTCTTTAAAGAGAGCATACATACATTAGCTTATATGACATACCGCCGGTCATTAGAATAGCACAATTCCATAAAAATAGTTGTATTAATACAGTCACTGAACCCAAAATGGTTGGTGTTTTTAGGATTGGGTTCTTTAAACTAATAATCGCAACCATTACCATTATGGTTCACGTTACGGTCTTTGATTAAGTAACAAACATAACCTATGTTCTTCAAAACCCGTAGACAAATGGTTGAAGGGTTGGAAGGTACAGGCTAAGTTTTATATAAAATTAAGGACATAACTGGTGAGGATCGTGCTTCAAATCTGACCCATAACTATAACCTGTTTGTAAAGTGGTGGTTTTAGTCTATAAATCTAATGTTGAAGTTGGGGTTTACTTGTTGTCGTTTAAGGATTGTAGTCCAATCGGAAAGTTACGAGTATATGATATACTTAAATTTCAAGACAGGTTGAAATTATACGATTAACCGCTTCATAAGAGTACGGTTAAAAGTAAATGTAAATTTTGTCTTGTTTAACGAGGCGAAGTAAGGACTACAAAGTCCTTTCTAACACTCGACCTCGAACTTTACCTAGCGTCACCGTATAATCACATTACAAATTGTTAGTGGTGACTGCGGGGATCAAACCCGTGCCACCGGAGTGATGGGCTCTTGAGTCGCGCGCGATACCAAGCCGCCACGAGTCCGCTATGTTTTGCCAGAATCACTTCGTCTGTTACTCTACCATGAGAGTTTACTTTGAACTACGTAATTAACAAAATAAGACTTCATCCTCAAGTAAAAATAAGTTAGCATTTACTCATCTTGATACACAAGAGTTTGGTGTTATGTTATTGCTTAGTTTGTGGTTTTCGTCTTCAAACATTACAATTTTTCAATACGTAAAGTTGTACTAAAGAATTGTGTTTTCAGGTAAATGAATGGTTTACCAGCTGCCTGGTAAGTAGAACAGTTTTTCGTAATAAAGTTGACTACTAACATAATTGTAGAAAAGAGCCTATTTAAGTTCAATAATTTAAAATGTCCTAAGTACCTTGGGAAATAAGAACAGAAAATGTAATTTTCAAAGGGTACTTAGAAATTGTGTACTTAAGTATTCCTTGCTTCAATTAAAATTTTTTAAGTCAAGAAACAACTAGGTTTCAATTGTACGTCTTATATTTAGAAACAATAGAGCGAATTGGATTAAAACTAAAACTCAGTTTTATGATTGCGGTAAAGACATTTGTTCTCCAAGGCTCTTTTTATATCGATAAATCTACCTAATGTAGCATGAAATCGAATTTCTTTCGTTAGAGTTATCTTGGAATGGATACTGGCCTTTTCTTGATTGTATCATCAGTAAATTTATCTCAAACCTCGAACGTATAATCAAGTTATTATTTCATTACTTTCCGTGTCGTATTTTATTTCTTTTATTAATCGTTTCATTCTGCTTCAGTAGACTGAACTATGAGGGCAGAATATTAAAATAAATATAACACGATACGAAAACAAAGGCAAATAAAAAATCTGGTATTAACGGAAAATGTATTTTAGTACGTAAATGACTCTAAACTGAAATAGCTCAAAATTAAGTTGAAAATTTAGTATTGACTATAATAGTGTTTTTTGAAGACATACTTAACTCTTTCGAGGTTGAGTGGTAGAGAGGATTTTGTAGTCCTAACTTCGCCTCGTTAAACAAGACAAACTTTACCTTTTATCTTTTACTCTTTCATTTATTCGTAAATTAACTGAAAAAAGAATGGTTAACAATATAATTATGGAGGTCAGGTTTTAAGTATGATATAGGTCTAAAGCGGCTTAGATAGTCTAAGTGATCATCTGATGATACCCGCATCAACTCCCACCATCGTTTAGACATATCAGATCATCACCTGCGTGGTTCGGAAGTCACGTTGAACCGTTGTTCCTTGTATTTCCATTGGTAATTTGGCTATTAATTAATGACCCATTCTAAGGAGGAGTCGGCTTTAGTTTGTAACAAGACTACACCTCATAACCCATTACTACCACTCATCACACTCATCCTTCATCACATAATTGCCTTAAAATACCCTCATGAGAGTGATCGGAATCTCTAATAGTGATATAGTTTTATAGTGATTTCAGATAATTTTAAAAATTCTTTTGAGGAAGAAACTTACTTTGTTAAAAAAACTTATTGAAGAAGATAACCTTCTCTAATCTTTTAACGAGATACAATCTGTTGGCATGTTTTAAGGAACTAAACAACAAAAAATGCTTGTTGTGCATTTTGTATTAAAGTATGGATGCTCCGTTTCTTTGTAGCAAAACTCAATCTTACGAAGGAAACCACTCTTATTGAATATCCAAGTTTATAGCACATAAAATGACCCTTATCCTATAAGGTGATCCTTTGGAATAAATTCAGTGTTTAAATGTTGTACATTATTTTTGTTTACATACTAACATAAAATGAAAATCCAGCACTAATACTGTTCTGACCTTGATTTATTTTACCTATAATTAGCTATAGTGCATGTTAATCCGCTAACGACAATTAAAAAAACTATAGGACACTTATTATAAATATTATTCTAGAGAAATATCAAAGCTCCATTTTGATTTATTTTTGTAGCGCTTATCTGTAAATAATGTTTCCTTAGTTCTTAGCATGCATATCTAACCAAAAGAAATCTTTTCTATACATTATGGCTGTTAGTGTTCTAACAAAATCCAACAAAAATCATATTATGTTAAACGAGAATTTTACAAATACATATAAGTTATGGATCGTTCATTTTATGCATCATCGAAAACTTCTAATAATAACATAATACTTGCGTACAATATCGATTCAATTCCCCTTGAATGTCGCATGCGCCTATCAATACTTTGTAGTAAATCTTAGACTCTTACCAAGGTATGGCAGCTTATATTTAAGGTCACTTTTATGTCACATAAACTTTGATATTGAATACGCTTTACTTCCTTTGTAAGCTCCTTCCTTTGAAACGTTCTGCTGTAAAATGTATCTTGTTGGAGTGTGCTTATATAGATTCCATCTTTAACCTTTTTAAATCAATAAGTGGCTATCAAGTACTTTACATCTTGACTATTACCGTCTTTAAATTGGCGTTTTTCTTGACTCCCGCATTAAACTTATAAACCACATTGGTTATGAAATAAATATAAATTTTTGCAACCCTACAATAGTATATTCATCATGACAAAAAAGTCTCGTTCATAATTCAGCTCAAAAGTTTCCTTTTTATCCTCGCTCATTCAACGTATTCTATGAATCAGGCGATTAACTTAAGCTCTGATCTAAAGCTTCACTTTAGAGCTTAGGGATGAAATAAGTAGACACGTATACAAGGCAAATAACGCGGGTAGATAGAGGGACAAGGTGAATGTACGTAGGTGGCGTCTATCCGTATTTTCTAGAGAATATATGTACCTAGAAAACCTCAAATAAAACCTCAAAATCATAAAAAAACAATTTGATTTAGGTTAGTGAGGTGAGTGCTCTGAGTGAGGGGCACATGTGTGCTCCGAGATGGGAGAAATGTGGAGAAAGTGGCGTTAAGATTGATGACCGGTAAGCTCTCGTCTACTTTATCTCCAAATCTGACATTTCTAGCCCCGTCTTCTAACGAAGCAGAACCTCGCCTTAACTCGTGCAAACCTAGAGTGATTTCATAACGTATCTACAGAGTTCCTAGCCCCGTCTACACGAAGCAGAACCTGGTCTGTACTCGTGCGTACTCCAAAACTCCAAACGTCCATAACTTTAGATAAGGTCAACAACCTTTTGAAATCAAATTTGCGCATCCAATCCCACTTAAGTAGAGCTTTATTTTGATATCAAACTCGACACAGGCTTACTTTTAAGATTTCATCCCAACCCCTGGACGGGACGTCCCTCAGGCACTGGAAAACTAAAACTTTTTACGAATGCAAGGTTTCATTGGTCTACGTCTTCCTGATCAGAAAATATCGAAGCGTTTCCAGACCTTTTTTCCACATTGTATATGATTCTTAAAGTCGCAAAAGAAGACCTTGTCTTTTGTTTTGTCACATAAGCCCACCAATTCCGTGTAGGGATACTACAGCAATTTAACAGTTTGTTAAAAAGTAATCCCCTTTATAAAAGTGTTTTATTTTACTCTAAACCCCTAGGTTTTAACGAAAAATGCGACGTTTTAAAATTAAACTTTAACTACGACGGGGGTTAAACGTTTTAATCGGTGATCTTACACTATCTAGGAAGAGAACAAAATATTATTTGGTCTTGGAGCTGGTATAAGAAAGAAGACGAATCATTTATCTGAAAAGACATTATGTTATGAATGTACAAGGGTGGAATTTCATTCACATGGTTCATCCATCTTGTTTGATATATCAATAAAGAATCACAGCTGGTTCCCGTATGTGTGGTGAAGGAAAACAAAGAGAGTTAGGAATTGAAAAATCCTCTGACACATTTCGTTTAGTATATAGCCGTATAGCATTTTGAACTTCAAAATATTTTAAATGAAGGTTTCCATAGATGAGTATTTGTAAACTGTGATAAAAACTACTTGAGCTAAAAATCACACTGGTAAAATTCACAACAGTAAACATAAAAGTAATTCTAATAACTTAAAGTTCACTTGCTTACCTATACAAAATATTGTATACACAATTTTCACACTGATTTTTGTGGGTTACAACAAGTGTTGGTATTAACACAGAGGAAAACAGTTGAATAATACTATTAATTAACAGTTTTCGTATTACACATATCCTAGAGTATGTAGCTTGTAAAATAAAACTATTAATATAAAGCCAGATGTTGTTAATAACTATTAGAATTTTATAGGACATTACATGTTATATAGATTAAGAGTCCTTTAAAGCTAATGTAGAAAACAAATTAAATCAAACATCTGAATATTTGTATGCAGGTAAAGAATGGGAAGTGCTATGCTCATTTACCACACACTCCACTTAGGATCAAAATCATAACCTCGCTTTAATTTACACAAAAATCTTCCCTTTTCAACCAAGAGGTAAAATAACTTATCTGAGTACACAAAAGTGTTTAGATTTTAAATTGGGTTTCCCCAAATGAAATTGGTTTGCAGAAATACAAAAACGATGACGTGAGAGGTCGCCAATGGCGTGGACAGTGGCGAGGGTGAGAGCGGGGGGATGGAGCTCGGGGGGAGAGGACAGGGAAAAGCTTTAACGGTTATTGACAATATGAAGGATGAGAAAGAGAGAGTTTTCCGCGCCCCGTCCAATCTAACCCAGCTTGTTTGGAAATAATATCTCGGCTAACTTCACATCCTTTCCTTTCTGTCACCACTTATATTTCATTAGACAAAGTATAACCAACTCGGTTTTGACTTTGAAACAAAACTTATTACAGTTTTTACTATAAGAACAATTAGCACTCTTTGATTAGATGAAGCCTGTTATAGTAATTTGATTGTACATAACTAATATTGGTACATAAGAAAGCTACTGTTGCCTAATTTAAACAGAACACTTTGTTTAAACAAATCGACTTTCTAAGGTAACAATTTGGATCGTGTATTAATTAACACAATTCTCATATTTAAACCCTAATGGGTTTCGGAAGAGCGTTTGGAAAATCTTATCCTTGGAATACTACATTTTTCTTCTGTGATGATGTTTGTGTGACTGAATGTTTTCTAGATTATACCCAAAAGGTATTTGGTTGATTTCATTCAAACTCTGAAAGTGTGTTGCTATTCTAGTACTTCACGTGAGTTTGATAATAGGTTTTTAATTTAAAATTAATGGATGTCTTAGGATGTTTAAATTATTATTTGCTATAGTTTCTAATTCCTTCTTTTGACTTTTGGAGATTTTTTTCTACATACGTTCGGTTTTAATATGTATATTAACTTTGAACGCAAAAATGTTCAAACGTGCTTTAGCACTGTTATTTTTGTATTTGAATAACTTTGATGGCATAAACTATCCAACTCCATAAAATGGAACTTGATATTAACGTCAATAATGAATGGGTATCTTTGTTTTACTTAATTTTTACACGGTCTGCCACTAAAGCTTATATTTTAACATAAAACATCTTTCATCGTATATATTCTTTAAAATATAAAATACTTGCAAAATCCTTAATAGAAATCTTGATTAGCTTTCTTGATAATACAGTTAGAGATAAAGTGAGACTTAATCAAGAGAGCGTCTTTTATGGCCTAACTTGATTTGTATGAACAGTGGGTTCTAAGATCCACAAAAGCTCAAGTTCCAAACTGAGTAAATGTCATAAGTCCACACCAGTTGTTTACCCAATCCTTTCCTAGGGCGGTAAAACAGTATTTTCTCTATTTATTATCTTTAGATTTTTCGTTTTGTTTATAATTTAGAAATCATCCGTACTTAATGTAGAAACGTGTTGAGTGTTGACTTGATGATACTTCTGTTAATATCAGTCTAGCAACAGTGAATACACTTATTATAAAACTGCAACTGTTAAATCATTTTTAATAACAGTTATAATATTTGGTTATGTTTATATACGTAAGCGTAAGTTATATGCAATATCTTAGAGACGGTTTAGATATTGTTTAAGTGTCTTAAACCTATGAATGATGTTGGCATTTAAGCTAAAGTTTGATAACATACCATTTTCATGTTTTGTGTCAATCTTTTGTGAGCCATTTTGAAGTCCTTCCACAAATATTTAAAATCATAACTGTGGTGTTTTCAGAATTGTTTCATGTTTAGTTTTAGTGCCTATCAATGCATAAATATATATTAAATATAAATATATATGTCTATATATAAATACAAGCTCACAAATAAACCTTTAATAGCAGTAGTAATCAAATTTAAAACTGACGTAAATATTGAATCACAACTTTTACATGTGCAGTGTATTTTGGCCTTTCTCAGATATTGTACACTATGGCTATTGCCAAAGATATAACTTAGTTTTAATATTAAAATTACACATAAACAAGAGCAAGTCTACTAATTGGCTTATATTACGTTATTTTTATAACATAGTCATAGCCATAACAAACAAAAATAAACACTTATCAAATACTAGTTTTAATATTGTTGTAAATGGTTAAGCCTACAGCTTCACTCGTACTAGACGAGATCTACACTTCTACTAGTCTGCAATGAACAAATCTACTAGTCTACTAGTCTACAACTATAGTCGGCCCACTCTAAGCTCGAACACCAAGCCCTATGCCCAGACCCGTTTGGTGTTCTACCTTACAGTGAGCTGATTGTAGATTTCTTCACTCGTGGACCTGGTTAAGCTGCCACCTCAACCAGCATAAGAATTTATTACATTTTAATTACTATAAATAGTATTAGTGTTAGATTTACTTCGATATACAGGGTGTCTCATAAGTAAAGTGCCAGACTCTGGGAAAATATTATATGGGTCAAAATAAAGAGAAAATAAAGAATAACATTTTTTTTTTTTTTTTTTTCAAAAATGCTTAGTTAACCAAATATTTGCCATTTTATATTTTTCACTAATTATTTATTATCTCCCACACCACTTATCGGATTTGACTCAAACTTAGTATAAATTTGTAAGTAAGAACATTCATGGAAAAATTACCAGCATGATCTAACGTATAATCTTAAAATTGTGGCTATTGTTTGGTATTTTTAGGGCATTTTGGCGTTACGCCTTAAATAGCGAATAAACAACAGCTACAGTGGAAACCGTGGCAAACGTCAAGATAACAAGGTGGAAAGTTGTCTGTTTTCAGCCAGAGTTTCCCTTAAAGCTTCTTTGTTTCCCAATAATTTGTAATGATCTTGATGTCAATAGATAGGTAATAAAATTCACTACAAACGTTAATCTTTACATTTTTCGAGAAACTCACCATTCATTCGCTATTTAAAGTGTAACGTCAAATTTGCTCTAAAATTACCATAAAATAGACACCGTTTTTAAATGATAAGTTAGATCATCCTGGTAATTTTTTCCATAAATGGTCTTACTTAGATACAACCTTATGTTAAGTTTGAGTCAAATCTAATAAATGGTGTGGGAGATAATAAATAATTAGTGAAAAATAAAATGGCAAATATCTGGTTAACTAAGCGTTTTTGAAAAAAATTGTTTCTTGATTTTATCTTTATTTTGACTCATATATCCTTTTCCCAGAGTCTGGCACTTTACTTATGAGACGCCCTGTATAGTCTAGATTAGTGTTGTTTTTTAACCTTCTCAGGATTTAGTTTGAACTTGTACGTAACATGTATCTTCATCATTTGGTCAACTCTTAAAATTTTAAATGTTCAAAAGTGTGAGTTTACTTAGGCTAGATTAAGTATTGGTATTGTTGTTCATCAAAGTAAACTTTATTTTCATTACAAAGTGTTATTATGGAAATTCATGTAATGCACAATCGTATTGTAGGATATTTTAACAGTAATAGTTATTAAGCTGTATTGTAAGTTCTACTTTTGTTTTGTAGGTACTGTTAACCAGGTGTATTTTGACGAGTGCTATTATTTCAAGAACGAGTTACTATAGTAAAAAACATTAAAACGTATAGTGTGCTTACATAAAACAACTATTTTACTAGAAGTTACTCTGCCAAAATCTCATTTTCAAAAACACACCTACAGTTCCTTTAAAAGGCTAACGGACGGGTTTTGATGGGTCACAGCAAATACAACGTAAACGCCATCGAAGATAAACAGAATGAGGATTAGCCTAAAACATGTTGTCTCTTTTCATGAATCCCTTTTAAATAAACAAATCCTATAGAAAAACGAATCTACCACGATTTGACCTGTTATCATAAACAAGTTAACATAATATTATTAATGTGACTTCAGAATAGCGAACATTGTAACAGCTGATTGCGGGTACAAGACAACCCTAATCTTCCCACATTGTGAGGATTTGGGAAGGAGTTAGTTGCGAGGGAGGGAGATGAGGGGATGATTGATGAGTTTTCGACTTTCACCAAGTTTGCAACACCATGTTATGTAATTCAAACTAACCAAATAAATTTAATTGAAAACTTATGTATAGACTGAGGCAGCGTTTATAATCTAATTCAACGTTTAAATACAAGTTCTCCAAAACAATAAGCGTATGATACAAAATGCGCCTAAAAATATATACGTGCAAAAAATACATGTATATGTAATAAGTCAGTAATATATACTTAGAGTCTCCTGTTGATGGGGATGGGGGTGTTTTGAGCCACTATAACCTTATGAGCTTCTAAAGTTTTAAGTTTAAAACAACAATTGTGTGTACTTTCATTTAAATATCAACTAATACAACTTTCGACGTTATAATTGTCAAATATAATGTATTTAAAAGGGTTTTAAAACTATCATGACGTTTCTTTTATAAGTTAGCTACATTTATGAAACAGTTTTAGATTATGATCGTCATTTCAATCAAATGAACTAGTATAAATCATCACAATAGCTTTAACACAAAGTGAAGGCGTTAATTTAAAATGTACATCCAAAGTTATACCTAAATGGAATCAGACGACGTTTTATATTTTACAGTTCTACTTTGCTGAGTGTTGAGTTTTTACGTCAACTATTCTAACAAACCTAGCCTACTGGACGTTTTAGTGCCAACGAAGAAAAGTTGATTAATTTTACTCCCTGAGCTAACTCATTTTACGGGTTATTAAGTGCAGATCTTATATCACTAGATTTATGTAAGTTTACGTTTGTAGGTTATGTAAGAAGTAAGAGACGAACTGTATACATGATTCACGAGAGTAATTCAATGAGTAAAAGTTAAACTTTTAGTTTTACATGCTTTATTCCATATAGGTGAACCTTGACTAATTTAAACATATATTTCTGCTGACACACCTATCCCGTCGATATGTCAGTTTTGTATGCCTTCAGCAAAACCTCTAGCCCTTGACGTCCAAGTCAGTCCTGCACCACCTTTTTAACATCTTTATTGCTTTAAATCTTCTGCTTCTTAAGGCGTCTTTCATTGGTTGGTAATAAGCAAAGGTGTGATGTTACCAAAGCAGTCCTATAAAGAGTTTAGTAAGATTTTCCAGTTAAACTTATAAAAGCAATAATAGACAATTTGTCATTAGCATTACGCGGGAGGGTTATGTCTTGGAGAAAAGCATTCCCTTGATTTGCAAACCTAGTTTATTAATCAGTTCACTGGCTTCTCCTTGGCCTGTAAACTGTCCCTGTAAAGAACCTGGGCTTTCATGAAGGATAAGCGCTTTAATTCGAATTCCATCAAAGAAAGCATTTGACCCTCAACCGTTCAATGAAAAACCGGTACAGGAACGTTGAAAACCAATTAGTAAGCATAGGTTCTACCGATTACCGAAAAACATATTCCAGGCCTACACGCAGCTAAGCACTAGAGCGCCGCTTGCATGAGGAAATCTTGAATACTCTTTAGCTACAAATAGATTTTAGTGGCTGAACTCTTTAGCCACAGTTACAATACAGAATATTTCTGTTCTCGCCTGGTTCTGTGACTTGTAGGAGTCGCACTTGTTAGCTTGTGGGGTGAAGGGGATGATGATAGGGGTGGGGATTGATTGATGATTGTGACTCAGACTCCCAAACTCGACCCAAGACATACCCTTGCATAATCGTTACCTAATTGTCGTATTTACCTACCTCAGTTTTACATTTTCTGCAGTTACCTCCTAATTATGTTTGTATTTTCCTTTTATTTGAACCTTAAATCCGTATCAAAAGCTTCACATAAGATCTAGAGTGAATTTACTATTGATCTCTAAGTTAATATTACCTTATTAATGTTAAACTTAACTAAACGAATGGTTTAAAAACCAATATGCACAGCTATGGAGCACCTTTACATTAGTTTGTATTTCTTATAAGAGAGACTTTCTGGACATTCGTATAAAGATTTACCACTATAATTTTTTAGCAATCAGTTGTATTATTTACTCTTATATTCGAGTAAACATAACATAGATGGTTAAATCCACTCAGAGCAACGCAGTGGGATCCGAAACTGGTAAGTGGTGTTACAGAAACACTTAACTGACAGAAACTTTCAGGTGCAAACAAACAAACATTGTTTGTTGTTCCACTTAAACCCACTGCACTACACCGCAAACTGGTTCAAGAGGCTAACTGAGTTCCTGTACTTTTTGGACAAGAGCAGCGCTATTATATAGCATGGAATATATTCGTTATAAATTCTCAACTGAGTGCCGTTAAACGTTCACAACAATCAATTTATGTACAATATGTACTTTTAAAAGTATTAAAAGTTGTTTAGAAACAAGCTGTAACAATAATTTAGATGCCAAACAACTGGACAAACCATAACATAGGGTAGGTGAGTTCGTTGATAATACAACCAAGCATGTTTTTAGGATAAGGCTAACTTAAGTATTTTTATAATTAATATAAAACTATAATTTGGCTAATCCCAGTACCAGAAGTTTCATCATTTGAAATTATTTGTGAAAATGAGCTGTATTGTAGTAATGTTGTCCACAAACTTCCTTTAGAAGTTAGAGCTACACTGTCAGATCTTGCTATTTTCAAAAATAAACTTAAAACCCACTTGCTGACTATGGCTCCTTACTCTGTAGCTGAATTTACTGAAGGAGTTTAAATTTCATTTATAAGCTACTGTATATACCTTTTGTAAAATCATTTTAATATACTAGAACTCTCACTTCCTTATCAGTGGTTAATAACCATAGCACATTAATCAAAATGCTGTAATTCATTCATTCATTTCACCACTTTTTGTATCAACTTCACCTTTTTGTCAACACAATAATTATGTATTTTTAATTGACAAATAAATTAAATTAAACTATTTACATTAGGCATTAGCTTTTGTGTTGTTGTTGTGGTCTGTAGATGAGAACATTGTTCTCGAAAAGTCTCACCAGCTATAAAAGTTTTATTTTATTGGATCATTTGTATTTATTTCAAGTTGAAAATTAAAAATCCAATAAGGAGTTCTTCTAGATGTATTAAAACAATGTTTTGAACAGTTCAAAACATGATAAGGTTGAGACACCCGTACGGATAATTCGAAGGTAAAACGGGAAAGGGTAATAGTTTGGTTTCAATTCTTAAATGGTTTCAACCGTAGAAATCGAGGACACCTTTAAAATCATTAAGAATGCTTAAAAGCGGTACTTTTTATCATAGACCGAGCCATTTTTGAGAGGTGCTCTTTGGCATATTGTGGATTATTATGCAATGGGCAGTTGTGGAAAGTTATATTTGTGTGAAGGGAAAACATGTAGTGTGCTCTATAGCGCCTTCACTGCTGAGAACGCTAGAGCCGCAGTACACGTATGTACCTAGATCACCCGCCGCGCCGTGCCTCTATACCTGCTCGTTAATTGATACATGTAAAATGTAATATCATCCTCTAGATATTCTGTTCACTTATTATTATGCAGCAACTTAAAGAGAAAGTATAATTTGTGCAAAGTGACTACACCTAAAAGTTAACTTACATGTTTGTCGTATATCCAGTAAGTAAACATTTAATTATGTAATTTAATTTACTAAGGGTGCAATTGCAAAGTGTGGTCTAGTTGTAAATCTTAAAATTAAAGTGGTTAACTTTTGCAAAACATGCTTTCTGTTCAGTAGTTGTATAAACTGCTAAAACAAATATTTAAACTTAGAGCTTTATACGATTAGATGTTGTGTAGATGCGTTTCAGGATTCAATAAATTGTAATGTAATTATGGTTTTATTATTAACGTGCTTCGTTCAGGATAAATAAATAGTGTTCATAATGGTAACACAATGGTATCTATGTCATTCTGTATGTGTATGAACAATCTTTGTTTGTAGTTAGTCCTCGAGGTAATACATTTTTTGAAGATGCAATTACGTTTGATCGGTTTATTAATTTATTTTTATTTATTTATTTGTACAATTTTTACATCACATCATCTTTGTCCCTCTTAATTGTGCATAACTTATCCGTACATCCACTTTAAATCAAATTGTACCAATGAAGGTTCGATCAATACTTCGATTTCCACATCTTTTAAAGACTTGTGTGTTCTACATAATTTTTATGTTGAACGATTCAACGTGTCTGACAGAGTAGAAACTATTCATAAAAAGATTCGTAATTCAAACCACTCCAACAATGTAAACTACTGAATGTTGAGACAAACTGCTGAGATGAATTGGAAACTTGAAAGTAGTGATAAATGAGTTTGAAACTTCGTTTACGATTTCGAAGTTTGGGTCTAACTTTTCAGATGAATAATTGATCCAACTATGGAACTGTACGTTTAGTTTGTTTATTCCTGATATTACGTTATTTATTCTATTTAGGCTGCGTACAGGTGGAAAATGTCCCTAAAACGTTATTTATGTTGCTTTAGGTTAGGGTGGGTTATTACTCCGGAATAAATAATTATAATTATCTACAGAACGATAAATAACTCGACCTACAAAATCGAATGTTTTCATTTTAGACCCCCTTCCTAAAAACTATAAAATTACATTACAATAGTTTTAAATGCACGTCATGCCAACAGACTGATGTTAAACTCTGACCGGGGAAAACCAGATTAACATCAACTTCTGCTCACGGTACAACAGACTGATGTTACATAAACCCTTCAACGTTCTACAGAGTTACTACATTAAAAAAACTAATCGAATGAAATCCATGTTTTATGAGTACGTTGAAAGTTCCGCGTACATTTGCCACATGGTGTTTGTTTATTTCCATGGAGTTTAGTGATTATTCAGGCTAAATCGTAATATTTTGGCGTCTGTACTGTGAAGTGTGAAGTGAGCATTAGATAGGCCTAGATGTGAGGGATGAGTTTAATCATATGCAGTATCGTCCCTAAAAGTGCTATTTACGAGTATAATGTGCAAAAATTATAAATCAAAGAATTAATTCAAAAACGTGGTTATGTGTGCGTAAAAATTTGTTTTGAACAGCTTACACATCTGTAAAATTAACAGTTTTGATTACTGATATTCATATTTAAGTACGATCATCGCTTGAAAAAGTAAAAGTGTAGCTCTCCACCAGACAAATAAATACACGAATAATGAATTGATGACTTTAGTTACATAATATTCAACCACAGTGCTTAAGGGATGCATAATAATGCAAAAATTAAATGTATGAATCGTTTTAAAAATTATCACTAGTTGACACATTTCTCAGAGCGATAGAAAGCAGAATGGTAAATTAAGAGTTACAAAGTTTACTAACAAGGCAAACTTCCCTCAGGGCTGTTTCTTACTCTAGAAGTCATATTTAGTTAGAAGTAGACACTGTTAACGAAGAGTGACTACACATTGAGTATGTATGACTTAGACTTGAGCAGGGGAATGAACCTGATTTACAAGCTGCTACATTATATAGGCAAGACGGGCTGTCAGCAACACAAGTGACTGTAATTATCTCAGCAGCACCTGTTGGTCTATCAAGTCTAATATACAACCTAACATTGCCTTTTAAGCATAAGGTCCAACTCAATCTAACCTATGCAAAGCTCTTAGCTTGTGTCATTATATCACTGTTTGAGATGCTGACCACTCTCATGAGGGTATTTTAATGCAAATATGTGGTGAAGGATGAGTGTGATGAGTGGTAGTAATGAGTTAGAGGTGTAGTCTTGTTACAAACTAAGGCCGACTCTTCCTTAGAATGAGCCATTAATTAATGCCCAATGACCAATGAAAGGACCAACGGCTTAACGTAACTTCCGAACCACGCAGGTGATGGTCTGATATGTCTAAACGATGGTGGGAGTTGATGCGGGTATCATCAGATGATCACTGTGACTATCTGAGCCGCTTTAGACCTATATCATCCTCAAAACCTGCATGAAGCTGGAATATAGGACCACGCCACGAGTCCTGTCAATATAATATTGACAGTTCCTTTACATTTGATCGGTGAAGAGAAGTAAGAAGGGGTAATAAGAAGAGGAGTATTTCGAGAAATAGGACAGTGTGAAAAGGTAAAACGAATATGAAGAGGCTATACAATTAAGTACCATTAGTTGGATAAACTATGTCGCTTCTTTTACTTTTAGTATTTATACTGTTATAGATATCCACTACACAGTATAATAATTCTTAGGAAGCCAACTACAGCGTAAGCGTCAAGCCCGGTTTTGTTGAAATACTCGTAAAGGTCCATTTCGTTGTATGACCCAAACATGTTTTATATTACAAAACTATTGGTTACATTTATTACGAACTACTTTTAATCAATAACATCAACACATTTTAAACTTATTTTTTTGTAAAATTGTGTTAGTTCTATGAAAAGAATACGTTTCAAAAGTCAGCCTCATCAGAGACATATTTTCGGCTCAAAAGACATAATGCATAATACAAAATACATTAGAGACATAATATACTCAATGACAAAGTGGGTAAATCCATTTGTATGCAGGGAATTCGCACTATCAATGTTGGTACCAATGGCGAATCCACTCCCGTGGTTGCCAACCTGGCCTTACGTGTGCAGATTTCCAAGTGAAAACATCTACGTGAAGTGTTCAGCCTCTACGTCAATACATTCACTTTCTTCACATGTTCGTCAACATAAAACAGTGACCTTAAGTTGTTATAAATAGTTGCTGCGGTATAAATCAAATAAATGTATACTTGTACAGTAACCTTATAGCGCATTTGTAGGCTGTTATAACGTTGTTTCGTAATTTAATAATTTGACTGAAATATTATAGTATCTGAGGTTTAAATACTATTAAGGTTGTTTTCTATCGTGTTAATAAAAAATATAATAATATGTTTATGTTTATTGTCACATTGTTTACGAAATAAATTGTTTCTATGACAAGACGAAAAGAAAAAATGAAAGTTAAAAGAAACAACAAAAACAAAACAATTTCAACAACAAAATCAATATAATAATAGTAATATTATAATGGTATAATAGTTTAATATAAAAATAGTAAAAAACAATAACTCATGTTATTTGGTGATGGGTTACTGATCAGCTTGCACTGACTAATTTTAGGGTAGCTCATTTCTAAATGTTTTGTGTTATGTTAAGGCTACTTTTCAACTGAAGACGGAATTAGATTCAATATCCTGAAACCTCGTGTTTAATAGAAAACGTCCAACATAATATTTCATTTTTCAATCTCAGAAATGCGACCATCGTTAACAACAAACCTCAAACAAAGAATCACCAGATCATTTCGATGTTTCACACATTTATATGCCTGTTACTGCAATGAAATTGAGCAAAGTAAAACTTGCGTTTTAATTGAAAGCGTAACAAAAACATTTAAATATCAAGACTTAGTTAGTGTTTAAATTAAACGTGTATCTTAAACTATTTGTATACGGTTAAAGTAAACTGATTTGTTTATTAGTATTTATTTATTTGCAACGGTTTAGGTCAATATGCGCATGACAATCTTTTTACGAGCCCATTATCAAAATAATAAATTTTATAATGGGCTCAGTCCTGAAACTAGTCGTGTGATAAAAATTGTATTCAGGGTACTTCATCGTTAACTTCTTTATTAGTATTGAACTATAGAACAATAACATACAAACGTGCAGTATAACTATGCAGTAAATACTATTTTCTATTTTAACTCTCGTTTTTTGTTAAATCATTAACCATCTGTTGGTTACGTAAACAGTTGGTTATCACAGTGTAAACGTAACTATCAAACGAAATTTAAACAATATTCTCAACGATCATGATTGCTGATCGAAATCATTAAATCTTCTTTAGACGATGAGACATTGTTCAGAAGACGAAATGTGCACTAGGCGCGTCGACGGGGTAAGAAAAGGAGAAGAAGAGGTGTCAGTAGACATTTGCATGTGATTATGCTAACGCCGAGAAGTAGGCCTTACATTATCTAGAGTACCCACTGGGCTGTCAGTCTGCTGATTTACTTAAACTTTAAATAATGGCGTTATGTTCAAGCTGACACTTCTCCGATCCTCGAAGAAATAGTGTAAAAACGTTCTAAGCTATTCTTAGCGAGTTTCAAACCACAAAAATAAAACTTGAGTTTTGCTACTTTTGGAAGAAGTATTGAAAATCCTTATCAAACTGTTGCTTGTATCTGTTTCAACGTGTATGGTGTTGGTGATTGATCAATTACCAAATACTAGTCTTTACATTGGTAAAGATTCATAACCAAAACTTTAAGGAAATAGCTCTTGTACACAGCTAAGTACCACCCGTCGATGTGTTAGGTTTTCCATGGACCGAAGATGTATTGTAGTGTGAGGATAGATGTGAACGATGCCAGGTGAATGTGCTCTGGGAAGGAGAGGAAGAGCGTAAGAACGATTTATCAAGCCTTTCAACCCGCTCTGACCAGTCACTTGCTAGGCAAACCTTGACAATAATTTGCAACACGATGAAATAAGGTTAGCAGTTCACAATAAAGTACCATACTAAAATATAATATCATACTTTTTTTACATTTCATAGTTGGAATTATATTTTGACTATATAATTACATACTCTTTGATAAATAATTGATTTCAAATAAAAAGCACTGACTAATGAACTAATCAAGATATTTAGAGATACTTAAAGTGACTAATGAAGCACTGGTACTAATTTTATTGAAAAGGGCATAGTAAATTCTGAAACGTGGGGCTTGCTAACTGTTTAGTCAATTGAATATTTGTAAATTGTTCTGAACAGATGTACAATCAACTTTAATAAACCGCATTATTTAACCACTAGGTACTAAAGCCTTTTTGATACGAGCTCAAGTTTAACGTCTGGGAATCAAAAAGGGACTTTTGAGTTGAATGACGAATGATACTTTTCGTCATGATGCAGATACAATACCAATACGGTAAATGTATCTATTAAATTGTATTTTAATTTTAACTAGTTGAAATTTAACTACTCTTTTACACCCAATAGTCTTGAATTGTAAGTTTACTTGAAGAAACAGATGTGGTTACGCTGTTCATCTTGACCTATAAGGTCAGTTCAATTTGGAATCTATTATTCTCAGATAATATGCTAAACCCCATTAGCATCGGTGAGAGTTAGTTATAGACCATTAGCTATAACCCATTAGTTATAGAATAGTTCAAAAACTGGGACTCGCGGCGTGGTACAGCTTCATGGGGGTCAGGGTTTGGGGATGATATAGGTCTAAAGCGGCTCAGATAGTCTCAGTGATCATCTGATGATACCCCCACCAACTCCAACCACCGTTTAGACATATCAGACCATCACCTGTGTGGTTCGGAAGGGACGTTAGCCGTTGGTCCTTGTATTTCCATTGGTCATTGGGCATTATTAATTAATGACCCATTCTAAGGAAGAGTCGGTCTTTAGTTTTAACAAGACTACACCTCATAACTCATTACTACCACTCATCACACTCATCCTTCACCACATATTTGCCTTAAAAATACCCTCATGAGAGTGGTCGGCATCTCAAATAGTGATTTAGTGAATTTTCGACGGTTGACTTCTTTACAATAGATTAATCATGACGATTTGACAAATTGATTGGAACAGCTGATGCCCTTGCCATATAAAGATCATTAAAACAAGATTTTTCTCCCCAGGAGAAAAAAGATCGTTTAAAGCTTTAAATCGCTGATAATGAAAGAACAACTTGAGGTGTGTGTCTGAAGCACCTGTTCTTACAGCAAAATGACGAAAAGTACATTTCACAGGAAATAACACGATTTTATTTACGTACGATCCTGAACCCAAGGAATGTTTCCAGTTGAGGAAGAATTGTTGTTTGTCCACGCTCGGTTTTGGCTCGTTTACCTGGCACATTTTCCTCTTGTCGTTTAAAACTTGGCTAACTTCAGACTTATTCTCCAAACTAAGCAACAATCAAGATTACACTTAAGATTACTGCTTTGGATGACTTTTTGGGACTATTATTTTAAAGGTGCAGGCATGATGGTATTTTACTTGTATATAATTCCTTGAATTGAGTTCTAAACTATCAAATAGTACAAAATAATGGTTAACTTGTCGTTTATATTGCTTACAACAATTATTATGCATATAATATTAATTTACTGACTTTCAAACGGTAGAATTGATTAAAATACGTAAGACCTAGTTTCTGCAAGAGTATTATCGCTTAAATACAGGGTCAGGCAAAGGTGTGGACTTTTAACCAGTTTTTCCAGCGCAACTGAACTCGGTAGACTTTATTAGATTAAACAAAAGTTGCTTTTAATGCATACTGACGCTTTGCCCCAGTTTTCGGGGATTGTTGCCCCATATTTTTATTGGGAAATCATCGAGTGACACCTCATTTTGAAGGTCTATAAAATGTTGATTAATGCTGAAAATTAGAAGCATCTATCTATCTTAACCCAGAAAGAAATTGCGTCGATTTAAGTTACTCAGCTTTTTATTAGGCGAAAGCGTCTTTATAACCTTTTAACCAGTTTTTTCAACGCAACTGTACTCAATACATCTTATTAAAGTTAACAAAGGTATTTTATAACGCATACTGACACTTCGACCCAGTTTTCAAAATGGAGGGTTGGGGGGGCAACCCAATAGTTTTCATAAGGAAACCCCATCGAGTGGCACCTCATTTTAAAGGTCTTAGAAAATACTGATGAATGCTAAAAAACTAGAAGTCTCTATCTTAGTCCAGAAAGAAATGGCGCCAATTTAAATCATACAAAATCTTTTAAGGCAAAAGTGTACAAAGAAACAAACCTGTGTACAATGAAAAACTACATAAAGTCTCTAGCAGTTTTACCACAAGAATCACAATTATCCTTCTTTTAGAAAACTGGCCTGGACTATTTACATAAGTTATGGAGCAATTACATTGATCTACTTTAGTAGCTACTGTTGGTTAGATGTGAGAATTACGTGGCTTGTCAACATTAATTATCACTAAACAAATCAGCTGGTTCAATGTTGATATGCCGCAAACTTCACATTAATTATGCAACTATTTACAGCTACCGAAACAGACCAGTGAGGCTCTCCCCTTTAGGTACTTAGTCGTATAAAGTACTCAGTGTTCGATCTTTCCATGTGTAACATAAAACACAAAGTAGCAGCTTGTGTATACAAAAACAAGTTTTAGTTTTGACTTATCTGTTATTTTGTTGACAGGTAGGACTCAGTTGAATTATCACACACTTTGGCAGTTGATTTAGCACCTAATCAGGAGAAATTTTCTGAAATTTTCCACTACAGTGTTGAATGTTGACTGGGACTCGTGGCGTGGTCCTGTAATCCAGCTTCATGGAGGTCAGGTTTGAGGATGATATAGGTCTAAAGCGGCTCAGATAGTCTCTATGATCATCTGATGATACCCGCATCAACTACCACCATCGTTAAGACATATCAGACCATCACCTGCGTGGTTCGGAAGTCACGTTAGCCGTTGGTCCTTGTATTTCCATTGGTCATCGGGCTATTAATTAATGACCCAGTCGGTCTTAGTTTGTAACAAGACTACACCTCATACTCATTACTACCACTCATCACACTCATCCTTCACCACATATTTGCCTTAAAATACCCTCATGAGAGTGGTCGGCATCTCAAATAGTGAATTAGTGAATATAGCTACATTTATCCGAATTCTTTTAAAATTATTCTTACCTTTAGGTTTTATGTAGATCCTACTATGCAGTTGTTTATTTCAGATGCGCATTTCGTAGCAGTTATGCTATATCATCAGTAAAGGTCTGTCTATTTACATAACAAAAATAAAACTTACCTAAACACTACACAGTCACTTCAATATTTACACTCGCACTCGTTCACGGGTCGAGGTCTTCGAGTTTGGGGGCGGTAGCAAAACATCATCGGCCGAGCCCGGGTTAATTTGCAGTGCATCGCTTTTGCGTGCATCTTTGGTCCTCAGGCTGGTTTCGGAACAATTACTTGATAGCAGATGTTCACTATAGTATCCAGAGACTTGCATGGCTTAAATCAAGCAATTTGGGAGAAATCAAACCCCTTGTCTCAAGCTATGTTGAGCGCTGTTATGGTGAATTTTCAAACAAACTTCAAAGGCTAAGATTCGCCTTTGCACATAACATAATTAACTTTTGCCGGGGTTTTATTTAAATAACACAAGTAAACCCAGTCAGTAAAGCAAAACACTCGTAAGGTCGTCGACATTTCTCATTTACAAATTAAAAAAGACGTTTCCAGTTACCAAAGGGTCGAATGTTCGACAGTATAGAAAGTGAAAGAGAGGTTTTATTGTTGGGAATGTTGGCAGCAACATGTGTCTACAGATAGGGCTACAAATCAGAGCCGACATGTCGAGTTGTTTACAATGGCAGACTGTTGACAAAGCCAGCCTATATTCTGAATATTGTAGCTGTGGCTGGAATCTGACAATACAAGTATCTCAGATGTACATAGACTAAACATGTATAAAACCCGTTCAAGTTTTGATTAGCTGAAAAGAATGTCGTGAGTCTGTGACGAATACGTTGACGGTTTATAATTGTTTACTAGAACGCTGAGCTAGTGGATCCAAATTAAATTCTTTGTTGTATAACACTAACACAAATTACAATAATTGAACTTTACAGAGCTTCTAATAGGATGATTCTTTTCTTTTATAATGACGTTACTAAAATTTCCTTTTTCAACTTCAATGTAAATCAGATTTGCCCCAAAATCGCCCCAATTTGTTTAAATACTAGGTTTTTGTCATGTACAAGTGTTTTCTTGATCCTTGTCATGAAGTGTTCTTCAATTCCATTACTTCCCATTAGGTGTTCTAATTACAATTTTTAATTGCTTAATTGAGATTTCAAAGATAGTTCAGGTCTTATCTCTCTATCTCTAAAAAAACCTTATACATAACCACTATTGTGTTTCAAAAATAATACTAGTTCATACTAGTTTGTCACTTATTCTAATCATACGCTGCATCAAGTAACCAAAAAAGTAAAACACACATACTATTTTGAAATCAAAAATTAGGTTTCACCATGAGTTCTCCAGAGGTAGTCAATTCTTTCTTAAATCGCAATCGATTGAAATTAACCCTTGAATAACCTCTCAAAACGTAGGGATTAAGACATCCACAGAGTTTTAGGCCTTCAGGCAATACGTTTCATCGGAAATGAGTTTCTGAAACTTTGACAGTTGGTGGAATGTATTGCTTCCTCTTGGAATTCTACGAACTGATACACGACAAATACCAAATAATATTGCTTGAATGGTTATACTGTATTGAGCTATTGTCGATCTTTGAAAGGTTCCTTTACATTATAATGCAGTTGGTTATTAAATAGCCTAGAAGTTTGAGTTAACGTTACTTTTTGTATCTGTTGTCAGTCACATTGGCTGAAAAGCGTGCTCATTTTTTATTTTTCTTTGAATTAAATGTCGTAAATAGTTTTCCCACTCAATTTTCCCTTCGTTCCTTCAGAACAGACAAGTATTGTGAGATACGTTTACTATGAGTACTTATTAAATTCGTCTCGAATCTTATACCACTGAGTCTATGGTACATTCTATATACATATTAGCATAATGTGTTTAACAATAATTGTACAACAGTTAAGAAGAGTTGAAAAATTATAAGAATTCAATGGTGACAAATATGGTATCCTAGTATGATTTCTATAAAGTTACGTATGGTTACACTAGACAAATTTAAATCAAATATTTTCAAAACTCGTTGTGTTTTTTAAACCCTCCTAACAGTGTAAAAATTTAAATTAAGTAGGACAAACTAAATCCTAACAGGAGTGGTTACTTATATCCAAATTTTATTTTTTGATGTTTAAAAACCACTTGTGCCAAATTTTATTTGTTTAAAACTTTATATCTCACTTTGTAATGAAATCCTTGCAATGTATTACCAAAGACAACAATCGTTAGACCTTATTATGGTTAAATTGATATAGCAGCTTATCTTTAAGATTTACTATCGAACATTTCGTACGCTACCTAATTCAGGATACGTTTTCTTTTAAACAAATTTACCGCGACATTGTACGCAATACAAATCTTATTGGGCTGATATCGAAAAAGTTATTGGTTATGAACTCTTGCCACGTGTCACCTGTCACTCAAAACCAGTCACAAACTTTTAATTAAAATTCTTTCCTCAGTTTCATGTAACATTTTTATATTTATTCGCACCCCAGCTGCTGCCCTTTTATTTTAGCCAACCAGACTTCAATACGAGTATGTTGAAGTCCTGATCAGTAGATATAAAATATTGTCACAGTTTACCATCTTTTACAGCCGCGCAATAAATGAGTCTTACACAATGGGTAAAATTAATTGTAATACCAACAATGGTGTTTATCAATTTTGCTGTAGGACTTGACCTAATTACTGCAGTGGCCAAACTATTACTCCGTTGCATATTGGCATGAACAAAAAAAGATGTGACACAAACTAATAATGTGTGAGTCCCTTACGCGTATACTCTTTAGGTTCTGTGTGTTTTGTCTATGTGTGTTATAGCATTTATGTTCTCCATATGCGTGTTCTGTTATGTTGTAAGAGTTGTGTACTTTTTGTTCGCTCAAAAACTGTAGAAAAATGTCCTTAATAACATTTTAACCTAAGAAGTTGTACCACCGTCAACAACAAACCTCTTACTTCCAGCTTTCTAATTCCAAACCTAATCTAGTCAACCTAGTTCAATTAACCTTGATTCTTTTTCTAATCATTTTTAACGTAAGTTTTATAAACAGGGCAACTCTTACGAATAAAACATGATCACTTATAAAAATTGCATTACTAGTGTTCAGTACAACTCTTGGAAAATGCTTTTCAAATAACTTGTGAGACGTTTAAGAGATGGGTTCTGTCACATGTCGTGAAATCTTATGAATTCTGAACATGACATTGTCAAGTATGAAGGAACACAAGTAAACTTTGCTAAATTAACATTTGATCTTCTATTGTGTGACATTTCAACTTTGCGTAAATAATAGCTTTAAACGACACTTTGCCTCTTCTAGATTTTCTATATTATATTAGTATCTATATTATTATATAATTATTCTATATTGTCTATATTAATTTGGCGCTAAAACCACACACCGATAGCACAACTTTCTAGTTTTCATACTTTTAGACCACTATTAAAGTACTAAAAGCTAAACCTTTGTCGTTTCAAGCTGCTTCTATTCCTAAAATTAGGGAATAATTACTAAATGTATGTATTATACTCAAACCATTGGCCAAGATGTCCGTCAGTGACTATGATCATGTAACAAGTTACTAGGTTCAATGTGATTTTGTAATACGTATAAGAGCAGCAGACTTAATTAAGTTTATTAAGATACTCGTACGGTGGATTGGGGTAAAAGGTAGTGGATTAAGAAACAAAGAACACCTCAGGCCTGTGAATAATAAAAGCAGTAAAAGCCTTAACAGAATTTTTATGATCTCATTTCACTTATCCTGGGACGTGATCTCACCTTTCTTCTCCTCGTGTACTGTTGAACAACACTTTGGCTGTGAGATTTTAATGCCATTAACCGTATTCATATTTGAAACATTTAGTGTCTGTCTGTCAGTTTTCATGTTTACTGCCAGCGTCTGAGTTTCCATAACAGTTTTAATCACAGTTAATTTCTCTCGATCACATTAGAAGTCGTAATTTTTGTTTCTTTTACCTATAGCCTCACTATACATTACTGTACTAAGGTACATTACATTACTCACTATTTTCATTACTGTTTATTCCCACATAATATTACGAAAATTCAGTTGACCATCCTCAGCATTTCGTATGTCTGTAAACATCCTTGCTACAGACTTCAACCCCAAACCAGAAATAATACATTTAAAAGTAAAATTCATGATTGACCCCAAGCTACAACCTTTCTTGCCCTAGAACTATCTAAAATAAACAGATCATCAACACGGTTCTAAAAATAAAGTTAAGAAAAGACACCCGAATACATTGGCAGAGAAGCTGTGTCGTTCACTGGACGGAGAACTAATTGACAATCTCCAGGAGTTGTCTACATTTTTGAGTGATTGTAAACTCACTTATAAATCCAGAGTGCCTCGTGAAATGCAAACTTTTCTTGTTTCATGAAATAAAGATACGATGAGTAGTCTCAGCTAAAATCCTCTTAGCTAACCTACGTTCTACTTAATATGTTAGCGAAGTCAATAAAGGCAGTGATGGTTCATTAATTTCAGTGCAACAGAGTTTATAAAAATTGTATATGCCTCAAAATTGATCAACCTTTAAAACTTTTATAATCTAAATTACAGAATTGAACGGACTCGTTTTAACAAATGACTGAACAAGACCATTATTGTTTATCAGTTTTATCTTGGAGTATTCAGTATAAAATACCCGCATATACAGTATAAAACGTGGTAATTTATCCATTGCAATAACTAGTCTTGTTCAAGTTTAAGCAACAAGACAATATCGAAGCTCAACCTAATTTACTTTGGCTATTAGTTCCAAAACCGTATTCAATATATTTACATTCATTGTCCACTATACAATTGGTACAGTGTATATGTATATGTACAGCGTTCACCGTAAAATGTGCAGTTTATTAGTTTCATAGATAAGAAGTTAGGGTGTTACAAACTACTAAGGTTAACAGGAAAGTGTGTTTTGCCAATTCCCTAAGTTAAATCAAATCAAACTCCAATCAATATTAAAATGTGTGAACCTGGTGAAATTCAAATGTTATTTTATCTGAGTCTGAAACAAACCAGCTCGTTTTGAATGGCAAAATAATTATGTGTCAAATCGTCCGTTGTATGCAAACAATTGGTTTCCAGGTCAATTTAGCTTTCAGAGGAGTTTTTCAGCACAGTGCTAAAACCTTTCATCGGAAATGAGTTTGGGAAAGTTTGGCAGTCGAATTTATCGCTTTGTCTACCATATTTCATCTCCCGCCAGTTTAGCTGTATTAATCTCCTTTTCTCCGCGCGTTGTATGGATTTATCGGTGAAAAATTAAAGGTGTCACTGAAAACTTTTGCGTTATTTATTGTATACATGTAAACTTGTTTAGCTCCTTTCGCTTTTCTCAATTATTTTTCACTTGTATTTTCAGAATCAGTATGGCATTTCATCATTTTCTTTAATTAGAAATGTGTTGTGTGTCTCCAAAAGGAATTAATTAGTTACCTTTGTCACTATCCTAATGTGAAGACGGAGCCAACTGGTGGATGAAGACATGATTATGGCCTGATTAGGTCGAAACGCGTCGTCCATCTACAAAATTAGGATAGTGACAAAGGTAAATAGCCGAAAATTGTTGAATACTATCCTGGGGCGACTATGAATGATATCCAAAAGGAAGGTTTGTTTTTACTAAAAGTATAGTTGTTATTTATTGAAATGGAGAAGTTCCAAGCCTTTATTAACTTTTTCAAGTACAAACCCACCATTGGTATCTTAAAAGCTACGAATTTTACAAGTTTAAACAGAGTATTCAAATACGCAAATTTTGTTTATTTTTTCAGTTTTGTCGACTCAAAAGTTTTTGTAAATGACAAATTAAGATTGTTATTATGGCACATGTTTAACCTTGTTTCAGAGTTGAAATATTGATCAAGAATATAAATTACCGGCGACATATTTAAAAATCCTACACTTGTTTAATTCCGAATAACTGTTTTTTACTTTTATTATGTAGAATTTCTGTACAGGCAAATCTAATGCATTGCCTGTGTTCTATCTGTTAAGCTTTTCCAAATACGCGAATTATACTCGTAGCTACATTGAAAACAGAACGTAATAATTTTCACAGACTAACAACTATTGCATTTACCTGTAATATCAATCATATAGCGTGTTTACTTACTACCACAGATAATTGTGTTATCGCCGAACACAATATTTAGCACTGGTATACCATCGCTTCAACAATATTCAGTCCAAAGATATGATCCCTTAGAATCCGGGTAAAAGGAGAAAAACGATATGTGGATTTATAAACGTATGTAAATGTCTCATTAATTGATTATAACAACTTTGCGCCAGTTGTACTTTTATAATTAATACATACTAAGATAATTAATTTGATCAGTAAAATCTGGGTTGTTGTTGCAGATGAGTTCTGCGAAGAGTTCCCCCACAATCTGATCCCTACTCCCGGCTACTGGATAGAATGTTCGCGGCAGAAGATAACGTCAGACACCATCTGGGACGAGAGTGAGAGCGAGAGGGAAGAGGAGAGGTTAGACGATGAGGACGGAGAAGACTCGAGGACACACCGAGACCTGCTCTTGGAGGACGATGAGGAGGACGAGGACGAAGAGATACCAAGGTAAGGGTCTTGAGGTGATACATGTAATATTAACAACATTGAATGCTTGAAAGAGGCTGAGGAACAAGAAATAAATAGGTGACGAGAATATCGATGAATAAACACTAAGCTAAAAGGTGGTTCAAACTCCTATCGAATATTTTTAAAGTATTGTTCAAGATGTTACAAGAAGCAAAGGGGGATTATGTGATTATGAATATGATTCATTTACGTCCAGGAACAATAACTAAAAATACTTTATGGACGTTTCAACACTCTGTATACTGTACATAGCTTCAGTCAGATGTATGCAAGTTTTATGGAAAAATAGATGAAGAGAGACAACCTCTTGGACTAAAGTATGAAAGGAAAATAAACGAAAAAAATCCAAAACGTGCATTTAAAAAGAAAACCAGTGTGATTGAGTCGAAAGGATTTCAAGTTAAAGTACTTATGATAAAGGTGAAAATAAGACAACAACTTGAAGGTTGTGGAAAACAACTACCAGCACGAGCCAAAGCCTGTGTTTAACACTTAGTTTGTTAGTATAAGACCTGACAGATGTCATGTAGGGGAATATGAGTTCTTAAGTACGAATAAGTATTTAAAACCTAACACATAAAAAGCTATAAATTGAAAAGTGCTACTTTTTTTATTTTGGGAAAACAGGCCGTTTAACCTTACTTGGAGTTGAAGATTAGTTTTAATATTCGTCGTTCGTAAAATACCTTCTGACTAAACATTTGACACGCTAAATACACGTTTGATTTGTGAGTTTAATATTTAAGTAGCTTATCGAAGCGCTGGAGTGGCTATAAAACCTGGATTCAAACCATTGTACGAGAGCTTTAAGCTGATTAACAAGAGATATTATTTATGTTTTAAGGTAGCCTTAACTCTACTTACTTTGTTTGCTATAGTTTAGGTTTTGTACAGGATGATAAAACCTATAACATATTCTACTAACTAGAATTATGTTAAACATAACTCTTAGGCTTTTGCGGCCGTTGTCAGAACTATAACCTAGTTCTTCCGGTTCACACTACGTCAAAACGTCATAATAGTTAGCTTGAAATATTTTGGTCTCACTGTGGAGTACCATCTTCAGTTACTGATTGGCTGAAACTGAGCTAGGTGCTGCTTGCTATCGTATTGGTTGCATAGCTTTTTCGATAGGGTGACAGCAAATGAGAGCATCGACAGTTGGCATCCCTGCTCCAATTGACGGTTGGCATCCCTGCTACCAACAGGATAGCAGACAGCTAGTAACTCATTTTCTGTCAATCAGTGACTGAGGACGGTACTCCGCAGTAAGACCAAAATATTTCAAGCTAGTTATTACAACGTTTTGACGAGGAGTTAACCGGAAGAATTAGATTATAATCGTTATTATGTAACATCCTCTCATTTCAAGCGTGACGAGGAAAACAAATGATAAAATTTGAATGTCCACGCAGAAATTACGACGTAGTTTACTAGCTTGTAAATTGCGGCTTTTAGCCCACGAAGAAAAACAATTACCTAGGCAGAAAAGCGGAAGTAAGTTAGTTCTTTAGAACTAATCAGTGAATTGTTATCCACACTGTATGCGTTTTCATTACCCAAGAATGTTTCACACAGAGTAATATCAACCACTGGCAACGTAATATCTTGCATTATATATACGTGAAGAAGGACGCAATTTCATAAGCGTACTTGGTAACTGTTGCCGAGTTAGAACACGAGCTTCCTCTACCTGTTTACGGCCTGCGGTCTATCTTGCGATTTGTTTTGCTTTAATTACATTTTTAACAACTACGTCTGCTTCTGTTTTGATATGCAAATGTCTCTGGGATCGTTTTAAATTATAGTGACAAAGAGATTCTTTTTCCCAAAGGGAAGGTTTTGAATTGTGTTGTTATTAAATGGCATTTTCGAAATCTTCTAGAATAGTTTTATATATAACAAATGTAAATGTTCTATAAGAGTCTTATAGATAAATACGTTTAATATTCACGACGTATGTTAAAGTAAACTGCACAAATTTTGACCAAATATGACCCAACTGTTACCGTCGCACCTATACCGAATTCCAACTTGAAATCTAGACAAATACCATGTTTTAAACTTTGATTGCAGGAAGAAGACTGCGATAGAGGAGCAGTGGGAGAAGAACCAAGGGTTTGAGCTGACCTCAGTGGAGCAAGAGACGTATGAGAAGTACTTCTACGGGACAGAGCACTGGAACTACTTCACTAATGACGAGGACCTGGGACCAGTCATCCTGAGTATCAAGCAGGAGATGCTCAATGGCAGAGACCAGTTCAGGTTAGATTCGTATAAATACGTTTCTTTTTACTATTTTCTATAGGAATAACGTTTATTTTTAGCTACCTTAATTAATTAAATATTACCGGTGGAAGTATGGCTTTGGCCCGAACATGTAATGAACACCAATCTTGAACCCCCCCCCCCGCCCAGAACTCGTTTTGAGCTTTGTTCAAATGTATGTACTATATGTGTACTATCTCTAACGGTCGCATTTTATAGCAGCTTAAATTATCTTCAAAAAGTAAGTTTCATTCGATGTTGATATCATTGAATAAATGTGTAATTGGATATTATCTATTCATGTAAAGAAAGTGTTGAAAACTCATCGAATCATTTTAAAACCAAGGTGACTTTTTGCTTCAAGAGCGAAATAAGTAGTCCGATTTTAATAGATGCGTTATGCCTTCATGATATGTAGTAAAACTTACAACGCATGACTGAGGACAAAGACCGAAGCGAGGCGTAACGAACACCCTCGTAACTCCCTCGATAATAGTGTACGAAAAGCTGAGACCAAAGGCCGAAATCACTATAATATGTTGCGAAATTACTTTCAGGATTCATACAATTTTCACTTGGTAGCAAAGGTTTAGACTTTATCACTTAAATCAAATATACGTTTTTAATTATTAAAACTATATTTGCTGCAGTTTACTCCAATATAAATCAAATAAGAAATCAGATCTGTACTTAAAGCACTTTGTGTAGTAAAAGGTTTATATCATGTTTAACAAATTTCTCCCGCGATTTATTCAACTTTCGTATGTCTTTAGGCTTAAATTTAAGGTTTTAAAAACTGGCATGACTAATTATTAAGCTGAGTTTTTGATCAGTTGGTAAAAAAATATTTTACTGTACAAACATTTCTATTGTCATTTAAATATTTTTGTGAATTGGTTTGATAGCTAACTGCAAAGGTATTTATTTAAACACCATCTGCACTCTTTAGGTCCTTGTCTATCTCAGGTTTTTTATTAACATCTTTTAAGGATAGAGACTATTAGGATGTACCGTTTATGCATCTACTAATTTTGTTCAATTTTGAATAACCAAACATGTATGCTAAATTATTTAATCTTATCAAATCCATTTAAAAATTTTGCCTTAAAAATATAAGTTTAATATTTTTAAACTTGGGTTAAATCTTGTCTTGGGTTTTCTGTCTTGCACATCTCTAGAACAGTTTTATAAGAAATAGCAAATAAAAGTAAATTGCCTTTAGGCAAACATTCCTTTTAGTCAGTTTAAGTAAACGGACCAGACACTCTCTTACTATTCAATCTATTATTTGACACTGTAGACGTGGAAAATTAGTTTTTCTTGCAATACCTATAAACTATCATTTTACAAGTTTCTTCGCTGCTGCGCTTTACTGAGGGTTCAAGTATGTCGCTGTGAATATGCTCATCTCGGCATGAGCAAAGAATGAGAGAATACTGGACATTGACCTAGATGTTTCACTCTGCAATGATGAAAGTGTCGGGTCTGAGGGTTCAAGGGAGGGGGAAAGGGTGCGTTGCCTAGCAACGACCAGAAGCTACACGTCCATTCCTTCCTACAGTTGGAGACGTTAAACATTTATATGCACAAGTGTACGGTGTTTCCTGTTGGCAAGGCTCCTAAATCCGGTTAAGTGTAATTCCTAAACCTATTGAGCAATAGAATTTCAATAAAAGAACTTAAGGTGGTAGGCAAAACAGGAAAGTTTTTTATGAGCAGTCAATAGTTGAATGTGCTTTATAGTTTAGAAGTTTGTTGGACGAATTGATTGCTCCAAAAAGCGACGCAAATGGTTCCAAAAATAAACAAGAACAAATGAAGGGCTCATGCCTATGAACAAGGTTCAATGCATCTTGGTATCTGTATTTAGACATGAATTTTGAGTTTGAAATATAATAGCAATTGTAGCAAAATACTAGCAAATTCGGTAGCTAATACTAGCAAACTCCAGCAGTAGTAGACTATTTACTAAATAGAGTAGTTACGTCTAATACATTTAAGCCATAAGTGCGTGTTTACTTTCTAGCTGTCGTTTTGCATTTGTAATAATTATTCGCCATCTCCTAGTGATTAGGTCAAACAAGTTGGTTTGCTATGTTCTTTGAATTCAACATACTTTTGACAATATTCAATGCCTACTGACCGAGAAAATCCAGATGTCTAGTTCAATCCGTCATTTGGATAGTTTGGCACCTTTTTGCTTGTTAGTAACGTAGTTTCAGCTAAAGTACTTTATATTAATACAAAAGGCCCAAATGTAATAAAATTGAAAGTTTTTCATTTTAATACAGGTGACCATTAAGTTTAAAACTCAAAACTTGGTTTTCGAAACCTTTTTATCTCCGGCGACCTTACAATATTGGCTTAGGTTTTTATTGTCACACACACACTTGTTGCTCGAGCAAGTTTTAGATTAAGTATTGCTTTTATAAGCAACGTGACTCGGTGGTCAGTGGTTGGTAGCACGTTATCAGGGTGCTCAGCAGTCAGAGAGTGTAATGTATTCAGACAAAACGTTATTGCCAACAGTTGTCTCAGACGTTGCAGTGGTGCCAACGGAATATTAACTAACACAAGTTAGAGCCCTGTTGTTTCCAGATGAAAATTGTTGCATGAATTGTGAAAGTCTGCAAAACAATTACCGTTAACAGGTTATGACACATTTTAAGTGATAATGTAGATAAATCCATACACAGAAATTTGACTATACACACAAATAGCTATCTGATATTTACATGCATCACCTAGAAGTTAATAAGATTTTAAATAATGCTAATCCTTTACGAAACAAGCTGTTGTATTGGATCAGATATATGTATTGTAATCTGTTTGTTTACTGGCGATGAATCTGAAATTAAAGAACTTTTAGATTATCTTAATAGTCTAACTGGTAGTATTAAGTTCACTAAATAATATCGTAATGAATAAATAAATCTCCTCGATATAACTATTTCGTATTTCAAAAGCAAGAAAAAACATGTTTTCAAAATCTATAGAAAATCAACTCAATCTGAATTAGTTATTCCAAAGGATTCCAACCACTCCTGGTTACAAATAATGGCTGGACTTTATGCATTAGTTAACATGTTTATGTATATTCCCATGAACCAGTCTGATTTTAACAAAGAGAAGAACGTAATTAAGTACATAGCAGTTAAAAATGGGTACAGTGGTAAATTGATAGATTATATGATAAGGAACAAACATAATAATAAAAGTAAAGTAGTAAGCTCTCAAAGTTTAATGATGAAAGAAAGTTAGTGTGTGCCCCTTGCAATAGATCATTAGACAAAGCCATTAGAAAAACATTCAACAATTCAGAGTTCATGTTATGCTATCGGACCAAGAACAATGCGTTCCAATTGATAAATAATCTAGTGAACAAGCCAAGAAAAAATACAAACCTGTTTGATAACTCTGGAGTCTATAGAAAAATTGTAATGACTGTTCGAGTTTTTTATATTGGGCAAACAGAGGCCCTTCAAATCCAGATTTAAAGAGCACATTCAAGCTTGCGGTCTAACAACGCAACGTCTATGAAGTCGTCTTTTGCCGAGCACTTGCTGGAAACCAACCATACTTATTCGAATATGAAAAGAACATGGTTATCCTAGAAACTGACGTAAAAGGTGACAGCCTGAATTGTAAAGAGGACTTTCATATTTATGTCAACCAGAAAACCAGCCCGGATAAATTGCTTAATACTTCACATATCAGTACCAATAATGCTATTTTCAAATATATAAACAGCTTAAAAGGTGAAAAAATTGATCAAGAGTCCACTGTTTTAACATCTGCTTTGAATTTTGTGTTTTAAAGTTAGTTGTTTGTTTAAATATTTGTATTAACCTAAACACCTAGGATGATGGGCTAAGTCCCGAAAAAGGTAGTGTGGGTAGTAAAAATTATAAAAAGGTACTTTATTGTATGTTGTTCTTTACTAATATTACAAGTAGCCCTGTGTGAACAAACCTTTTCAAGTCACATATACACAAAAAATATCAGATGTTGGTAAAAACAATGTAAATTTACATCGAGCATTACTGTTTTTATAGGCTACACAGTATTAAAATCAACTCCACTGGAGGGTATAAAACTTAGTATATGAATCTTTGTAAGTTCTTTTTCATCCAAGGTATGCGAAATTGACAAATAAATTATATCCAAGTTCCAAACGTTGAGAAGACAGAAATAAATATTTATTTTTTTATTTAGAATTTAACATGAATGATTATTGAAAACCTTATTACACACATATGGTTTACATCAAAACTCTGCAATTAAGTTTTGATTAATAAAATGGAATAAAATATAGTTTAATTCACTGGTTAACTGTAATTCACTTAGGATAGAAATTGAAATGCAATCCACTACGAGCTATTTTATGCAGTTGGAAGATTGTATCTCGCTATTATTAAGTTTTGTTGTTAAGACGTGGTATGTTTGTTGGCAGTGCCGGCAATCGCGTAGTTTCAGCTCCAATATTGTAGAAACACTGTAAACTAGCAGCTAACAAGAACGCTTGAGGCAGTACGGTTGCTAGGCAACCCACTAGCATTCCCAGCCAAGCATAGCAACCCTAGCCTCTTTACCCTCTCTCTGTATTATCTTTCAACTTTCATATAATATCGGCAATGTTTGTAGATTATCCTTGATATTTTTTTAAGTCTCCTTCTGTTCTTTTGATAAAGAATTATGCAACGTCGTTTAAAGATAGTTCGATGTAGTAAGCCAACCAAATAATCGAAATATTTCGACACTATGAACTCTTTGAAACGACTTTAACTCTTGAAACACTATGAAATCATCTTAAGTAGAAGAACGGGTGCATTGTGTTAGCTAAGACAAAACAATGAGACTGCGAGCATTTTCTGACGTTAAACACCCACACAGATGACTCTTATTAGTTCGAAAAACATTCTAGCTCACATAAAAAAACATGTGAAGTTTACGTTATTATAAAAAATTCTGTTTTGATGTTGGATTAAAAGTACTGGAATAAAAGAATTGTAAACTGTGGGAATATAGGCGCCAGTTTTTAACTAACTTTTCTGTGGTTTACGGCAAGTGCATAAATTAAAAGTCTACTTTTTAGTGTACAAATTGTTGTTTACCATGATGACCTTTTGCCCTGTTTTAACCCCTTTCCCGAACAGTATCAATAAGCTCCTACAGCTCTTTATTCAAAACCTATTTGCAGCCATTAACGAATTTCTAAGGACTTTTCTCAGTGTATTGTAGACTAAACTATTAGAAACTGGCGAAGCATTATAGAGTTTTATGTTTCATCAATATATAAGAGTACTTGAAGTCTAAGGAAAGCTTAAGCTGTTTTGTTCTGGCTGTTGACTCTAGAGATTCGGCTCTTCAGAAAGTTGAGTTTCTTGAAAACAAGTATCGATAGGAAAATATTGTTACTAAAGTATGAAGTCCAAATAAATCCAGATTCCTTCTAGTGTTCTAGGCTCAAGTTTTTATTCAAACATGAGCAACCATGTTTAAATAAACAAAAATGTAACGTTATTGGAGTATATATGATCTAAACTAGGTAGCTATAACCAACCTGGAAAATGCTCTTATATTAAAGAATTTCCAGTTTTGTGTGCACAGTATTATCAAAAGTGTACTTTGCATAAACGCCTTTGTATTCCGACCAAACACGCAACGTTCATACAACGTTATGTTTTGTTAGAATATGGGGTCTCACAACCCTGTGTAACAACTTTAGTACGTTTTAAAGCACATTGTACCAAACACACGAAATACATTAGAGGTATATAAAGAACTGCAATTGATAATATGAATTGGATTTTCAATTATTGGTATGATCTTCATAAATATTGTTTTCCACTAAGACCATACAACGTTGTATGGTCGTTGTAAAACATGAAGAAAACACGGAATATTGGTTTTATTTGTTTTGTCTGTGCCGAATTGCATTTGTTTTAATCTTTTATTTATTTTCTAATTAATGTTTTATTTTGGATTTAAATGTTTGCGTTTTGTGCTCTAAATGTTGCAGTTTTGCTCTAAAGGTTGCTGAAAAATTTAAAACACGAGTTTATATTTTACCATAAAATATGACTTCATAAATATATAACAAGATTTTTTATAACAAAGAATTGGGCATTGAGCTATCGTGGGCAACGTTGTATATTATTCAATTTAATTTTATATAGTGGTTCAAGTCTGATCTGAATCTCTCGGGGTTGGAGGTGTTCAAACATTGACATATTCAAAGGAAAGTAAACACATATGTCAACATAAAGCCAAAGGTTTGGCACGTTGCTTTTCCTGTATATTTTCTACCTCGGTCAAACATTGCTGTCCAGAAAATACATTTATTCAAACCTTGTAAACAAAACTTGCTCAAACATCAGAAGTGTAAATAAACTACGGCTACAATAGTCATAAGGTTGCAATAAAATGCATGTACAGTAATAAAATTTTTTACATAATTGTAAATCCAACATCTACTAAATGTTATTATAAGCATAAATACTATACCTCAAGCATAAATAATTATACTCGTAGTAGCATTATTATACTCATAAGTATTAAGATTATACTGTAAGATACGATTTTAATCAAAATTGAGCTAAAACGTACTGAATTCATTTTAAAATATTTCTTTAATTGCCCTAAATGGATTTTATTACTGATTTATTGGTTTTACGGGAGGGACCTTTGTAAGTCGTGCCGTATAGAATTAACTTGAGATTAAACTTTGAACAGGTTATATCGTATGTAATCAAAGAAAGTATTGGTCTTGTAACTCAAAAACTACATCATCAGAGGGTAAAAAGGTCCTTTAAAGTTGCAACTAGTCAAAACACTCAACAAAAACCATCAGTTTGCTACCAAATTTCTTAATTTAGAAACTTAACTTTTGATTTAAAGGTTACGCAAAATACTGCAATGACTGCTCTAATTTGAAAGTGCTTTGTTGAAATATGTATTACCAGACAAGCACAATAAAATAATAAATATAAAATGAACTTCATGAAGTAATAAAATGAGCTATTAACATAACAAAAAGTTGACTATTTAAAAAGAACACCGACGAAAGTTTCTGCACTGTGGGATTAATAGTTCGCTTTCATAGTTTGACAGTTCTGGGACGCAAACTGCCCGATATTTTAAGAGAATATAAAAGCCCAACAATGACAGACAATCAAGCCCTTTGAGAGCCCATTTTAAATCAGGGTTTGTTTGTGAGCGTGTATGACACCCTTAAGTTTCAACATTGGAAGGTAATACGATGGCAATTCACAGAGTAAGGATTGTTTGCGCATCACGGCCCGTGCAGGTGCCCTACCATTATGACCTTATATCGAATAAGCTTTAAGTTATGAAGTTAGTTATGTCAAAGATTAAAGTATTAATTATGCGCTGATACTCTAATGTCGTCATAAAAAATCATAATAAGATGCCATAGGAAAATTATGATGTGTAAAAAAACGATAAAGCTAACTACGTAAAAACATTGTAGAAGTGACGCATGGTTGTACAGCAACAACCCTGGACCAAATAGGCCAAGGCATGTAGCTATTACGTTATATTTGGTTAGGTTAGGTTATTTTAGGTTAATATTCAATCAGAGTGGTAGGGCATCAGCACTGACCTTGGTGCGCAAACGGTCCTAACTTTTAGAATGGCCCTCGTGCAAAACTATGTTTAGTAAATAAATACATAATCTTACCCTGACTCCATTTTGTCAAGGTGAAAGTTATTAATTATTCAAGGGTATTTAAGGTGTTGACGCTACAGGAGGATTCATTGGAAGCGTTTCAAGTATTTACAAAGTTGATGAGCAACGCTTTTTCCATTCAAACTATACAAACTATTTTATCGACAAATAAACTTCCAAATCTCTCTACGGGAAAAATATGGTTTCCGTTTGGACTTTCTACGACAGGGGTTTTACTAGTTATACTCGTACCTCGTTGGTTTAGAGTCAGCGCAATTGATTTCATCCAATTCTATGTCTGATATTTTTCTCGCGGCTGCTTTCCAAGTTGTTTTTCTAAAACTAAGCTTCCTGGAGAAGGAATAAACTAAGCTTTAGAGAGAATTCTGATCACCGTGAGAAATATTGGAGGATTGGCAAGAATCTAAGAAGCTATGTGACGCTCCTGACCTAACCTCCTCTCGCCGGCTTATTTCTAAGCCAATAAAAACTGTACCAGAGTCGATTGTAATTCCGCACATTTCGTAACAGTTGAGTTAACCTTAGTTTAAAAATGCATGTTTGTCATTTTTATTTAAGCACGTGCTGCTTTAGCCACATGTATTGACATGTGTAGTTGTTTTTGAGGAAAAAATACATAAAAATAATATTTCTAAGCGACCATTTAGATGAGTACTATATTTTTGGACCACCCTGTACTATTAAATTGGATCAATAATCACTCCCACGCAGTTCAATAGTTCGTGGATTTTCACTTTGAACGTTTATATATTAAATGTGCATACAAAAGTGCGTAATTTCATTGTAAATCCTGAAATCTACAATGACGATGAGAAAATGTAAACTCTCACCATAAGCGAATGCCTATGTTTGAACGTGTAAAAGATAAAACGTTTAAACAACTTTTTGTAGTTGCAAAATTTTAAGAAAATGTTTTGTGGTTGGATTATCTATTTTAAAAGGTTGTGATGAAAATGCTTAAGTATTGGAAATAACTGAAAGGGTTAAACAACTGTTTTACAAAGGTAAAATGGATGGCAAAATATACTACTTAAAAGCCGTAAAATAAACTAAAAATAATTGTAATCAATCAAACCGCTTTTAGTTTAAAATTATATTGGTACGAATACCAAGTCTAGAAACATCTGTTCATGTTCTTCAAGAAATGTGAAGAATTTAATTCATACAAACTGTATAACGGATAACATTCTTTACTCTAGCATTATACGAATTCATGTAAAGCTAGAGTTAAGAATGCCATCCATTGTACAGTCTGTATCAATTCCTACTTCACATATATTTTAAATTCAAAATATTATGTAAAATTCATCATTGTACATCTATTAGAACTCTTAATTGAATTTTAAACTTGAAAGAAACACAATGAATCCAATAAAACTTTTATGGTTGTTACATACCTTTATAGTTGGTACCCCGTTTATAGTTGGTACATACTTATAGTTGGTACTTACGTTTATAGTTAATTTACATACTTTTATAGTTGGTACTTACGTTTATAGTTTAATTTTTTTATACTTTTATAGTTGGTACTTACGTTTATAGTTGTTACATACTTTTATAGTTGGTACTTACGTTTATAGTTGTTACATACTTTTATAGTTGGTACCTACGTTTATAGTTGACATACTTTTAGAGTTGGTACTTACATTTATAGTTGAATTTTTATACTTTTATAGTTTATACTTACGTTTATAGTTGGTACCTTTGTAGCTTTGACACATAATTTTAGTGCATAACTTGTAGCACAGATGCTTTTGATGGGCAGGATGTACGAGTATAGATGTGTACAGCATCGAGGCACGGTACGGTTGCTAGGCAACGCAACCCCCTCACACCCCCGACCTCAGGGCATCATATTTAAGCGAAATATCTAGGTCAATGTCCATTCACTCAATCACGCATTCAAATGGCGTTCTAACTTATTCATTTTGACATGGAAGAGCTAGTGCTTTGGTCTGAACTTTATCTATAAGATGCATTGTGCACTCGGTGAACAATGTTGGTAAAACTATGCAGGTATGCAACAATATGTTTGGAGGTGTCTGAGAAACCTACAAAAATTGTACAAAACAAATATTGGGTTTTAAAGCTCAACAATGTTAAAATTATTCAAGACACTACCTCAGGTGTGAATAAAATAATTGAAACTCCAATTGAGATGTACTTCTCTGTTCCTGATGACGATGAGAGAATATCTGAAGTTTAAACATTATTGCGGATATATAATGTTACTGACCCAGAAAAACAAGACATTTTGGAAGTAACCTAAAACATAGCACAAATCATCAAAAACGAGCTAGCCTAAAGTAATCAGCGTAAGCTTACCAGTCAAACACTGCCAAACAACATATAGGAGCTCAAGTAAAAAACCTAAATCTTACGAATCCGGCTTACATAACAAAACTACATGGACAAAACGTAAAACAGGTAATTTCGCATAGATAATAACGGTTATTTCCTTGACAAAAGTCTTTGCCGTCAGCTTGAAGGATTTATTGGAAAAGTGTTAGTAACTAAAGTAGGCTACGGAAGAAGAAAAGAGTTGTCAAATACCGAAAACTGTTTTCTCCAAACACAGTTTCAGAATCTAGATACTTTGAACTAAGGGCCAATATCAGGAAAGTTTCTGGAGTAAACTTTTCCGAGTAAATGCACACCTGTTTCCTAATGTGTTTCGCTATACATCTTAAACTGAACGCGATACCGACGCGCTCTTATATGTTTTGGAACGGTTTTCATTTAATGTTTGTTTTCTTTCCTCCTGGGGAATTGGCTTTGTGCTCGTTAAGTACCTAGCTTTCAGAGCTAACAAGGTAAGAGTTTAGTGATTGTTTCTACTTTCGCACATAATAAAAACTTGATTCGATAACTTATTTTGACCCTAAAGTATGTAAAATAAGGATGTAAAGATGTACGAGTAAAACAACTTTTGTTCTGAAAAAAAGTCAAATTTACATTTGTGTATGTTAACGAATTATATTAAAACATTTATAATATAAGCCTTTAACGACTAACAAGGTATTTTCACCTTAAAAAGAACAGTTGTAAGAAGTTAACAAATTATCGGTTTCTCACATAGCTCTATGAGCTTGGTAGTTATTGTACGTCTTTGTACTTAGAACTATGTCAAATTCTTTAAGTCTTCTTTTGATTTCAACCTTAAATTTGTTCGATCACTATTAGATATTCTTCAGCTTAAAATAGATCTCGTTCAAATACCTCTGTGGAATCTAAGACCTTAATCGAATAATGAAACAAATGTAGTGGCTAAACCCAGATACATTTAATTATATAATTGTATTTAATTGTACATTTAATTGTGATACGGTTAATTGTACACTAAACAGGTTTCAATTTAATTTTAAAATATTATGATAAGAACATTGCTTAGGAACTAAAGTGAGCTAATTAGAGAGAGATGAAATTGTATATGATATGAGATCGATACATTGATAGACTGATAGATAGTACCTTCAGTGTTTTGTGTTATGAGTTTATAAATTGATTAAAGTGGTTTGTCAAAAGTTTACACTAATTATAAGCTAAATACATTAATCGAATCCAACGTAATAACTTGTTCTCACAAATGTAACGTCTTAAAGGCTAAAGAGTTTTGCTTTTCAATGTAGTTCAGCGTTATAGCCTACACTTTATTTTGTTACTTTCATTAGTTGATACTTTTCCTTTTCAGGCCTGCCAGTTCTTTATTTGTTTATTTATTTTGGTAAAGTATTGTAACAAAATTGTATTCAACTAGGCTTGACGCCTACAAAAAATAACCTTTATAATATTATAATCAAATAGTTCATTGGAGATAATATTATACAGAAAGCCGGGAGGCCCTTAACAACGTTTGTTGACATCGTCAAAGATGATGTTCTCAAACATGTTAAGTTATCGTAACACTTTCGATTTACATGTTATTAAAAAAAAGGTACTCTTGCCTGGAGTAGGAACGATGTGCTACAATTGTAGAAGCCCACATGTTGTCACTGAGGAAGGGAAGGGTATAATATGCAGGCTACAGGGCTCCTAAACCTTCAGTTTATGTGTATCCTTGATTTTACCTCTTGTCGAGACTTTTCATATCTGAAACACTAAACCCTAAGTTTTACACTCACCTATATTTGATTTCGTGTAAAATTGTTAAGCATAGACTTTTGTTCATATAACCTTATATATCAATTTTTTTAACATGTTGACAAAATTCCTACTGAATTTCAAAGTAGTATTGTTCTAGTTCTTAAAAGTTATTCCATGTCAAAGCTAAATATTTTATCAAGGGAACGTATATTAATGAACTAGTACGAGCTTTATATGAAGGAGCTTTCATAACGTTTCAAAACTATCGTCGTAAGAAAAAAACGTTTTATTTTAAATATTTAATAGTTAAAAAAAGCTAAATTTTATTATTAAGGTAGTAAGGTTAATAGATTATTTTTTGACTGATGGGACTCGTGGCGTGGTCCTGTAATCCAGCTTCATGGAGGTCAGGTTTTGAGGATGATATAGGTCTAAAGCGGCTCAGATAGTCTAAGTGATCATCTCATGGTACCCGCATCAACTCCCATCATCGTTTAGACGTATCAGACCATCACCTACGTGGTTCGGAAGTCACGTTAAACCGTTGGTCCTTGTATTTCCATTGGCCATTGGGCTATTAATTAATGACCCATTCTAAGGAAGAGCCGGCCTAAGTTTGTACCAAGACTACACCTCATAACTTATTACTACCACTCATCACACTCATTCTTCACCACATATTTGCCTTTAAATACCCTCATGAGAGTGGTCGGCATCTCAAATAGTGATTTAGTGATTTTAAAATGACCAATTTGCATTCAACTTTTCTTATAATCATCAAAATGACAGTTCTTTTCCATTAGTATACTACTACCGCTTGATGCTTGAATAAATTTAGCTTAGCAAACAAAATATTAAGACTAAAACTAACAAATGTGCTTGTTTTTATTGTGCATGAAACAAAACACGATACAGGATCTGTATTTGCTATCCTATGTCCTTGATCCCTATTTGCCAAATTTGGGAAATATTTGTGTTATTTTGAGATATATCAACTTTTGAAAACGGGAAAATACCTAGGTATGTGAGATTTGGTTCTATACAATACTAGATCTTTTTCAGATCATTTTGGAAAAGGATTTAGTTATGTTTCAACGTCATCAAACGTTCTTAAGCGGTTGGGAGTAGTGTAATAGAACAGTATATGTATTCATGCAAGGGCCGAAAGTATGTTTTCGGCCGAGATCGAACTTTAAGATTAATAAATAAATTAAAAGAAGAATAAATTAGTCATGGTCTGAAAACCTTTAATTGAAAAGGCAACTCCTTTTCGGTAGGGTGAATTGTTCAGTAAACTAACCAACAAAACCAAAACAATAAGTTCAGTCGCTTTGTTGTCCGTTATGGCAACGAATACAGTAATTCGACTATTTAATGTTTTACTTTGGATTTTCTCGGTAAGGGCGAGAAGACGCAACCTTTGGTCCCCTAAGGTGTGTAAAACAGCTCTTGACACCATAATATGGTGAAACCTTTATTATGCCAGGTTTCGCTTTTCAGCTATAAATCATACGTGACTTGGTAAATGTTCACTATTGTAAATGTTTCCTCGACATATGTTTTGATTGATTATGTTTTCCTTGTTGAAGCAAGTCGTATATCGTGGAAATCCAAGCTTGAGCGCTAGTGTGTAGATATTGGCTCCCACTGCGCTCCCCCATAGTTTAGTATCAATTACACTCTGTAACCGAGACTCCCCGAGGAAACTGTAATTGCAGCACATTACACTCTTGCTCCCTGTTCTCTCTTTCTTCTAAGTCAGAATCTATTTCTATTTACCAACTCGCAAACACCTTTTGTATACCTTGCCAAATTTGGCTTTTTAAGAACTGTAGTGTTGTTGTTATCGGACTTATCTGAAACTGAAAATAATAGAAATTGTGAAAAATGTGACCGAAATGGACAACAATTATTTTAATGGACTCAAGTAGAGACACTGATGTACGCGTAAGTTCGCTCGTTTTCGAAAATTGCACGATCTGGTCACATTTAAGTCATTGACATCGGTCAAACTGAGCGTGTCAAGCCGAAGAGGAGAAAAATAGCAATAGACGGCGAAAGACAGCAGAGCTATCTGTCCTTGGGCTGCCGAACCTGCCTCAGGCATGACATATAGGCTATATATGCCCACCCTACCTACCATAACGTTATCTTTGATAATAGTTAGTGTGACGATAATTCCAGCAACGATCGGTTTGATGTCTAGCTGGCCCTAAGTTTTAGTATTTGCGATTAATATGAAACCACTGACTTTGAACCCAGATAAAAATTCGTTCAACGTATAGTGTTAAGCGTATATCCGTTACATTTACGGTTGCTGCAAAGCTCTATGTTCATGAAATAAGCATAGATAAATATTGTGTATCCTTTTTCCATCACAGCGCCTATAACAACGTTTAATTTATATTTATTTGTATGTACAATAGTGTAAATATATGTAATGCTTTTAGATGAAATTTGTAGGTTATTACAGACGGGTCGTAGTTATTCAGTGAAATTTTAGGCTACGTCTGTTTAAACAATTACAAATTGGAAATTTTAAAATCACAATATATTTCGATACCTATTGAAATTCTGGTATCTTAATCAGTTAGAAACATAAATAATAATATTATTATTATGTTAATACAACAATTGAAAATAGACACCCTTTAAGCATTTATTTAAACCACTACCGGGCATCCCATCTTCCATCGGTAGTGGTTTAAATAAATGTTTAAAGGGTGCTTCTCAGTTTTTTCAATTGTTGTATTAATATACCAAGTATCCCTCAAAAGTGAACAAATATCACAAAATATGATTATGTTATATGTTTATGTCATATCATTATTTATGTTTCAAACTGATGAAGATACCAGAACTTCAATAGGTATCGAAATATATTGTGATTTTAAAATTTCCAATTGGTCATTGTTTTAACAGACGTAGCCTACAAATGTATCTAAGTAATGCTTTTATTTCTCGACCACATGAATAAACTCTAGGAACATATGACGCACAAGGGCACCGAAGGCAGTATATCTTACTTTTCGAAGCTGTTTAAATCTTTATCAGCTGACATTTCAGACCTCTTTCTTCTTGAATATATTCGAGGCTTTCGAAACAAAATCTTTTAGATCTGGTTGTAAAAAATTTCGTGAAATTGTATTGACTTTAATTGTTTTGAATTATATGGATGCTTTTTCCTAAGATATGACTGTGAGTTATATCTGATTAATTAATATTATTTTCGAAAACATACTCTCCAAACAATTAGGTCAAATAAAATATCTTATAGTAAATTTCAGAACAAGATCCTAAGTAGAAGGTACCGTTTATCAGCATTAAGTGCACGGTATAAGTAGTTTTCTGCGTTGCGGCCAGACCGTTTGCAGCCCCAGATTTACAAACGTGTTCGCTTGACATTTGTACTGAACGGTAACTCTTTTAAAAGCCACGTAGAAACATTGCATTTTTGTTAACATATGTGAACACATATTCATATTCACAGGAGAGTCCTGGGAGGTGGTATAGAAGAGGAAGGAAAGTGTCATGAACAGGGATGAATGACGCACTTGTACAATACTGGGTAATTGACTTCACCAGTACACCCACTCACTCAACATACCTGACTGAGTAACATAGCTGTGAACACATATTCATATTCACAGGAGAGTCCTGGGAGGATGGTATAGAAGAGGAGAGGAAAGTGTCATGAACAGGGATGAATGACGCACTTGTACAACAATACTGGGTATTGACTTCACCAGTACACCCACTCACACACCTGACTGAGTAACATAGCTGTGAACACATATTCATATTCACAGGAGAGTCCTGGGAGGATGTGGTATAGAAGAGGAAGGGAAAGTGTCATGAACAGGGATGAATGACGCACTTGTACAACAATACGGGATAATTGACTTCACCAGTACACCCACTCACTCAACATAACCTGACTGAGTAACATAGCTGTGAACACATATTCATATTCACAGGAGAGTCCTGGGAGGATGTGGTATAGAAGAGGAAGGGAAAGTGTCATGAACAGGGATGAATGACGCACTTGTACAACAATACTGGGTAATTGACTTCACCAGTACACCCACTCACTCAACATAACCTGACTGAGTAACATAGCTGTGAACACATATTCATATTCACAGGAGAGTCCTGGGAGGAGGTGGTATAGAAGAGGAGGGGAAAGTGTCATGAACAGGGATGAATGACGCACTTGTACAACAATACTGGGTAATTGACTTCACCAGTACACCCACTCACTCAACATAACCTGAGTGAGTAACATAGCTGTGAACACATATTCATATTCACAGGAGAGTCCTGGGAGGTGGTATAGAAGAGGAGGGAAAGTGTCATGAACAGGGATGAATGACGCACTTGTACAACAATACTGGGTAATTGACTTCACCAGTACACCCACTCACTCAACATAACCTGACTGAGTAACATAGCTGTGAACACATATTCATATTCACAGGAGAGTCCTGGGAGGAGGTGGTATAGAAGAGGAAGGAAAGTGTCATGAACAGGGATGAATGACGCACTTGTACAACAATACAGGGTAATTGACTTCACCAGTACACCCACTCACTCAACATAACCTGACTGAGTAACATAGCTGTGAACACATATTCATATTCACAGGAGAGTCCTGGGAGGAGGTGGTATAGAAGAGGAAGGGAAAGTGTCATGAACAGGGATGAATGACGCACTTGTACAACAATACTGGGTAATTGACTTCACCAGTACACCTCACTCAACATAACCTGACTGAGTAACATAGCTGTGAACACATATTCATATTCACAGGAGAATCCTGGGAGGAGGTGGTATAGAAGAGGGAGGGAAAGTGTCATGAACAGGGATGAATGACGACTTGTACAACAATACAGGGTAATTGACTTCACCAGTACACCCACTCACACAACCTGACTGAGTAACATAGCTGTGAACACATATTCATATTCACAGGAGAGTCCTGGGAGGAGGTGGTATTGAAGAGGAGGGGAAAATGTCATGAACAGGGATGAATGACACTTGTACAACAATACAGGGTAATTGACTTCACCAGTACACCCACTCACTCAACATACCTGACTGAGTAACATAGCTGTGAACACATATTCATATTCACAGGAGAGTCCTGGGAGGAGGTGGTATTGAAGAGGAGGGGAAAATGTCATGAACAGGGATGAATGACGCACTTGTACAACAATACTGGGTAATTGACTTCACAGTACACCTCACTCAACATAACCTGACTGAGTAACATAGCTGTGAACACATATTCATATTCACAGGAGAGTCCTGGGAGGAGGTATAGAAGAGGAGAAAGTGTCATGAACAGGGATGAATGACACTTGTACAACAATACGGATAATTGACTTCACCAGTACATCCACTCATTTACCATAACTTGACTGAGTAACATAGCTGTGAAAACATATTCATATTCACAGAAGAATCCTGGGAGGAGGTGGTAAAGATGGGGAAGGGACTAGGTAGCTATTTGTCAATATTAATATCTACATTTCCATTTAATACTGTTTTCTTTTGTAGGCATAAAGCTGTGAGTGAGGTTTTATAAATTTAAACACAAGACGGTGTTAAAATGTTCAATGCTTTGATTGTGCATCGACAATCATTCGTATCCCCTTGTTTTAAACTTATATGATTGCTTTACTTTGGAAAATAAATATTCTTGGGAGTTTATAAGGTGAACAAGGTCCCAAAAATTAATACCATCGTTGATATATGGTTGGGTGGGACCAAAGTAAGCCGTTCTCAGAATAGCTTACGGTTTCGGTGGAGATTTTTAAGATGAAAGGCTTCAGCGGAAATCCTTTGACTGACAATGACGTACATGTGCATCAAGTCAAAGTAATTAATTTTACCAGTACTCCCATTTTCCATAGTTTTACGGAACAACTTATTCTTCAGAGTAATTAATTTTCGAAAAATACTAATACTACTAGGGGTATACTACTATAAATACTACTAGGAGTATACTAACAACAAATATTGAAGAACAATATAAGATAATGAATTAACCAATAAACGTGAATTGTGATAACCTGAACGGTACCGCTTTAAAATCGTGCTACTGTTTTTGGTTGATAACTTATATAGAGAATCGGTTATTGGTTTTGTAAGGGGAGTGATCTAGTTGTTTTGGATCCTAATTTTGGACCCATCAATTCGTTTTCAGAAAAAGCAATTCCGCCAATTCTTCAATTCCACCCTCAATTATTATTATTCCAAATATCAAATTGAAAATTTAAAGTTTCTGAATTATTTATTGGATCAAGAGGAACGATACCAAAGTATTTTTTCGTGAGTTCTGGAAGAATCATAAATCAGAATCATTAAATCGTATACCAATTTTTGTATCAAAACTTCAATAGCATTTTATGAAACCATATTTTATACAAAACAGTCATAATGTGAAATAAGTATTATTTGCTATGCAACTTTCAATGTGTTATAAGACTGTAAATTTATATATTTAATTTTCTTTATATCATCAATCATCGTGTTATATCAGAAAACCAACTTTTTATAGTATGTGCCATTTTATTTTTTCTCTTAGCCATTACTTACAACTTGTGATACGTAGTTAGTGCACCGTCTAGTTAGTGTAGGCCCTATTATATACAGGAGAGTGTTCTCGTATAATCCGATCTATCTTGCTTGGGTTGTTTCTGTGACAAGGTTAATACATCTCACGCCAAAAAACAAAGCCCCAAATCGGTTGGTTTTTCGTATTTTTGTTCGGTCTTTTTACATTAACAGTAAACCTTATGATCTCTTGAATAGATTTTTTGAAATCGCGTGTTCAACACGTTCGTTATTTTGATGGCCTACGTTTAAAGATCCTATATTTTATGCAACGAGCTGGTTGTAAGTTAATACTTTTTGTATCTTATCTTTAACATCTAAAATTAGAACAAGAAAATAGTGGAGTCTAGATTAAGAAAGCTTTTTAAACCTGTTTGTTTGAGGTAAAATATATTTTTACTTTAAGCCAAGCAATAGTTTTGCAACATTGATAAATTTTAAGTCACACTACAGTTCAAACTATGGCTTTGGTCATGTGTGGTGTGCAGTGGGTGTCAAGTTGTTGTTTGTTTTGTTGCAAAATGTTCATAAAATTTGTATTTGTAATCTGAGCATAAACGAAATATGCGACTTGTTGGAAGAATCTTATATCAGAGTGCGAAAGGCAGAGAAAATTATTCATAGAACACATTATCTGCTCCTGCTGTATAGGAATGAGATTGGTGTCAAGTCAAGCACTATTTAGAACAGTAAATTTATTAATGTTATTCATTGGATAAGATTAGACGGACCATTAAGACTGAATCAAGGCTGAACTAAATTACTGGTATTTCAATTCAAGGTAAAATCAGTTATAAATATGCTTAATGCTTGACAAGAGAAATGTGATTACCAAGTATATTCTTTCGTCATATTTATCTTTTCTTGCGTCAAAGCTTGGTACAACTAGGGGTATTGACGTCCACACGAAAATTGTCAAGAATAAAAATCATGTTTCTTAGTAACTATATTAAGAGTCACTTGTATTTTAAAAGAATCCGATCATATGTCTCTAATCTTGTTACAATCACTTGGGAAACTGAATACATGTAGAACCACCACGAACCAAACTTTGAATATTGACTACACCTATGCGAACTGTAAATCTTAATTAAGAGTAATGATCCTAGTTAAACTGCTTTACAGAATATACTTACATGGTAAATGAAAAATAGCCCGGCATTTCGTCTCTGTAATCCTCGGTTAATCGCATTCCCCAGGATTTGCAGGAATCTTCATTACCGTGGTCCGTACGTGCTCTTTTATCTCACCAGCGCTGGTAACCTTTTCAAAAACTAATACATCTTGTAAACTCTTTCATGGTGACAGAAACTGTTATAATGTGTAACGTTCAAATTTTTATATGACGACAAGCGTTTTATAAATAGACGAATCATCTTGTTTTTTATATACAAAATTATTTATCTGTGCTATAAACAAGTAAGTATACTTGATATACAGTATTGTGTAAACTAGATTGGCGGTTTACTACATTAACACTATTACTGCTACGGGTGTCTATGGGCAGTTTGCAATTTGCAATTTTCTGTTTTAACATGTCGATGGCAGTGAAAGTATTAATAAGCATGTACTTAACCATATTTCATAACTTTTCTAAGGTAAAGCTTTTTTATACGTGTCAAATTATTATTTATTTATATGATAAACCTTTCACATATTTGTCACTTTCTTGTTAAATTGTCAAAATATTTATTTTTATTTTAACAGTTACTAACAAGCCTATCCACAGGTTCTAATTTGAACATTTTTTTTAATTGCATAATGTTTGTAAACTATTTTTACCACGGCCTTTGGCAAGGAAACCATACATATTCTTATACTCTAGGTTACTTTAAGATATTAATAGTATTATTGACCATGCTCATTCCATATAAACTGTGATAAACGGCAATACACGATTCGATTAATTCAATTGAAAGTTTAGCATCCAAGTCACAGCCGCGGACGTTAAATGAGCGAGGATCAAAATCACAAGCGAGGATCCTTTTTGGTCGAGGGATGAACAATACATTTTCTCATGGTGCAGTAGGCTAATATTTTGAGATACTCGTACAAGTACCAATTCAAGTGTGATTCACTTTTTAATAAATAAGTAAACAAATGTTTAAACTTGGTATGTCGTTTACACTATTAAGAAGAAGCAGTGTTATATAAGCCTACTGGCCAATTATTAGTTGGTGACAAACTGAATGAAATAGTTGCTGTCCCTCTAGTATGAAGATCGTCAAAATGTTATTTTTCTCACTAGGAATTTACATAAGCTTTAAAACCAATCTTTAGTTCCCTGGGAATAACAGCACAAATTTAGCACGCCATATGTGTCGAAAGCAGCTTTTTGCGCTGTTTTCGGAACAAAATTTCATAATAGCATAAGCATATTTCATTACTAGGTCTTAAAGTTACGTTTTTGATACGAAGTCAAGTTAACGTCCGAGGCGCGGCCGATTATGTAAAATAAGCAAGGATCAAAAATACACTTTTGGAACGAGTGATGAACTTTTTTGATTGCTTTTTGTCATGATGCTAATAGTATTAAGGAATAAATGTCAATAAATTAGTTAAAATAATAAAAAAACTAAAGCAAGCAGTGTTTTGACCTCAGCAGTCTTATGTCTATAGTTTTGAAGAAATGGCTGTTACACTGATTTACTATAAGTTACAGTTAACATTATTTAAAAAAACACATTGAAACAGTTGACGTCCATGGTACAAAAAGATAAATTAAAATAATCTTTTCTCTCTAGGAAAAAATATCTTCAAAACTAACCTTTTTTCCTCTTTAATTTTAGCACATATATCAATAATATTTATAAATATATGTGATATATATTATATAGGTATATATGTTATACTATGTATATATATAAAGGAAAATGTATATGTGCAAAGCAGTTGTTATTAGAGCAAAATGACAAAAATATGTTTCCACCAAACTTCGCTGTAAACAGCTGTTTTACATACCTAATAAGCGGGCTAAAGTTGCGATCTTCTTGCCCTCACTGAGAAAATCAGCTCACCGAAAAAGTAAGAACAGCTCATCGTATAGCCAAATAATCTTGAAGTAGCTGCCACAGTGACCAACATAAAGATTAAACTTATTCTTTTATTTGTGTTGGTTGAACAATTAGCAAAACATTCAACTTAGATCTAACTGCTTACGATTTAGTATAGTGAAAAATTGTGTTTGCATTGTCGAAAAGTGTTTGCTCAGCCCTTGAACGTTTTTCAGTTCTAACTACGTCTCGGTCTTAAACTATAATCTAGAGCCGCAAAAATCCCACTTTTGGCCCTTGCTACAAAATATTATATTATTTATTTACTTTGAAGGTAGCTTTACTCCTTTCTCTGTAGCCGAGACGGATTTTAACGAACAAATAGTGTTGTTTCATCGCTATGAAACAAACACTGTCATTTTGTACGTACTATAACTTACATAGCGGTAGTCAGTTTTTGATACTCGAGGTTATATCTGCCACGTATCTGACAGCGCACCTTGTTGTTTGAGATAAAATGAAACGAAATTATTCAACAAATTCAAATTAAAAGTGCCGAGAGCCCGAGGGATCTGGAGCTCTGCCAGCCACTGTTTGGATCAGCGCTTTCCGCCCCTTCGGTTTAGAAAACTAAATCACTCCACGATTACTCCATTTTGTACGTTTTTTACGTTTACTTATGACTTTTGTCCTACTGTTTCATTCAATAACATAGAAACGTTCACTTATACTGCGTTTTAAAGTAAATACGAGTGTATTGGTAAATCATTTATAAATGTCTAACAGTTATCTGTTTTTCCAGAAAATCAAAATTTGTGTAGATTTCACAATGTGTTTATTTTTCAAATCTCAAAGGCAAATTATATTGCTCCGGTGTATGTCTAAAAGTGGAAGTAAGCCTCAACTGCCTTGCAGCGTTTCTATTGATTATTACTTACCTGGACTTTAACTAAGGAACTAGTTTCTAGTTATTGAAAATAATACCCAAAGAGCATTAAAAGAAAATAATAATTATAAAAATCACGTTATATTCTCCTTAAAATGAGCTTTTGGAAGTACAATTTACGAGCTTATAAAAATCTAGAAAAAAAGGTACAATAATCCCTACTAACATTAACGGGTATTTAAAGCTATAGTCGTGAGTTCAATGACCAGGGTCTGGGCTGAGTGTTTAAGGAGAGCTAAAGCTGAATGTAAGTGCGTTGCGTTTAACTGAACACAAGGTTGTAGTTTGCGTTAGCAGTACGCCAGTTAGACTGCAGCCATGAACATTTAACCTCGAAACGCAAAGTTTAATTGTAATCTTAACAGAGCTGAAAAGGAAAAGGTTAAGACCACAAAGTCCTCTTTACCACTCAACCTCAACCTTTACCTAGCGTTAGCATATAATCACATTACAAGTAAGTGGTAAATGCGGGGATCGAACTCGCACCACCGGAGTGATGACCTCCGGAGTCGCGCGCGATACCTAACCTCCACGGATTAGCTAAGTGGAACAGCTTTAAGTAGAAGTGGGATTATAGTTGTATTTGGTTTGAATCTACAACATCTGCTAGAAAATAAGATATCGTGCCGATTGTAAAATAAATGCGTCTAGAAACATAGAACACGCAAAAGCCGAACAGTCAAGTTGAAGAACCTCATAGCTAGACCAAAAGCTTAACTATTACAGTATAATAATCGTACCTACGCTCATCTACCAAGACCAAGTTAGTATTGAAGGTGCTTCACACATAGAACAAGGGATAAATTAATCAGTGCTGACTTGGGGATAAGGACTGACTGAACTATTTCAATCAAGCCCTCAACACACCGCTAATTGCTACAGGACAAGTTTCCGATCATCGATTATCTTGTCAGTTTTCAGACGGCGGTCTGTACACAATCTCTCTACTATAATACACGGTGTTCACATACGATACCACAATGCACAATCAATTTTTCAGACATGTTTAAGTGAGAGACTTGAGTAGTTAACTTTATTTTTACCCGCAGATTAAAACAAATATTTATAAATTAAAATCACTAAATCACTATTTGAGATGCCGACCACTCTCATGAGGGTGTTTTAAGGCAAATATGTGGTGAAGTATGAGTGTGATGAGTGGCACTTTTAACATGAGTGTTATGAGGTGTACTCTTGTTACAAACTAAGGCCGACTCTTCCTTAGTTAGAATGCAGGACCACGCCACGAGTCCCAGTCAAAAGATTGGCTCTCTTTTTCAAAATAGTGGTCAATTTAAAAATTCTCACTGGAGCCCCTAAATATTCTACTCCAAAGCATAAAGCCTTTTTTATTATAAACTTTCTTTTGGTATATCAAAGGTTATGAGCTACAGCTCAACAAGTTACTGAATAAACCCCAATTAGACATTATTACTTTCTAGAAGTACAGCTTCTAATACCAAACTAAGTTTACCTTTGATTAAAAATAACCGTCTAAAATTATTCCTTAGTAAATTCCTTGATGTATGTTTATTTATATGAAAAACTATACAGATTTCAATTAAACAAGTTTGAAGTTTAGAATTCAACTGTTTAGTGAAATGAGATGTATTGCATGGTTAATAAACACGGAGTTAAACGACAAAATGATTAGATTATTGAAGTAGTCATCTGTAAATGTTCTTTTTGTTATACTTCAACGATAAAATTAACGTATTTCAACAAATTCAAGAATGTAAATTGGAGGGCAATTTACATGTTGTTTTTCTTGAATGCCCCACGACCCTCTGGTTTTAGCGCTGTTTCAAAACCCAGGCCTTACTTTTTTAAATAAATCTTCCATGTTTGGTTGTTTGTTTGGAATGGTTCCATACATCTAGTTTGTTATGTGTTTGTTGTATAGCCTAAATAATATCTACTATGTTTTGACTGTCACTCGTATAATTATAATATTGACTGGTGTTTTTCCTTTGTGAAGCAAGGAAAACGTTATACAGGGTGTTTTATTTTTAAACGCAACCAACTTTCAAACTATAGTAAGTCATTTTTTACGAGCACTATATGTTCATACATTGTATCATTGGTTTGTTCACTTCAATATCTATCAGATGGTATGTACTCATATTGTTTCAGTAATATAGTGGTTTTTACTTCCTTATTTGATGTTATTGTGAAATAAACGCAATCGTGACTTATAGCAAAGATCTAAGAGTGTTTATTGCTGAAGAATGCTTAAGAGAAAGATTTTTTTTCAAAAGGTGATTAAGATCAAGTTTGCAGGCACAATTAGGTTGTTTGCTTTTGTTATTTCAACATTCTTAAAGAGTTCTTAGGAGAATTTTCTAAGCTAACCCTAACATCCTCCATCACTTCTTCATTCAGTACAGTCCGCCTTCTGCTATGTCCGCCTACTGCAACAATACATACCATCGAATAGATATTGAAGTGAACAAACCAATGATACAATGTATGACCAGATAGAGCTCGTAAAAAACGACTTGCTATAGTTTGAAAGTTGGGTTGCGTTAAAAAAACCCTGTACATAGTTGAGATTGTAATTGAGAGTTTTTTTACAATATGTAACCAAAAGATCGTGTTAACAAATCGTAACATGAAATATCTGAAAATCAATTTATACACTGTATGTAACCTAACAATTGTTATGATTCAGTTCTTGGTTTTGGTTCGACGTTTTTGGTTTGGTTTTAAATATCTCTTCAATAGTTGATGTAATGCTCAAAGGTAAATCAAATAGGAGGTTTTTAAGACCCGGCAGTGAGGTCCACTGTTCACATAACAACTAGTGCTTAGTTAAGATGTTAGAAACAAAGCTGAACACATCGTAGGGTGAACTAGATATGACGGAACTACTTAGACTTAAACCACTGAAGCTAACAAACTTTATACAAACCGACTACACTAATGTCATGTTATGTTGCATGCCAAGTTCTTAATGAATTGTGAAACGATTTTGTTTGTGGGCGCGGAAATGTTCAACCGGAAGCTTGTTCTAAGGAGTAGTTTAGAGTTGTGTTCTTTTAGTAATTAAACTATTTCACTAATAATTCTTAACAATATTCGTGACGTAATTATTTCATAATTTCAAAAATGTGTAATTTATTTCTTAGTATTTTATAAAGTGTATATCTTCCTGGAATAGATTTGGCTTGTTCTAAATTTTGTGTAAATATAGAAGACTGTTGTAAAACAACCACTTTTACTCGCCGTTGTAAAAACTAAAGAACAAACCCTTTTATTTCACGAAATTCTAAGCCAGAAGAAGTAAATGTGCAGTGAAGTCAGCGGGATTCACTTCGTAACTTGGGAAATTAAGTTTAATTTACCGGACCTTGGCCTTCAGGGATCACAAATTGAAACTGAGCTGTTTGCTAACCCTTTCCTCTGTACATTAGTTTCATCGTGGAGTTCACAAAAATGTTTGCACGGCATCCGTATCAGAACTTAAGTCTTATTATATTAAATGAGTTTTAAGTAACCACAAGAATTTGATTAGTTTATTTCATCAGTTTTGTTTGATAAGAAAAGGCTTCCCTCACTAAGGTAAAGATTTGAATATTATTGTCTGTGTTCTGTAAAATAGGTTAGTTGATGTGTTCTAGTTGAGTCGTTTTTCTTCCTTTTTTAATTGTCTGTTATTAGAAACTACTAGGTTTTTGTATACTTTTAACATTGCTTGTTTCAGACTGTATCCTCGAGAGGCAACCCATAAACAGTCAAATAACAGCATTATTTATCTAGATGAAACTCCAACTGGCCATAATATAAAACATGATTATAAAACAAACTCATATCGTATTTTCATTTTGAACAGATTAAATTCCTTTACTCCACAATAGTTTTGAAATGTATTACATAAACGTTTAGTGGAAAGCCATACCCAAGAAATTATCATTTGCTAAACATGAAAACGAGATAAGACGTTATAAAATAGGATATAAACTATGAAGCGATTAATGATTGTTTAATTAATATGATTTTTCGTGTTAAACATTGGTTTTGGTTTATTCAAACTTAACTTATTTTTAAATTACTTTACGCTTGCTACGAAGGCATCAGGACTAATTTTATCGATGAGTTTACAGTTGAAGTTAAGACAAATTGTTTCTATCTTTATTTTATTGTGAATATCCTGCAGTTGATTCCTAACTAAAATCCTCCACAATGAAAATGAGCTCTTGAAAAAAATCATTTACGATCCTTACCCCAAGGCTTTTCATACTCGAAATATGAGAAGAATTGAAAGGTTTGCATGCAAATAGAGCTCTTGAGGTAAGTTTGTTTTCTATTTCCGTGCACTGCACTATCAATCCCATGTACAGCTCTCAACGGTTGTTCAATATTTTCGTTGTAATGGTTTGGAGGAATATGAATTCATACGAGTTTATGGCTCGAGTATAAAGTCTCAAAGATACTCAAAGAATAAATAAAATACAAGCAATTATAAAATCGATGGTCTAAGATTCCAAGCAGGAATTTTACCCTGATCTGTCATTTAACTGAGAACTGTTTTATATGTGAAAACTTACTAGGAAATGAAGCTAGTCAAATGCAGTTCGGAATTGCGTCTTAATTCGCTAAACACCTTTAGTTCTCGCGTAGTTTCATAAGGCCTGAAGTGCTATCTTTTATATCTATAAGCGCTTGAAAGTACGTAGAAAAAATAGGATGTTAGAAAGATGAAAAAGGTATCATACATACATCATTTTATAACTTAAGAATATAAGCAAAATAAGAAAACACCTCATTCTGCATTAACAGTAAATCTGCTCGAAACTAACACTTTTATTTTCAATCAAAGTAAGTAACTCGATCTATTTTATCCACGCCAAAGTACGACTTGTATCACAAAAGCAAATCAAGCGCTCTTGGGCCAGAATCAGCTGAACAAGCCAGTTGAGCTGAACAACAATAGAAGCCTTGGAAGTACCGCGGAATCGCATGTCGTTAAATAAAACACCTCTCTTTTTCCTCCTGACATCGAAACGCTTATCACTTTAACAAATTTACTTCATTTATAACATGAAACTACAATGAACAATCCCAACTAAAATTCTATAAATTATATATGTATATAAACTAGGTTTCAGAATGAATGACATGCACTAACGACGATTCAATTGGTTCAAATTAGTTCTACCGAAAGTTTAATATAAAATCAAAACCATTCAATTAGCTTAAACAATACCTTAGCACGTTGCAATATTGTAACCTATGAAAATAACCTTTTTAGAAGGAACATAAAAAGTAGCTTTATTTCGGGCTAAAACCTGTACTAATTATATATTAATACACATCAATTGATGTATTGTATTGATACGTATAGATGTATGTGTAAAGCAAGCCTGTCAGGTTGGTAACAATGATCAGTCTGGCAGCTGAGCTTAAACCAGCTGATTACAAGGAAGTGCTTTCACATGATCCTATTGTTTATGCCGTTGCACCGCATATAGGTGAACATGGCCTATCGATAGATACGGCACTCAAAGCCAGTCAGCTTAATTTCATCGATTTATCGTATTCAAAGGTGCCACTGTAAGTGCAATTCATGGTCAGATGATGAGACAGACGTTAGAATTGGAAGAACACTTTTAAACTTACTTGAAAATAAACCTTATCGCAACGTACGGTCTTTCATTCTAACGGCTTAGGGATGTACAATACGCGTTGTTTGACGTGCAAGGACGTATAAGACCTCGTACCTCATACATCTAATCATTTGAAAGTGCCGTCGAAATATTTATTTATTTATTTTACATGCTGTAAAACAGATTAAATCCAATTAAATTACAGCAGTACATACATTGTATATTACATATTGTAGTGGAGATAACCTATGTCCAAATTGTAACAGTATATAATGCAATGAACCATCATGTATAATTTTTATTTAATAAAACATTTAATTGTGGAACCAGCGCAAAGATAAATAAATGTACACATAATTATGGACTTATGGAAAAACAGACTAGTTGTAAATATTATACATAATAAATAAAGACTGATAAATAAAATTTGCAGCCACATTATAATATAAAACTAATTAACAACAAGTAATAACGACACAAATATATTGTCGTTGCAACGGTTGTAACAATAAATAAATAACAATGATAACAACAATAATTAAAAGTTAGAGTGAACAAAACAGTTAGGCCTATATAAAATAAATTTGAAAAACAATCCATCAGTAATGTTATCAGAGCCCACTCCCCCTGACAAAGGAACTCAAACGTTCCTGGGCTGGACGCCAACTTAGACGCCGCCCCCATAGAACAAAAGGCAGCCCTTTATTCTATGAAAGGCAGCCGGCTTTTCGCCAGCCCGTACTGACCATAAGTAACCAATGACCGGAGAAGTGAGCACGGAAGAAATGCCAAACCTAATACTGTACACGCGAATAAATTACAAAATATAGTTTATAATACATATATCTGACAATATTTCCTAAAACAATTTAAAGTATTTAAACAAATGTCTACTTCTGGCGGCAAAATATTGTACAGACGCATCATTGTATTCAACGTATAAGAGAAGTGAGATCTAGTTCTTGAGTAATTAATATTAAATAGCATTTGTGACCTATTGTAAAATGCTGGGGCATAAAAATTAATTTTGATAGAAATATACCAAGACTGAAGACCGAGAAACGTAATTGCTGTTGAAAATATGTAATAAAATACTCAAAAGGCATGATGGGAAACATGTTTGTGTTAGAAATATATGTGGATTATTACCAAAACCAAAAACGAGACGTAGGGTCATTTAACAATACCAAAATAGCAAGACCGAAGGTCGCTTTCCAAAGGTAGCTGTGATTTTCTAACTTGCAGCTGTAAGCTACTATTGTGCAGCCAGTGTAAGATTTGCATGCTAAATCTAAACATGTGACCCATTAGGACCATTTTCTTATATATGGGCTTTGTAATTTTCAAACAAAACGGCCTTCGTAACAGTAAAGAACAAATTTCAAACCTGCATGCAGGGAAGGAAAGTATAAAAAATCGTTTACAGGGACATTGCCAAATTTTCAACAGTTTTTCACTAAAATGTTGTTAGATAAAAATTGTCTTCACAAACATGATAGGACCGCAACAGTATTATATAAAAGCTTTTGTATGTTCATATTCATTGTGCTATGTCGTACGTTCCATGTTCTATTCATTCCTTGAAATAAAGCAATACAAATTGCCTTTATTTCTTGAGCGTATTTCTATTTTACAGTTTGTTTCGTTTCAAATAAGCTTATAAATATTTGTGGTTTAAAGGGAGTATTTTGTTCAACAACACAACCATTGTACAATCGTACATCCAAGTGTTACTTCAAAAAATGATGCGTTTAACGTTAAGAACCGATTTAAGTACCAAACAGCAATCAACACCATTCGTAGGGTGGTGCAAACTGAAATGTCTGTTACCTATGTGGTCGGTTAGTGTGCAAACAGCTGATCTCAACAGCTGACATGTAATGATTGTTCGCAGAACAGCTGTTACAAGTACAGATCGGACACTGAAGAAGCAGCCTGTAGGGCTGTAGGGTTCACAGGGCAACAAAAGACGCGTCTCCATTGAAGTATCCATCAGTCTAATGCACGCACTCCTTCTTTCCTTTTTATCTTTCCGTTCCATTCCTTTTCCATTCCGTTGCAAACGTTTTTTTCTTATAATATGTTGGCGGTATATCATGTGTGACAACCAACATTCAGATCCGTATGTTTCAACCCAATGTGTATCCAATTAAAGCATCTTTTTAAACTAAAGAAATACTCTGTACTATAGCCTGATGATACTATGAAGATATTGTAACACCTGTGGTGTCTCAATGCACTACTCTTCATTACGTGTTCATTTGTGTACATCGAGTAAAACACTCAATGAATTTGGGGTACATCACGGACGGTGCCTGAAGGATTTTAGTTTGTAAAACGGAACTATAAGCAGGCTATAAACAGCCTGCTGGAAATTTGACTAAGTTTAACGCAACATCTGACTACTAACAGTACTGAAAATTGTGTTTTAACCCTATTCCTGGGTTATTTATATTCAAAGATCGCTCTTTTTTAAGCTAAGAATTGGCTACAGAGACGTTGCATAGAAGTTTGTAACAAGAAGGATATTATCGACGATGTTTCTTGGAACGAGCGCGAGTGGCACAAGAACAGCTAAGCTACTTCACAAACTAGTTAAACGTTTTATCCGTCAAGCAGTTGTCAGCCAGGATCTAAATGTAACAAGACAAGAGGAAATATTAGTCATAAGCATTGCTGACACAAATCCAGACACCTAATCCCCTTTGCGACAATGTCTTCAGCGTCTCCTTCCTTTCTTTTCTGCTTTTTGCAATTAATTAAAAACAAATGCAGAAGTAATTTTAGTCGATCTACAGTGCAATTAAAAATAATTAGTACTTAGTAAACAAAGTGATAAATTAGTTCAATATTTTGAAAAGCTACAAATTTTAAGAAATCAGAAGCTTTTAGCGGTACAAAAGCAATGCTGGTGCATGGTGTAGTAAGTACTTATTACACCATGCGCTGATGTACATCTATCACCCCATAAGTGTACAAATAATAAAAGTGCCATTCGTCATGTTTGTTTGGACTTGGTCACGTTTTTAGAAAAATCAATCAATTATAAAGGGTTTTGTTTGTTATAAAATGATGTTTTATTACAATAAGTTAGACACGAACCACTATATTATCTCTCTGTATCATGACATATCATTTACAAGCAACACGTCTTTTGTGTGAAAATTGCATTTTTATATAAACGTACGTTGGTTGCATAATTTTTATGTGTTTCCTGTTTCTCATTAAGTTAATTTCCTGTTCAAAGAAAATCGTATATGGTTTTAAAATAATTTGAATTTGCATAGTCCTTCTAGATATAAATTGTAATTACACCTAAAATACTATTAGTTTGTTTTTTACAGAAACACACCTAAATTAAAGTGATAAAAGAAACAGCCATATCTAAGTGCCCAGTATTGATTTACAAAGCATTTTAATCGAAATGTTGTCCTTGTGGTTTCTAATCCACCAGGCCACGTGGAAACAGATTGTTTTTCGACTGTTGGTAACATCGTTTCGCCGGAGACTCGTCACAAAGTCCGGTAATTGATTCACTCTTTGATCACTCAACTGCCACGGAAACAAATCATAACCAACTTGTCTACCAGCTGATTGAAACTTCCTGGATCGGAAACTAAAACTGAACTTCATCCACCAAAACAAATTGAGATTGAAATGCAAGAGTGGATCATTGTAAAATTTCTTTCTTCTTTTCTAATCTATATAATAACCTTTTTAACCGAAACATCAGAGGTGTAAGCGCTAGAGTTTAGTATTAGGCTTGGAATGTATAAATCATTTAGTTTACTCGCTGTACCATGTACTAAAGTAATGAGAACCAAGTTATAATGTTCTTAGTTGTAGAGTTATGGAGCTACCTAATGGCGACATCAACCATAAACAGCTGTAGGATGAGACGTTCCTCTTTACCGCCGATGAGATAATATACTGCAGAGACATTTGCAGAACTGTTCCCATTTTGTATAATCAAATAAAGGTAAAATATATCTAAACCATAACATATTATTATAAAGTATAAACCAAAAACTAATAAAATAATGTTTCAAACAAACTTGACTTTTATTACTGGGAGCTTCACTAAACGACTAAAGTATCATGATAAATCAATCCCAGATAAATGTGAAATTTGACATTTTTAACAAGGTTAGGACTATAAAGTTCTATTGGTGATTGCGGGGATCGAACCCACATTACCGGAGCGATGAGCATCTGAGTCGCGCGCGCTACCATTCCGGCACAGGTCGCCACACATACAATCATACGCAAATACATTATTTAATTGAGAGGGCATTTACCGTTTTTGAATTTTGAGCTTAGTTAATTAATTAAAGCAAACACCACGAGCTGACGTTTATACTTTGATGTGTAGAGTTCAATGATAGAACAAAACATAAAACGATGTTTTACAAAACTTCACCGAATTACAAAGTTAACATTGTTTGAGGATGTGTTCAAATCAAAGAGTTATATAAACCAAGATGAAAATATAACAAGCAGCACAATATAAACTACTTTTTTCAAATTAGGAATTACAAAAAGGTACGGTGCAAAAGCTATGCAGCACGGTAAGCCTTTCCAGATTAAAGGCTTTGGCCCAGACACGGTGCTCCAGTTGTCGTGTAATCTTGGAACAGAGTTTAGAAGCAAGAGTAACAAATGCAAATTCAGCAGCCTACTGTGACGTAGCAGTGAGCGCTGATCCCACTGTGCTTTAGTGACGTCACGGGCTGAAGAGATTAACTATTTAACGCGTCCCCTCCCCACCATCACACTGAGCACTACAAGACAATGTTACATGTTACTGGACATACACAAGGCTAAACTATAGCTATATCTTTATAGTTATACATTTTTTAACCGACGTACCCATCGTCTACTGACACAATTGGGCCTCGAGAGGCATCTACTGTCTCTTCAGTCTAAGTTAATTTAACTTGCGTTTTTGGGTTTTTCCGTTAATACTGATACATTGTTGTTGCGCATTTCTAATAATTCATGAGTATTTCTAATAATTCAACACTTCAGTGAGCTCAACCTCAAAACAAACACAAACAAATCATCATTCATTTTGTTTGCGACAGTCGTCTCAGGTTGAAGTCCATACATTCATATTGGATGAAACTGTGATCGAAGACGTCTACTCGACAAAATTTCTTGGAATACACCTTGATCGAGGGTTGACTTGGGATTGTCACGTAGACATTGTCTGCTCAAAATTAGCCTCAGGCATTTATGTTTTGAGGAAATTGTCCAAATATTGCCCCACTCAGGTACTGATGACGGCTTATTCTAATAATCTACCCACACCTGGGACTAATCTACCCACACCTGGCCTACGGACTAACGTTGTGGGGAGGCTGCTCAAGCACAAACTTTTCCAGAGTGTTTATTCTTCAAAACAAGCAGTGCGAACAATTGCAAAACTGCAATGGAGAGAATCGTGCAGCCCAGCACTTGAAAGATTAAAACTGTTGACTTTACCCTGTTTCTACATTTTAGAAACGTGTCTTTTTCAAAGGTAAATGCGACCTTGTAAGAGGAATTGATGTACACTCTTACGAAACCAGAGACAGGGAGAACTATCGAACTGGGAGATACAGAACGATGGCTCATGAACGTTTGCCCTCACAGGCAGGAGTTCAGTTCGTCAATAGACTTCCAAATTCGATCAAAAGTGCTACAGAGCCAAAGGCGTTCAAAGCTCGTCTAAACCCAGTTTTGGTCGCAGAAGCATTTTACAGTTCAAACGAGTTTTTGGCACACAATTTGGATATTGGAAAACCAGACTAGCAGGGGTAGGACTGGAAAAATTCGAGTAAATGGGAATAGTACGAATGTAAGTTATGTATGTTTGAAAGGGATCTAGATGTGGATGAATGCAAAATTTCAGATCAAATAGGGGACTATTGAGATACATGCTTGTAAACATGTCAATTCAATACAATATTTATTTATTTATTGTTTTTCTCTAAGCACCCTCATAACATTGATCTAATCCTGTGAAATTTGTTCATTAGGACCTTTTACCATTCCCATAAGCAAGTAATGCGCATTGTTTGATTTTCGGAAACGACTACACAAACAAGAGTAGAACACGATTAATGTAATCTAAAATTTGGTTTAGATTCTCGGATATCTAATAACAACATCTAAATCTGCAAAAATCACGGTTTTCCAACAGCCTGTTCGTTAAAGCCAGCGGTCCACTTGAACAAAGGTTCTGCAGCTCGGGATAGAGCGCGCTGTAGTCAATTACGCCGTATTGTGCAGGGACGTCAGGCTGCTCTGTTTATGACACTTTTCTCCTCCCCCAGTCTCTACAGCTGATTTATTTTTGCCAAACAACTCCAGGAATGCGTCATCCAGCTCTCGACCACGTGACTGTGTTTGAATAAGTGTGTAGTTAATCAGAAGTGGAGAAAGAGTGGTAGGCCTGGTGTGGAAAATCGCCAAGTCAAACACAGTGGGCAGATCAAATGAAGTATCAAACGAAGGTCAAACGATATTTAAACTGAAACATCAAATTATTATTATTTGTGTTTATCTATTATTTATTAATAACTTACATTTGATGTAATTAATTTATCTGTGTTTAATTTGTTCTATACACATTATGTACTATCACGCATATTTTGTAAACGCCGTGCTTAATCACAAAGTCTGTTTTTCATTAAATTTCCTTTGGAAAAATGAGATATTCATTTGACAGCTTAGTAAAAGCCAAGAGTATGAAATGAACACCGATGCTGACTCCCAGAACTCGTTTTGAGAATGTATACAACAGTTTGTAAACATACGTATATGCATGTGTGTACTCTCTGCAAGTCGCAAATGTTAAGATTTTCATGAAATTTAGTACGATTTTCATTAAATTTGGGCTTTTGTTTGTTAATATTTTGGTCAAGTTGGTTAGCCAGCAAAATCGAAATACCGGAGGTTTTGGGCGGGTGGGGTATTATCATCAAAAATCTGTTTTAATTGTTTAGAAAAAGTAAATTACATCCAATTTCGATGAAATTTAAAATACATATGGATTTTATTGTTACCGATCAATAAACTAAAACTTATAAACATTCATTAAGACGTTTCAAAAGACGGTCAGAAAAAGTTTTTAGCTACATCAGTGGAAAGTGAAATGCAATTAAATAAAATATATTTACTTTTAAATAATTTGAATAAAATTATTTTAAACGCGTTTTATGCAGTAAAAGACCACGAAGGTCTGAGGACCAAGGCTGGAAGCGTTTGTCTAACGCCCTTGTCCCAGAGCAGAAACCCTGGGGCCGAAGGTCAAAGCGATGCCTTGAGTGTAGCGAACTAGTTGCAATTAGTGAATTAGTGTAACAAACTGCACAGGAAAATCACTTTATCCCTGCCAGCAGTGCTTTAGCGCTTACATACTTGTCGGTCTGGTTTAAGTTTCGAATAACAATTGTTATGAATGTGTTGTGATATTGTACTGAATAAACTGCATTCGCTTTTAATTATATTGTGGTGTGCAACTGACAATTCAGCATGGTGGTGTGTACTGTTGCAGGATTCTGGTACGAGCTATCAGCTACACAGTGCACGGGCTGATACCAGCCAGCTGTGTGTTTGCTGACCGCTACAACAGAGAGGAGGTGGTGCGCTCTCTCGGCAAGGAGGTCAACATCAACCCTCCCTTGGTGCTGGGTCAGCTGCCAGACACGCCCGAGGAACTCCTCAAACTCGACCAAGTAAGCGCACAGATACATTTAATTATTGTTTATTGCTAAGTCTAAATTACTCGTAATAAACTTGATTTGTCAACTACTTTCCGGCCAAAGAACAAGTATATACTCACAGATTACATCCTAGCTTACCATGCCTAGGGAATTTAACCTATTTAAGTTAGTACGTCCCTACATTTCAACCAGAACTGTACAGTTTACAGGCTTACAGTTTTATTAAAATATCTTAGCAACATTCCAAAATGTTACATGCTCGCAAGCTTACACCCATGGACAAAATTATGGAACCAAATGGTTTTCTTTCATTTTATCGCCCCTTTATTGTTTAACATCCTGTATAGTTTTGAGTTATTTGTAATCGTTCAGTTGGCTTCAATATTTTACGTACGCTTTTCTAAATAAAATTCCAATTTCAAACAAAAAGGGCAATGAAATGAAAGAAACCCATTTGGTTCCATAATTTTGTCCATGAGTGTACTTGCATGATTATATTTAAAAATATTAAAATAAAACTAAAGAACAAACGATAATAGAAAGAGAATTTAGGTTAGAAAAAAGAATATAGAACTGTTGATCGACTGGTTCGGCAACAGAATATTGATTAAACAGGAAAGATTGGTGTTTGCGGGGGAAAATCAACAGGGAATCCAGGGACTGGTAACACAGAAACATGGGCGATATTAACATAAACATACAAATCGGAATGAATAACACATGAGCGAGCCAATCCAGCTGAATGTATGCCCGCTTAACTTTCTTAGATTTACAATATCAAGGAGGCAATTGCTACGTTTCCTATACGTATCAAAATGATATCGTTTTAGCAGAGTGTTACGCCCGAAACAAGTTCTATTGCGGTAAAGTAGGTAACAGTAAAGAATTTTGTTTCGTTAAAAATATAAGTCAGCAGTAAATAAGTCATTGGTATTTTGTTACAATTTTTATTCGACCTTGGCTGTTCGCTCCATATGTTTTAAGGTTTGAAACCAGTTTATATCAAAAGTAAAAAACTATCCAAATGTTTTGAAGCAGTTAAAATTTTAATTATTACTCAAAGAGCCTGAAAACTTCCTCCGGTGAATATTTTAGTAAATCCAGTAATCCTACAATCAATGTACAGCACCAACCAATATAGCCTACTATTTCATGGCGCAATAAAATGCAAATTAATTCTCGCACAATGACTATTAGACGTGTATATCTTTACTGGTTGTAATGCTGACTCGTTCTACATAGATGCAGTAGTATACTAAAGGTATTTTACTACGCAGTGGAAATGGATACAAAGAAAAGTCAACAATAAACTGTAGCATGGTTTAAAGGGCCGTATAATAACACGAACGAAATAGAGTTCATTGTATAGCCACAGATTTTAAAATTACCACATGGTCGAAACTGGTCAAAAGTTTAAAATATCTTATTGATTACTATACTTTAAATTATATTTTATACAGAATAGAATTGTTATATTATTTGTTGTTAGCTGTTTAATACGAGTAAAACTTGATAATTACGACCAATATGTTTTATTTAATAAAAACAAAAACTGTATTACAAAGTAAACCTTGCCGTTTGCACACGGCGAACTTATGAACTAGCACAAGTTGACACAAAGCAAATGTGAGACAAGAGTTGAATACTCTGAGTGTATCAACTAACATTCACTAGCAACTTTGAATAGACTGAGAAGATGACGAATCGCTTCAACAAATTATTGTTGCGAGTTCTGTCAATATCACACAAGCTCAAGCTATCTGCATGTCGTCTGCGAACTCGGAGCACAACAACAATGGCGTTGCCTTCCTTCAAACCTTTTGCTTTTGACCTTTTTATGTTGAATACATTAAAAAGAAAATTTGTTCTTGTTCTTTTGTTTCAAATCATAAAACCAATGAATTAAAGGTACTTTGTGTATTTTTCTATTAATACATAAAGAAAATGTATTTGTATGATAACCGAAATTGTATTTCTAAGAGATGGATTATTTTGTGTATATGGTAATATTCAATTATAATTTTGTGTTAATAAATAGGCAAGAACATAGGCTACTTATGATTTCAGCCCTTTTTCTACGTTGGGCAAGCTTTCCTTATAGTTATATAAAATTAAATCTATTGAATACGAATTTACTGAAATATAGAGTTATCTAATTGAATATCTCCGGAAGTACTTGAAATTATACACTTCTATACCCAGTAAGAAGTGGATACTACAAACAGTTTACTTTCAGTAAATTATTGAAAATAAGATATGTTTGGTATTTATGACTGTAAATTGACGAATTTTTTGTAAACGAGACATTGTCACGAATGTATTTGGAATGTGCAATGTAAAGCACCATAAGGAAGTAAAAGTAAAAAAATTCCCTCTGACTTTTGTTTGTAAGTTGAAATTTGGTTTCAGGTGTTCATCAAGTCGGAATTGAAAGTGGGGGTTCTGTTTGTAAAAGAAGGTCAATACACGGAGGAGGAAATCTTGGATAACAATGAGAACAGCCCTCTCTTCACTGAATTCCTACAAATCCTCGGCGAGAGAGTAAGATTAAAAGGTACCGCAGCGGTTCTTCAACCAGAAACATTACTTTTCATACATATTTAGTCATGTTACACGGGGATTTGACAAGCCATGTCAAATTCAACCCGCAATCCATTACATTTTGTTCGGTATCTCAATCATCTTTTTCATACACATTTATCGAAATATTGTAGTGCAGTTAATGATCTCATGCGCCCAGCAGTATTTTGTATTCCAAAAAGTAAATATTTGTACTTAGCGTTCAACAAATTATAATATAACAACAGACACGTTTGATAGCGTGCTGGTTATATCTAAAAAGATACTTTATTTTACTCCATCATATATGGGCAATTTCAGTTTATTTTCACAAATTAAAAGATTATCACTTTTCAAGGTTTTCACATCATCGGTAGGCTCAAGTAAAGATATTTTAATAATATCAGAATCATTTAATGTAGCACTCCGTCACACCGATAGGTTGACAGTTTGTTTCTAAGGTGGAACCTGACTTAAAACAAGTACCCCAAAAATATCCCAGTTTAAAAGTTGAAACTTTTGAAAATTCAGTATATAATGTATATTTGATTTTATTGCAAAATTTAAGAGCTCTTTCATCTAGTTTTGCAAATTACAGAACATGTTATTAATAAATTTGGAATGTAAAAAATGAAACTTATTAGCTCAAATATTTCATCCATGATTATTCTCGGTTGGGGCTTGCAGGTTTCGACAAGTACAAGGGAGGTTTGGACACAGTCCATGACTTGACCGGTCTCTACTCTGTGTACACCAACTGGAGAGGAATAGAGATCATGTTCCATGTTTCCACACAGCTGCCTTACGAGAGTCACGATCCACAGAAGGTACATGAAAACTAATATGCATAATCCACTAAAGGTTATCTGCCATTGCCCAATAATAGCAAGTGTTTATGGTGGCCCCATATTATGCTGATCACTCATCACTCATCACTGCTACTTGGATGGGAAAACTACTTTTTAACCTCAAAACTCATCCTCTATAAAAAAACAAACACAATGCAAATTAAAAACAAACAAATTAATGCCTTTGCTGTGCCGAAACGAAATACGATGTCGTTAACGCAAATCTGTTTCCATACGTCTTAAAGTGGTTTAAAGTTTCAAAAACACATGAAAATGGGACAAAAGGTTAACAGATGTATACCTCTTGGGACGAAGAGTGTAAACATTCATCAGTAAATATATCATTAAAACGGACATATGTCGTTTATTTAACAACTGTTCCATTTTACTATACCTTTTCCTTCTTAATTTCCACCTAATGATGACTAGAGGCCAGTAACTTAAATCAAACCTCTAGTTTAAAAAAGCATTTTTACCGGATAAATTCAAGTGGGGTTTTGTTAACCCCAAAGCCAAACCACATAAGTTTACAATCTAAAATAAGTCATCGATGGCATGAACCTTGACTTAAAACTTCCAAATTCCACGAGCATTAAAAATATTCATTGTCAGAAGATTAATAATGGCAGAAATGGAAGGAAGAAAGTTGGCTTCGATGTTTGAGTGATCAATATTGTATACAGCACTGTGACGCCGAAACCTTTGTTTGGGCAGGGAACTAAGAGTTCTCCACTGCAATGAAATGCTCTTTTCTTTATCTTCAATTGCCCTTTTGTTGAGAACAATTTGATGAAAGTCAGTTCTTTAGAGAGAAATATGACGAGCTTAAAACATTGTGTTGAGAAATTGTTCATCACAATAATATTCGTTTCTGTGCTTCGGCTCTGAACTCTCTGAACATTTTTTACTTGTTTTCAAAGCTTAAATTATTTTCTACTTGTTTCTTATACTAAAAAACCAAAACAATAGACCTGAACTTTTAATTTAAAAATAATTGTTTAAAACAGCTGTTGCATTTGAAGTTTACAATGAGTGCACGAAATGAATTGTGGCTGCGTTAAAATAATAGGTATTGACCCATTTAAAACTACTCTTATTAATAATAGACACATCAGCATCAGCTCATATTTTCTACACTTTCAGAACATCGTCTTAGCTACTTTGGGAGCAAAGTATTCTACTTTAAACAAAACATTGCACTTTTTTAGGTAAAGACAGTTAACTTAATTTGGGCAAGACTGTCCTGCTTTAGTGATACACCATTAAGCTATTGACTGTTACAGTTGGTATATATGATCGTACTTACAATGTACAATTCATTGTTCAAAAGCTTGTACGATAGCTGTTATTGAAATAAAATTATGTTGTAGCTTCAAAGGAAGCGGCACATTGGGAATGATATAGTGTGTGTCGTGTTCCTGGAGGCAGACAATACGTCGTTCTCTCCATCTTGTATCAAGTCCCATTTCCTGCACACCTTCATACTGGTGAGGACCAGTCCCAGAATAAAAAGGAAGCCCACAAGATATGAGGTAACTGCTCAACAATGCCGTAAGCTAGGGGTTGCATTTAACAATTTTAGATAGTTAATTAATAATTTGCTAGGCGTATCATGTTTTGCTAGATCATTAGAGTAGCGCGTGATCATTCTGATGGGGGAAGGGAGAAGCATACCAGGGGGTTTAAGAGGGGTCGAATAGAGCCCGAACGGCGGTCGAATGGTATAGGATTAAACATGGGAAAATATGCAAACTGTGTTTTACGTAGGTTAATGAACTAAAACGTGGAAAAGGTTTCTCTGGAAGCATAGTTATTAGTGCTGCTGCATATAAAAAACAAATGAGTTTGGTTATAAAATAGAATTTTAATTACTGAATTTCGAGTGCTATGTTCTTATGGAAAACTCCAGTTTTTAATTCAGAAGTACAGAATTAACTTGATGATGAAAGTAAAGGTTTTAGTGTTTATATGAAGCAGCATCAATAGATCTATGCTTCCAGAGAGAACATTTTCACATTTAAATCAATTAACTTGCCTAAAACGTAGTTTGCAGTTTTTATCCCATGTTACAAACAGTAATCTGAGTTGGACCTGCGACCGCTCTATCCGGCACTCTTTTAAAAGTGTAAAATAAAAACCATGAACACTGGAAACGTAAAGATGAAAATGGTGCTGTTTTAGGGTCAAAACAATACACTTCAATTCAAATTCGTAAGGTTAAAATTTTGTTCGAAGCAGACGACACGTTGTGGCTTTAGCATAAAAATCGGCAAATAACAAGTTACGTTTTTTGCTTTGAGAAAATGATCTACAAATTTCCTCTAACATGATTACTTCTAACAGCACCAAAGTAGGCGACTGGACCTGGAAGGCTAGAGTCCTGAACAGTGAACACTGATCAGTCGTCAGTGGAGCCAGGAGTAGTCTGTAGTGGTTTACAACCAATCGAGTCGGATAGTTGTAGCTGTCGATAGTGCACAACTATCGATTTTACCAATTGAAAGTGTACGGTACCTTTCCTTTCCTTTTTTCTGTCTAATTTAAATGGGATATTTATTTTGAATTAGAAACCAAGTTGTTACTTGTTAGGTTATGTTGTTCTAAAAGTAGTTAGTCAAAAAGTCCTTTCAAGTACTCTCATTCAATCATTATAAGAATGATCATAATTAAGATAATCTTCAAATATTTATATCACACATTAAAATGTTGGGGGAGAAGTGTCATGGACAACCGGGATGAAATCACTTAGAGGGCATACCGAGGCTCTAGGTAGAGAATTCATAGCAAGCTATATACAATTCAGTAGTTGTAAGTTTAATATTATGAAAAAGAACGTCTAAAAAATGAATCGTAAATCAATTATTACCATTATCATGCTAAAACTTGAACATTTCCATTATCCTCACTTACTCAAAGACTCTAATAAAAATAATCAATAGAATTAAAATAGTAAAGTTAATTTTGTGAATTTCACAGGTATCAGTTGTAACTCGGGATGAAGTGGGAGCCTACAAGCCTTACCTTTGGGAACAGTCTGTGTTTGACAAGGGACCCATGTTTAGAGAATGGCTGCTAACAAAAATAGTGAATGGAGAGAGAGCTAGCTACTCGGCTCCGAAGTTTGCTAGGATGCAAGAGCGCACAAGATCACAAATGTTAGAGGACATTGTCGCAAATTTGGCCAACCATGCAGAGACTGGCCAGATACCAAAGCCTTACAGGTAACAAAAAACAACTTACAAATCTTGTTTTTTTTCATTAGATCTTAGATCAAGTCTCCAAATTACATGGTTCCCTCAAAGCATCTACTTACCTAAGGGTTCCAGTTATAATCATGTTTTCAAACAATATTTTGGTGAAGGCATATAAGTTTACAACTTTACACAGGGAAAAAGACTCACTTCCCTATCACTGCACTACTCACACAAGTTCTTCCAATAGTTGGCAGCCAAAATGCTGCAAGCAGCAAGCTTCCACTGGCTAGCATTCAATTCATCTGGACAATTTTACTAAATATTTTCCCAATATATTAATGCATTTTATCACTAAGTTAATGTTGACAATAAATTAATTTCAGACGGGGTTCTTGGAGACCCATCGGCCACATGAGGCCATCAAGTCCTCTGTTAGACTCTGTTCGAGATCGGTTTGAAGACTATGACCAGTTAGCGAAAGACTTTACAAGAGTATTCCTCCAGGATGAAGCCAACATAGCTGTTAATGCCAACCTCTTTGATGTGATATTCCTTGTTGGCCAGTCCAAGCAGAAGAGCAGATTGATTGGCGTTAGAGCTATTCTGGGAGTGAGAAGCAGGTTAGTTAAATTATATGCCAGTGACGTGAAAGTGTACATAATACAGTTAGGTAAAGTAGTTTATCCATTCCCAAAAAGGTATACACATAAAGACATAGCTTTTTTGTGCTCACTTTGTCTTTTTCTTAACATTTTGAAGCCGAAGCCCGAGTCTTGCTTGGGCGTCTATTGAAGTAGTTACCATGATTGCTACTAGAGCACTAGTGTTCCATGCAAGCTTCAGTAGCTTACTGCAAGGACAGCTTCTACTAGCTGTGAGAATGGCCTTGTGGTCTAAAGCGTCAGCTAACGATCTGGCAATTTAGGTCACTTGGTTGTCGCGGGTTTGAACCCTGCAGCAGGACCAATCCATATTAAGCTCACTTACGTGTGGTTTAGTGATGGGGAGCCCACCTTAAATAAACGGTGACCAGCGGGTGGAAGTAGACGGTGTAAGGGAGTATAATACAGATTGCTTAAAACACCTGTTTTGCTACTTTTTGCTTTGTGTAGAGGAGGAGGACACGTTGTTTGTTGTTTTTGGGTCTATTACACTTCTATTAGATTGCAGTTAAGTCACCTGTTTTGCTACTTTGCTGTGTAGAGGAGGAGGGCATTTGTTGTTTTGGTCTATTAACTTCTATTAGAAATTGCAGTTAAAGGGATTGCAGTAATCGAGTTGGTCAGCGATAGCTCTATCAGGCACCTTTTAAAAGTGTAAAATAAAGCCTGAACACTGGAAAGCGTAAAGATGAAAATGGGGTAAATGCTGTTTTAAGGGTCAAAACAATGCACTTCAATTCAAATTGTAAGGTTAAAATTTTGTTTAAACAGGCGACCGCGTTATTGGCTTTGGCATAAAATTGGCAAATAACAAGTTAAGTTTTTTGCTTTTGAGAAAAATGATCTACTTATAGTTATACTGACTTATAGTTTACATTAAGTCCGCGGCACAAGTAAAATTAAAAAAGGCCAGAAAACAGTAAATTTTAAACAATTGGCCCAGGCTTCAAAATGTTAACCCTATCTAGTAAATGTAGTACTAAAAGCAAGAGCGGTGTCAGCACTCACCTGAAAGCACCGTGCATTGATCAGTAATTGTAGCAACCTGATGGTTTTTGAAACTTTTCCAGCCAATTAAGTCCATCAAAGGAATTCACTCCACTTACGCTTCTCCCACCTAGTTGGCATACCATGGTTTTCTAACTCAATACTTATGAATTGTGAAATATCAAGTTATTGCTTTTCTTTTATGATCTCTGTATTTCCTGTTTTTGGCCGGTTTCTTTACAATTTTGTTACATATTGAGATATGGATTACAGATTTGTTTACTTGATTGTTTAAGAGGTTTAAACAATCAGTTTTACATAATTTTGGTCTTAGAAATTGCGACTTTTAGGCCTATTGAACTGTTAGATTAATCACAGGTTTAACAGTACTGAAGGAAAGGTATTGAAGTAAGAGTTCTTGACTGTTTGATTTTTCATTGATACACTAACTCAGTTCCATGTGTATATTTTACTTACTGATAGTATAGTTCAAAAATATAAATTGAATTCATTAGGACAAACGAGTGTGCAGACACAATAGCGTGGCGAGTCCGCCTGCTCAGCACTATAAATTTATTGCAGCCAGTCGCATCAGGTGCGGCCGCAAACATGTGACCAGGAGTGGGATGTGCTGCTTTTACTGTATATTTATATTGAGCTCAGGGTTTGCCTATGATGTTGCACCAAACCAAAAAGAGCGCTGTATTATCCGTAGTTACATTACTACATATTGAGAGCTGAGACAGCCTGATTGTGCAGGGTGTTCCAAGAGATGCTGTATGGGATTTCTACAGGGTTCGGCTCGCCTCAAGTGCCCGTGGCTGAGATACTCGCCCGACCTGTGCCTACTCTTCCCAGCCCACAGAAACCCAAGAGCAGTAACTTCTTGCAAGTCCCTGACATAGAATCTCCTAGGTACACCCATTTCATTTCTTTCAAAACTAAACTGTTACTACAAGGCAAAGGTCATGTACTTTTTAGCGCTTGACCATTAAGAAATAAGCCAGAAATCAATAACTAACACCCAATAGTATTTTCACTACTGTAATAGAAAATAAAGGCATAATCAGGGAAGGACCCAGTGGTTTTCTTTGGAACATCCACATAGTTACTATTTAGTACTTATAGTTTACAAATAATCCACTCGATCCTAGTCTAACTAGTAGCTATAGATGTTTGAGTATAAATGTAATGAACTTTACAATAACATTCTCATTTGATTACACAACAAATGTGTTTCAACCCTGGGTGAATCATAATCTGCATTATAATCATTGATGTAAAGAGGTTAATTAATATTATTGCACTACACCAACTAGGTTTTAATAATAATAATAATAAATATTTATTTCACTGATATTTACAATGTAATTTTTTTTAAAATACTTATAAATCAATATAGCCTAATAACATTGTTTTAAATTTATGAATTCTATATGAGAAATAGCCTCTTGCAAAATTACCTGTGTGAGGGAGGGTTTGTCAGTCTGTATTAAAATATAATTTTTATAATTTTGATTGTGCAATTATTTTCTAAGGTTTCTAATTAACTAATGATGGTATACTTATAAAATTTGATTGAACAAAGTGATATATGCTAAGCTAAACATTACATTTTGACATAAATTTTGATCAAGAGTATAGTTTGAATTAATATAATCATTGACAGTGTGTATGTCAACTGTAATAACCATTGATTTATTTTACATTTTGTAAAGCTGAGGCCTTATATAGTGGGTGTTTTTAGATCCGCTGGTAGTTCTGTGTATAACAATGCTGAGCAATGTAAAATAAATTAGTAGAGTTATAGTTTTGTAAGCCTGTGTCATATTAATCCCTACAAGCCTTGAATTCCTGGTATGCATCTTCTATGATTTATTTTTAAGATTGCCCTACTTTTATGAATAAACATTGTTAAGACTCTACATGTAAAGCTGTGTAATACAAAATACTAAAAATTCATCAAAAAAGGAGGTCTGTTGGAAATTCACAGGTTTCCTGTACGCTGTCTTTACTATACATTTTTAGTTATCTCTAAAGTTGTTTTATTGTTTGGAGTGGGACCTCCTGAATGATTCCATTTAAAAATAGAGATTCAGCATAGGCATAATATACAGCTTTTAACAAGTCAAATTAAAATTTGGTTAATGCTAAACATTAACCACATTTTTATAGATAGAACTTACACCGTGTTGTTAATGTGATGCCTTTTAAATGAGACAGGCCTTTGCTTAATGACTTAAATCGGTCATATCTAGTAATTGAAATGTAAAAATATATACAAATTAATAGCTTTGACATAAACTATATCGTTGTTGCACGGTCATTAAATGGAAATACTGCTAAACATTTCGACCTTGCTATAGAGAGTCATCCTCAGTAGCTGGTTGACTGACTGGGGCGAAGCAGTATTTGTGTTAACTGTAAAGCGTAAACGGAAGCCTTAGATATTAATGATGACATGGCCGCGCCTAAGGATTAAGAACTCTAAAGGCCAGTGGCTGCTTTTTCGGTATTACAGAAGGTTTGAATAGGGCAAGTGACTATCGAAAAGCTGGTAGGAAAAAAAACAACAATTTTAAAACAGCCATAGTATCATATTTTGCTTTCTCAGGCTCAAAATGGTTGCTTAAAGTTTTGTTTGTAAACAAAAGATATTCTACTTAAAAATGAGCAAATTTCACAACACATACACATACATGATTGTACCCCTGATAAGGAAAGCATGCATACAAGGTCAACCTGCCATTGCCAGGCACACTAGTCAGCTGGCAAAAGCTGAGCCTGACTAGCAGGCTCTGGCCTCCTCCATGCCAGTTCCACATCAGCTGCCCTCTTCCTCCCACGCACAAGTAGGCCTGATGTAATATGGCCTTTTAAAACCCTGATGATTGGTGCACCCTCAATTTAAAACGTAAATAATTTAAACTGCAAATGAAAGACTATTATTAATTCTAACAGAAGCTGATGAATTGTTGTAGGCCTAAAAGTGTTCCAAGTTCTCCGATGGTGAAGAGAGCGTTCTCTCGGCTCGGCACACTGACTGCTGGCTGGGGTCGGTCGATACGGAAACAACACACACAGCTCTCAGCCGACGATAAGAAGAAGTGGGCCTCTTCGCAAGACTGCTCAAGTTAGAAACTATTTCTACAGTACTTCAGGCTTTTAGAATATTAGTCACAAAAGAAGGTCTTTTAACAATATTGATCTTTACAGATAAGGACGGAAAAGATAAGGATAAGGATAAATCTGGAGCTGCCCAGTGCCTCGCAGTGCCTCGACTTAGTGTGTGTGCAGACGCACAGAAAGTAGACAGGGCTAAACTTGCTCAAGTGGAGGTGAGTCCTCAACATTTCAAGCAACTGTCCATATAACAGATCTTCAAGTTGTGTGTAATTCTGCAGTTGAATTATTCAGACAACTTGAAATTTTTAATATAGTTATATGAAAATTTCTGCTGAGAGCTCAGTGAAATAGCTCAGAGTATTCAGAATTGTGTGTATGTATGATGGCTCTCTAGAAAATAGTTGACTGATTTTTGGCTCTGGAGGAGTTAGACTAGAGAGGTAAAAAGTTAGTTGTTGTTTCCTGGCTAAGAGTGCATCTGAAAAGCTTATGGAAATGTCTGTCTAACTCCTAACAATAAAAGACTCTACCAACTGTAAACAGTTTGTATTGTACCCTTATTTACCTAAAACTGTTTAAATTGTGTTCTTTAACTTCAAAATGGGTGGCTATAATTACAGATATATTAATTACTTACAGACACAAATGACAATTTAAGGACCAGAGGCAACTCTTGTTTGGTTAATCACAAAGAAAATTTGAAGACTTACAAGTTACAAATCTTGTACATTCCCTTACTGTGATGTATGTTGTGACAGTTCACAATCATAGAGTTTGACGTGGACACATTCCGGATACTCCTGGACTACCTGCACACCAGTTCCTGTCCCCTCACGTGCACCAACATCCCCGGCCTCATCTGTGCTGCTGAACACTACGACCTACCCGAGCTTCTGCAAGCCTGCTTCCACCACGCCAAACAGTTCCTTAGGATAGAAGTCGTAAGTAGAAGTCTTTAACTCTTCAAGAAAGTTCTAGAGAAATTGAAATATTAGGCAGATTCTATAGATCAACACTTTGGAGCTAATCCCAAGGACCCAAGTATATATTGGGCTTGTTGTAGTGGCTCCTACATTTGCTGCTAGATTGCTTAGATCTGCTGAGACAATTTACTGCGCTCTCGGCTCCACAAGGAATGAGAAGGCTGAACTAAGGGGTTAACACTAACAGACTAAATTCCTTACGTCCCACAATGGTCGTAGCTTCAAATCCTGCAGCAGTTGCATACATTCCTTTATAGGCAATCCTTTACAAGAGCCAACTCTCGTTCACCAACATTTCGAGAGAGGCTCTCCTTAACAAATCAGTGTCGGTTTGGAATTGGATTGATTATTGGTTCAACAGGAAGTTCAACAGGTATTGCAAAAAAAGATTTTTTCTTTTACACTTAGAAGAGAAAGTGTTATGTTCTTGTATTAAAAGAAGTTCATTTCAAATGAGGACAAAATGATGTAAGAGAAAGAAACTGACAAAAGCCATCATATACAAAACAGTCTCTGTGTTGAATAATATCATGTAAGAAAGCCAAATCTTGCGGCAAAAAATCTGTTGAATAGTTTCTAGGAGTTCTTAAATGTGCTACATAGTAAGAATGTGTATCAGTCTTGTGCTTTGATTGGCTCAAATAAACCATTTTTTACCCTCTTTATTAAGTAAACAACACATTAATTAAATGGTAACGTAAAATACTTTATAGTTTGAGTACACAGCCTTAAAATTTGAACGTTTGGTTATAGGTCTGCACAATGCTGTGTTCACTAGAAAACTATTACTGGAGGTATACGTCCGCACCTGAACTGGTAAACATGATCTTGGCCTTCGTTGAAACACGATCGCACCAGGTTTGTTTTTTAACCTGTTTTGCTAATTTTGTTCTGTAAGAGTAAATAATTTTGATTTTATGACATTTGATTTGTATTCTGAAACCCTCATTTTTAGAATAGATGTTTTAACATGTGATACTTGTCTTTTCTATAACTAGTACTAATTAAAACTTTCAGTTCGTATTCTTACTAGTTTTTATAAAATAGTATGTCCTAGTTTAAGGTTTGAAAGTTCATTAATGACTTTCATTTCACACAAGATATTTACCTCATAGTGTTTTATTTTGTTTTAAATATATTGGTAATAAGCCATGTAAACTAAAATTTGCCTTCATATTTTGCATTCACAAAAGTTGCAATGATATTGTTATCTTTTTATTAGAGGCCTGTGGGTCCTAAGTGATCAAAAAATTCCCAACAATAATCAAAATCCCAAAACTCTTTGAGAATTTTGGCTGATAGGGTATTTTAGGGGTATTTTAAAACAATTGGTGATTTTTATAATTTTACTCTGGTCTCTGAAATGTAAATTTTCTAAAACAACAATTATATAAAAAATAACTGTTTACCCAAAATACCAAACAAATCCAAATTTATGTTTAATTATTAAAAAACTTTTCTTATAAGGAGTAAGTGCTAGTTAGTAATTATTATCCCAATCTTTTTTTATATTTTAATGTTAACAATTGCCTGTAATTATTACAAAGTTTAATTACATATGGTAAGTTAATAATTAATAATAAGTAATAACGTCTAATTATAGGATAATGTTGAATGGTACACATTTTATTTACATAAACTGTCCAAAAACCGTTTTTCATCCGTTTCTTGTTTATTTATAGTGACCGAATTAACCACCAGAAAATGTACCAACATTGAGCAAGAAAAGCTTTTCTTGCCTGATTCTCAAAAAGAAAAATCCTATCCCGTGATCCCTATTCTTTGTGTTACTGACTACCAACAGTCCACAAAGTTAACTGGCTGCAAATAAAATATAATATTGTCATACTTGTTTTAGCTTTTCCAGATGCCAGACTTTCTCCAACTATCAGAGTCCATGGTACAAATGATAATGTGTCGGAATCTGGAAATTCCAGAAGTGCCAAAGTTTGAGGCAATGTTCAGTTGGGCAAAGTACAAAATACGGACAAAAACATCAACCAAACTTGATGCTAAAGTGGAGTTCAAGTGCACAATGGATAGGCTTTCAAGAGATTTGAAACTGTACAGGATATCACCTCAAGAACTGATAAAGGTTTGTTTCATAGAATTGTACACATATTCATAGTTGTGAAAAAAATACAATTAAATCTTCATTAAGAGAAATAATCATCAATGTACAAGGGAGGGAAGGTTTACCAATGTACAAGATTAACTGTGTAAGATATAAATATTCTGGTGTCAAGTACATTCATTTAGGTTTTAGGGTTCTGAGCAGGCCTGTACACAAATATTTGGGCAACGAGTCAAAATCTAGGCACCCATTTAGACCTTGATACTGTTGACAGCAACTGATCCTTACACATCAGTCAGACCCTGTTAACATTTGGGAATGCCTCTAGATCCTTCGCATTACCTAAAACTACTGATCGGCAACTGTCTCCGGTTGTGATTGCTACCTGTGACTACCAATCAGCACCTGTTGGCGTTCCAACCAACTCCTGTTATCATCCTCAGGGGCAAAAAATTTTGTTAAAATCAAAAGCTTTTATAGGGGTTTTGTGTGTGAGTTTTTGTGCCTAACCCAAAATTTGCCAGGGTCAAAATAAAAATTTGATTGCGCTGCAAGTCAAAATAAAAGTAATGGCCCAAGTAACTCTAGTATTTTAAGTTCTACATCTAAAAGTCTTATTTTCACTAATGTATGAGGTTCTAATTAGTTAGTGTGTTAAGGCTGTCCACTCAGCCGTAAATTTAGTGGACTATGAAAAACCGGAAACAAGTTGTGAATTAGTGTATATAATCGGGAAGAAAGCTACCTTGCTAGAGTCATAGTTACTGCTGCCAGTGGAATCTGCAGGAACAAAATGGCTTTTGGAATCACTTTATGTGATCCAGCTAATTTGTAAAGTCAGCAGTCTGCAGTTCTCGTAAGCAAAGGGAGCACTGCTTCTGTAGTGTTTCCATGACAAAAGCTTAAAAACAATCGTACTGCAAAAGTTGTTTTGATTTTAATAAAATTTTGTACAGCCAAATTACAATGGTAGTTTAATTACATTAACATGCTAGCGAAGCTCCTGAGCCATCCATTGTCGTTGTCTAGGAGTGGAGAAATTAAGGTGTAAGATTTTCCTTCAGTTGAGACTAGTTTATACAGATGCAGCAGGTTGAGGGAAATGCAGGGCAGGATGGGCTTACCACTAACCAGACTTTTGCACACAAGTATACAACATCTTGACATTGGTTTATAACTAGGATTGAATTAACTTGTTGTGGTGTGCAAGAATCCATTTACTCGATTAGACCATGATTCCTCAGTGTTATACTGAACTCTTTTCCTAGCTTTATCAAGGCTGACTAACAAAATTATACAATACTATGGGGTGTTTCATTGTACTATTGTGTTAGTTCAGGGTTGATAAGAAATATTTTTTGTACCCATAATACCAATCTACTGTACAGGGTCATCGAAAAAGGTGTATGGGATTTGAAAGTGAAATACAAATTTTAATATAAGTGGTAGAATGTTGATTTTTACATTAAAAGACACAGTAAATCTTAAATTGTTTTAATGTAATTTAAAAAATTTCAATGTGAGTTACCACGTTGCATGACAAACATCTAGCCGATAGTCAACCTCCGGCCAGGTTTTGGGCTCAAGAGTCACTGTTGAAATGGCTCGTTGATTATTCTTCTCAGGTGCTGTAGATGGCCGTATTTTCTCAGCTTAAGCTAAGTTTTCAATTTAACCCCAAAGAAGAAATCTAAGCGTCAAATCAGGACTTCTAGGTGATGTGACAGGAATATTCCCAGTGAAAGGGAGTTTATAAATGGGAATATTTCCAGGGAACTTCAAGGCTATAAATTCCCAAAACAGAATTTATGGGAATTTATAAATAATTAATAAACCCATTTAAATGTTAATTTAGTAACATTTTGGGACCTTAAATGGTTCTAATGATCAATAAAAGACCAAATAAACAACAATATGAGTGATATCACATTATCATGTCTAAAATTTGTATTTTAACCGTGATAAACATTTTTGAAAACAGGCCTGTGGACTTAAAATCAAGTTCTCATTTAAGCAACAAAATCTATGATATTAGTTCCGGAATAGAATCACTCAAGTGATTAAGTAACTCATTAATCTAAAATATTATTATAATTAATTTATTTTTAATGTTAAATTGAAAAATTTCAAACCATTTATTTTTTTTATTGGAAAAGACTGCTTTGGGCAAATAATTAAAATATCAAATCTCACCAATAAAATGGCTTAAAGATTTAAATAGCTTTTGAATACAACTATTAAAAGCGTTGATTTATATGTTCATATTAAGATTAGATCCAAGGGATTTAAAAATTATATTAGATGTCCACTGTTATACTGAACTCTTTTCCAGCTTTATCGAGGCTGACCAACAAAATTATACAATACTATGGGTGTCATTGTACTATTGTGTTAGTTCACGGTTGATAAAAATATTTTGTACCCATAATACCAATCTACTGTACAGGGTCATCGGAAAAGGTGTACAGGATTTGAAAGTGAAATACAAAATTTAATATAAGTGGTAGAATGTTGATTTTTACATTAAAAGACACAGCAAATCTAAATTGTTTTATGTAATTTAAAAAATTTCAATGTGAGCTACCAATCTGCAGTAACGATAGACATCTAGCCATCTTTTGGAGCATTTCAGGAGTCACCGCTGAAATGGCTATGTTGATTATTCTTTCAGGTGCTGTAGATCACGTGATTTTCTCAGCGTAAACTAAGTTTTCAATGTAACCCGAAAAGAAGAAATCTAAAAGCGCCAAATCAGGACTTCTAGGTGCCACATTACAGGACCATTCCTCCTAATCCAACTATCAGGAAATCTGTTGTTGAGAACTTCTTGGAGGATTCGACTGTAGGGACTTGGAGCTCCATCCTGCTCGAAAATGACATTAATGCCCTTTTCTCTTTCAATTTCTTCAACTTGAGGGAACACATACATTTCTAACATGTTCAATAATCAACGTAGACATTTCAACGGTGACTCCTGAAATGCTCCAAAACACCTGGCGGAGGTTAATGGTAGATGTCTGTAAGTAAACGGGGAGCTCACATTGAAACGTTTTAAATTACATAAAAATTTAAGATTTGCTGTGTCTTTTTATAAAAATCACCATTCTAGCAATTATATTAAAATTTTTATTTGACTTTCAAATCCAGACACCTTTTTTGATAACTGTATTTTGAACTAGGCATTTTCAACAAATTTAAGATTAGTTCTTAAAATTTACAGTATCTTAGTTTGGTTTAAAACTAAACTATAAGTCAAAAACTCAATAGGGAACGTCAAAAAGTGATCCTTTGGCCGTCTAAGCCTCTTGGTGTAGCAGAAGAAGAAATGATCTGGTTCATCAGTGGAAAATACCCAACATATGAACAGCTGGCAGTTCTTTCAACTGTAACAGTGGGTTCAGTAATATTGTCGTAGTATTGTAATTATTGTGTCTGCTTCTGACTCTTAGTAGTGTAAAATGCTATGTTGTAAGGTTGTGCTACGTATGACCTAACTTGTGTATTTTTAGGCCAAATTCAATGAGATAAAATAAAGTAATAAACACTGAAAAAGATAATGTAGGGTGGGGTTTTTTTTCCCTATTTTGACTTAGTAACAAACAACAATTAAGCAAGAGATCATTTCCATCAACGTTATCAAGTACTAGAGCAACATTGCTTGTTTCAGTTAACCTTTCACTCTGATTAATTAAATTTGTTATTAGAATCATAATAGTAAGCTTCTGTTTCCGAATTGTGTGACACTTTAACACAAGTGTTGAGAGTAATAAGCTCTACACATTTCTTTCATGTTCGACTGCCGACAAAGGCGATCAAGAATGAAAGGATACTGGAAACACTGATGTTTCAAGCAAATTCAGGAATGTATCGCATCCAAGACAGTTACCTGGAAGCTTGCCAACAAAGACTGCAGAAACAGGACTCGAGGTTTAGTGAGTGGGAGTCGTTTGACTATGGTATTTAACACCAAGCCAAAGAGACGTTGACGTAAACTGTCTGTCTCTTCTTGTGCTATATGTGTTCTTCTTGACTACTTAGGTCAAAGACTTTCTTATTATTCTATGTATAGATATATTTTGTTACCTTGGTTAAGTTACGATTATGCAGTCAGTTAGTAAAATGTTGCTTTGCTTGATTACCATTTTATATTATTTTATACATTGTAAAACAGTGTTTTCATTATTATTATTTTATGATGGATTTTATTTTTATTAAAATGATTGTATGTTATGATGACAAAATTATTTGTTTTTAACACGATATTGAACAAGCTTTCAGAAAGTCATGATTTATATATAGAACATTAAAATTTCATTTCTTGTAAAACTATCCCACCCAATAACCACGATTAATTTCAATTAGTTCAAGTAAACCATCTCCTTGTCTTGGTATCTTTCTGTTCTTTGCTCTCTGAACAGACTTGTTATATACAGAATGTTATACATACTTTGTGTCCTTTTGTTATGATGAGAATTGATAGTTTTTTCCAAGGAGACCCGACTGTAGGAAGTGAGCCTGGAAAATACACAAGATGCCTGGAGATTAACGAGATGCCTATTAATCTTAGCCATAAGGAAGTTGCAACTTATTTATTAAAGTTAAACGAGCTATAAATTCTACAGTTTTTTTTCAACAGTTTCTACTTTTATGGTAGGCAGTAAGCCAGCCTGGGGAAAATTGGTAAAGTTTATCCGTTTGAATATGTTTACTGTAAAACAAAATTAAAATAAATTTATTTATCTTTAATCCAACTAAATTTACAGTTGGGTTTTTTAACTTTTGGGAAATATACTGTAACTTATAACATTTCTTGAGCAGTGATGAGCAGCTTTTTTTTACTAATTGACTGCATTAAAACACTTGTCTTTCATACGGCCCAAGGTTTCCAAAGTAATCTTGCTTATATATTCTAACTGAGACCAAAAATTAAACTATGCCATGTTGATTTGAACATTTATATAACTAAATACAAAGATCATCAAATCAGAGCAAACAAGTTTCATAGTGAGGGTTAGATCTCTGCAATGACCACTAACAAATTGCAATTAAAAATGTTCTTGTGGAAATACTAGGTAAATGTTGAGATTGGGTTCAGGTAGGACTCTTAGTCCTAATCCTGCCTCATTAGATGAGACAAGATTTACTTTTGACACTCCTGTATATTTTAGTCATGCATTCAATTTTAAAAAAATAACTCTACAATCCTCAAGTTATAAAAATAAGTTCTATTTTTAAATTTCACTCAAAAGAAATATTTTAATCAATGAGACAGTAGTTTAAAGGTCAAGTTAGTTTATATAGAAAAGATTGTGATGTACTGTATGTAATATTGTAACAGTGTTGTGGATAACCATTTTTACACAGTAACTCCTAAAATTAGCTATGTTGGAATCAATGTCTTGGAAGTACGAGTAGTTCCTCAGTTTACCAGCTTAACAGTTAACCGAATGACAACCCTCACAAGTCTTACTGAAGATCTAAGACTTTCTGTCCAGAGGTATAAGTAAATCAATTTGTTGAAATAATGAGGGTTGAGTATCAAAATATTATAAATGCATTAAACTGTTGACTTCAAGATATTTTGAACATCACTTGCTAGTCTTAGAACCTACTTTGTAAAGACTGGTTACAAAATGTTGTAATAATCTTAGGGCTTTCTGTGTTATTACTGTTTTAAAACTTAAACCTTTAACTTGTTATTTGTTATCGTAAATTATTTATCTACAAATTACTTATTTATCTTGAATATATTCACATATTTTAAAAGCTTTATGGGAACAAATTGAGAAACATATTCTTAGGCTATTGTAAAGTTGTTTAAAGTGTTAACATGTTTTGTATGCCTTTTTTGAAGAATATCTATGTAAAAATATTTTTGTAACTTTCAGCTAAGATGTTACAAGATTTTATGTTGTAACCGGCAGAACTATAAGTGTTAAATGTCGACACTGAATGTCGGAAACAGCTATTCTTTGCTACAATAAGGTATTTTTAATACTCGGGTTTGTACTAACCATATTTTAGTCTCTAATCGCCCTTTTAGCTGGGCTGGCCATAACCTTTGCTCAAAATTATTCACACCTTATTTTGAATACTAGATAGATATATAAATAGAAGATAAAGCAGAGAGATTTTTACTTAGATATTCAAAAATATACTACTGAAAAACAGCTTTTAATGTACTGATCAAAGTAAAATTTTAATTTCATGGTGGTTGAAAATTTAAGTCTAAATATTTAGAGTCTAGCTTTTGTACTATATAGCCTTAACATATTTTCTTACATGAACAAATCCAAAATATTTTAACATGCAAAAATCAATTGTTTAAATTAAAATCTGGAACAAAATAAGTTTGTCATAGGGCAAGCAAGTAGGGAGAGAAAATGTATATTTTAATTTACAAATTTTACAGTGTATTTTTTACCAGAGAATATAACAGAATTAAACGTTTGGCCTGATCCTAGTTTTAATGAAACATTTATCCCCAGCGCTTTAGAGAAAATCTTACTCTAACTAATCCATGAAAATCACATATTTTGTTGCAAACATAGTCATTTACAATACTTGAATTAAAAATGCATTACAATTAGTTATCTTTAGTTACTGTAACTGATTTACAGTTACTGATGTGCCTAACTTTTTAACAACTTGCAATTTTCATAGACTGGACCAACATTTCTACTAGCGCCTAAAATACATTTTTGTAAGACTAAAGAGTATTGAGAACATAAGGGCTCATATAATTTCCAAAAATAGAACTACTACTGAATTCTTACAAATAAAGAATCCATACTTTAAATCATTAAAAATTAAGAGTTGTCTTGTTTGATAATGGTGTACATTGAAGCGCTGGGTGTATTTAAAATAGTGAACATCAAAAAGTTGTTGTGTTTATTACCATTTGTATTATTCTGATATAGTCTGGTCTTTACTCTGTGTAATTTAATTGAACTGAAACCTTTTGAAACATTGGTACCTGAGCTGGCAAACCAGCCAATCACCACTTTACCAATATTTCCCACCATGATCACTGCTGTCCAGAATAATTACAAAAATGAAACCTACATAATATAGGATTTGTCACATAATTTCTGGGTACCAACAGCTCTAAACCTTGTTTCTTGCTTTTTTAATAGTTTTTGTAGATATTTTGGCTACCTATGTAACCAAATACTCTTTACATAAATGAGTTACTTGATTATTTTAAGTGGTTTTCAAATTAGGTTTTGAAGCTTAGTCGATGTTATGACTTGAAAGCCAGTCTTAAATAATATGTTTAGTACAAACCGCAATCTTGACGTGATTGTGATCTCCACTCACTCAACCGGAGATAAATGTATGTTCTATTGAACTAATTGTTATGTATGTTCAGCCAATAATATTTTTCCATTTTCATTAAACTGAAGCAGTTTATAATTGTTTGACAAATTAAGGATGGTCATGCCCCTTTGAAGTAATTTATAAAAACAGAACTGGTTTTATAAATAACTGGTTCATTAATGTGATACGTTTGTACAAAACAGCACTTCAGACTTTTTCAATATAAACTGTACTAATATTGGGGGGTCACTTTGTACATTAGGGTTTCAAATATTGTGTAGATTCTATCACGCTCCTGCCATGCATATGAATCTCAGAGGGCTGAAGTATATTAAAATTGAAAACCGCAAAATTGTGATACTCTACTTCAAGGTGTATACTATCCAAGCTATGGGCTCCGTGATCAACCACAACAGTTCCACTCGTTAAAATGTATTCCAGAGCAACTAGCATATAAAATATTTATTTGAATCGATGCTTCTATTTACTTTTATACAAAGAAAGATACACTAATGATTTACAAATTGTTAGAATATTTTAAAACATATTCCACTAAACATAGCATTAAGTGTATTGTTAAAAGATGGAATTGGGTTTAACTGCAGGAACATTGGAAATATTTAAAAAATAATTAAATCGATTCTCCCCTTTATAAATATTGTAAACTGTTTCAGTAGAACTGTTTATACCTGTACTGTTAAATGGTCTAAATAATGTTTACTAATACGCTTATAAACTGAATCAATGGATTACTGTGTTCTTTAGGGGTAAGCTATTAACCGTACCATGTATCTCTACTATTGTGTACCAATAGTCACCTTTTAGTGTTAGTGTATATGTTCTTACACCACTACGGTGTAGATGCATATGCACTCTCACTACTGCGGTTTCGGTGAGTATATAATTGCACCACTGTGGCATAGGCGCGTACATACTCAAGCCACTGCAGGGTAGGAGTGTACGCACTCGCCACCGCAGGGTAGAGTGCACGCATTCAAGCCACTGTGGAGTAGGTCGGTACGCATCATGCCAGCCAGTTTACATTACCCAGCCACCGCAGGTAGAGGTATGCACTGCCACCGTGAGTAGGTTCAGACGCACTCATGCCAAAGCGACATAGGTGGCACGCGACTAAGCCACCACGCAGGCACGCGACTCATGCCAAAGTTCATTACAGGCGCATATTACCCAGCCACCGCGAGGTTGTGGTCGACGCATTCGGGCTTTCACCGCGCGGTAGGAGCTACCACCATGCCAAAGCAGAGTAGGTGATACTCCGCCACTTTGAGTAGGTTCAGACGCATCATGCCAAAGCTGGATAGGTGCGTACATACTCAAGCCACTGCAGGGTATGTGCTTATGTACTCAAGCCACCGTGAGGTAGGTGCGTATGTACTCAAGCCACTGCGGGGTAGGTGTGTATGTACTAAAGCCACTCAAAATTGGTGTGTATATAAGCTGACCACTGCAGCATTAGTGTGTAGGTACTCCGGCCACTGCGGCGTTGGTGTTTATATACTTTGCTGTGTTGTTGGTGCGTATGTACTCGGACCACTACTGCATTGATCAACTCTGACCACTGAGGGGTTGATTGTCAACAATCAACAAATACTCGACCACTGCAGTGTCGGGGTGTATACAGTCTAACCACTTCGGGGTTGGTCATAATATACTCTGTGTTGACTGTTGCCCTTTCTGTTCATGTCTAGTCATCCGTACAAACTAAATGGTGTAAATTATTTGCTGTCTAATTGTATTGCAAATACTCCTCTATGTTTGTTGGTATTTTTCTACAAGTTTTACTACTGTTTTTATATTGGTTGAATATGTATGAATATATTATCTGTTGTGAGAACACATTTTGCCCAGCTGATTTTGTTATTAGGTCAAAAACTACGATATTGAACTGTAGTTTAATGATGTTTAATGTAACTTGTTTAATGATGTTGAAGAAAGAGTTGTGATTACGTTTTTATTAAGAAAGTCAACAAGTAAATTACTTGAATAAGTGACAAAGGTATGCCAGGCATTGTGTTTCTTTGATTCTGTAATGCTGTAAAAGGATAATGAATTTTAACGTTGTTTTAAAACAAAATGAGTAAAGGCAAAACAAAAGGTAAGATTGGTTGGACTGTCCGAAATTGTCATGTTATCCTATTACATTAACTTTATTGAGCATATTAATGTACCAAAGAATTGTTAAAAAATCTGTGTCCTATGTATAAAGACAGTACTTACCATGTGCTCTAAAAACCAGCATGCTACAATGATTGACCATACAGTGAAATTCTATTTGTTAATTTCTATGTTTGTAACTTAACACTGCCTTTTATTAAGTTTTACCCTTGTTCATTGATGGAAAAGATTTGGTTATAAACTTGTTATTGAATTATAAGAAGTTGCAGCTTTTTTTTATTACTTTTAAAAGTTTTAATATGTAAAAAGTATTTTCAAAAACCTAGGTGTTTTAAAAGCTGGGCAGATGAGTTGAATTTAAATTAATAACTGAAAAGCTTTAATATGTGTTAACTGTTGTGAACATAAATTGACCTTTTCCTGGTATCGTGGGAAAAATACTAAGTGTCTTATGTGTAAATAACGGTGTGTGTTTTGTATGTATAAGGCACCCAATCTTATGACTTTTCTACGAATCCTAGGGTAAGATCGACCTACTACTGTATAGGAGAATGGGTTTTGTACATAAGTGGGTGTGCTTCATGTCTTGTGCTCTCCGTCACCTGACACATCTATACATGTCCACACATGGAATAAATCAAAGTTTATTTAGATAACTATTTGTTGTTTGATTACCTAACACTTTAAATTGGATTTTTGGTAAGTATCCTCAATGTCCACCGAGGAAATTAGTTCTAGTAACACAGTCACATTTAAAATGGACTTATGTGCTGAAATATTTTGGTAAAGGAGAATCGGAGAGTAAAACATTGAGTACAATTCAGTGGGCTCAATAAGAGAAAGCCCATAAGGAATTGTTAAAATTGTACTGAAGATAACACTTGTTATGTTTTGGGTCAAATTGAAGATGTCGGTTACGTAATAGAATTAAATCCCACAAGTTATTTTCATATTAAGTTAACTCTAAAACCAGGCCGACAAGCAGCTTAGCGCTTTTGAGTGAATCGTATTTTCTTTGCAATTTGTTAGTCTAGTTATATTCTAGGCATAGGTGGCGTATGACGGTGGTGCCTCGCACCACCTAATGAGATGATTTTTTTTAGGTTTCATTCGAAAATGTTGCTTAAGAATACTGTTCAACAGAGCAGCGGGCCGGATATAAGTTTAATTAAGTTTCTAGAGGCCCTTCAAGAAATCATATCTACGACTGACAAAGCTGATGCAAAAATAAAGGTACGCAGCCTTTTACATGAAATGAAATCTTATGATTTTGTATTAGCCTTAGAAATCACCAACCCAATACTGGCCATGATTTTGAAAGTAAGCCAAACACTGCAAGGTCATGATATTGACCTTTTGACAGCTGAGAATTCAGTTCAAATGCTCCGAGAGTCCTTATCAACATTGAGGAGCGAGACTTCATTCAAAGAAATTGTCAATAGTGTAAAAGAAACATGTGAGAAAATAGGCGTGAAGATTCCTGATGTGAAAAAGCGAAAGGTAGCCTATCTTCTCGTATCGATGACAACACCCAGACATCTCACTATTATGAGAGCAAAGAAGATCAAGACCGCTGTTTGACATTTTACCTCTTTCTCGACTCTTTAACAATGGGCATTGACGAACTTTTTGACCAAGAAACCTCCAATCTTATAGTAGCAGTTGGAAAAATCTTGAAACTGGAAGCAAACGTGGAAGATTTGGAAATAGTTTCAAAAAAACTTGATGTGGATTTTGATGGTATCCAATCAGACTGACTACTACAAAACTCAAAGATGGAGCCCCTCCAAAAGGTACTGAGTTACATAATTACTGTATACTTGAATATAAGCAAATTATTAATAAATATTGATAAGTACTGGTAATTAACAAATGATCATAATAAGTAAGAACATGTTTAAAGGCGTATATTGTTCTAATTCTAAGAACATGTTTAAAAAGACTTATATTGTTCTAATTCTTAAGTACATTTTTTAAAGGCGTATATTGTTCTAATTCTTAAGAACATGTTTAAAAGGCTTATATGGTTCTTAATTAAGAACATGTTTAAAAGGCTTATATTGTTCTAATTCGTAAGAACATGTTTAAAAGGCTTTGGAGTATTGTTCTAATTCGAGTTTGGTTTGACAGGTACAACAAGGACGGCCTTGAAGAAATGGCTGGAATGGCTTAGTGTTGAAAACCGTGCTATCTTGTTTTCTGAGATGTATGCAGCTTTAAAGGCATTTTCAACCATTCCAGTAACCAGTGCATCAGGCGAGCGGAGTTTTTCAAAACTACGTTTGGTGAAATCAAAACTGAGAACAACGATGACTCAGGAAAGGTTACAATGCTTGATGCTTCCATTTATAGAACAGGAGCTTGCTGTTGAGGCTGAATATTCAGAAATAACTGAAGAGTTTAAAGCCCTCATACCCGAGAAAGAAGGATGCGTTTGTAATTGAGAGTAAATTGATGTAAATAAATGTTTTGTGTTCTTGCCTCCTCTGGAAATGATTTATACCTGAATAACCCTTTTGCCATTTAGAAATTAAGGTTAATAGGCTTGAAATGTTTAGTTTTTAACTGGAATACCCCCAAACCTCCCGGTATTTGGCACTACCTAATGAAAATGACCTATGATTCTGGGCTTCGGTATCACACCGCGTCGTAAAACTAACACTAACGTTGTCAGACGTTTCCATACTGTGATGTGAAATCCTCAGTGCCGCTCAAGCCTACGTATTAAGATTGTTAGTCTAATTCTCCCCACTCACAGCCTCGCTTCGGCCTCAGCTACTTAGGGCTTTTACTATAAGTTATATTAGATATCATGAAAGGAAAGCACATATTAAATTCCAATAAAATCTGACTGCTTATTCCGCTTTTATAGCAAAAAATCACTTTTCCGGTTAATTTGAAACTACTTAAAATTTTTAATATATGTATTGATGTATTATAACAAAATATGTATTTCATTAATATCTAACAAAATTTACTCTTTTTAGATCATTAATCCCTTTTGTTAAAAGTCCTTCCGAAAGGGGGATTTCAGTAGTCCAATCTCGAACTCGACTGAGATATTTACAAAAGGAACATTTGTCCTAAATTTGGTGAAAATCTGACAAAAATGTGACATGTATAGATAATACACATGTGTATATAAAGTTTGAACAAATTCTCAAAACCGGTTCTGGGGTCAGGTTTGGTGCTCATTTTATGTTCCCAGGTCTGGATCTTCCCTTGCGGATGGCATGCATTTTTCAACAGAACAGAATTTATTGTCAAATTGGTTTTGTTTTAATTTACTTACAATAATTTGGAATACTCTATTTTACCACTGGTAATAACGTAAATCTTTACATTGAAAATTAAAAAAACAAATTAGCGTTAAAACTTTATGAACTCAAAGTATAAAACAAATTTTGAAAAAGATATTATTTTAAATATGTTTTCAATCCATAACTCTTAATGTGTTGGGTAAGTGGTTAAAAGTTTTTCTACCAGCTTCAAATAGAAATTTGTCATACATTGGAAGCCTATGGTAGGTGGTAGGAGGGCTAAATTTTTATTTTTTTTCCAAAGGAAGTTCAATAAAAATGGCTGTGGTTAAATCAAGTTTAAGAATTGGAAAACTTTGAATTTTGCCAAATTGGTCAGAAGGGAAGGGTCTTGAGTTAACAGCATTATGCTCTTCATTATGAAACATTCATTTTGATGCTAACCTTAAGACACTCGCAAAGCAAAATACTTTTTGGACATTTTAATGCGGTCTGGAGAAATTTGTTTTACACAAGTGTAGGTAGAATTTGGTATTAGTTTCACTGAGAACTTGTGCCTTAAAACAAAAATTAATATTGACAAATTAAAGTTTCATGTATTTTAATGTTGGACCAAAAACTGCTGCTGAATTCCCAACATAGCAATCAAATGGAAGAGGTAAAACATTTCAAGTTTCTAGGTATTCACCTAGACAGGAAACTCAGTTGGGATTTGCATATTGATCACATCCAAGTATGTAATAAGGTTTCATCAGGAGTATTTTTGCTTTGATGTTTATCTTGTACTGATATAAAGATATTTTAAAAATAGCTTATTACAGTATAATATCCCCACTTAAAATGCGGAACATGTTTGTGGGGGAATTGTGCTCAGACAAAAATCAGTAGAGTATTTGTTTTACAAAAATGTCTTTATAATATTGTGCAATTTAATGGTTAGAGAATTGTGTTGCTTTGCAATTATTTTAAAAATTAGACATTTTAACCTTTTTTCACTTTACATAATGTGATTATATTTTATTTTGCCTTGATAAATGAAGTACAAGGCAGTGATATTTATAGTCATGATACTCGCTCATTAACAAGTTATAGAATCAGTTATCACAGTCTAGAATCGTTCAACAAACGCTCATGATGGAATTAAATTGCAATGTCTACCACGTTCTAAATCATATAAGAAAGAACTTAGAAATTAACTTGCCACCAATGGGTGTTCAAGAATTTATATACCATTCACTTACCACTCAGAAGTCTGGTGTTCTATATTACATTTCATTTTTAATTGTGTAAAGCATACATTCTAGCCATGGGTATACTTGTATAAGTCATTTTATTAGTTTTTAAATTAATGAATAATGGGGATAAAATTCACTGTGACGGCTTCTATTTTCTTGTAATTCTATTTTTGTTCATAAGATGATTGTTTTTTAATACCAACACCATGAATTTATTTGTATATTGGTAAATACCAACTACATTTGACATTTCTAATTAGTAAACTTAGGGATTATGGGCATCAAAAAATATGCTTGGGAAAACGGTCCAAACGCGTGTGCCTGCGCCAGGAATCGAACTCGCGACCTTGCGCATTGCAAGTCACCCTACTCACCTACGGAGCCACGAGCTGAGCCATGAGACTATTGTTGGCCAAATTTACAGAGCTAATCCTTTTTAGAAGTTGGCTAGCGTTAGATTTCGAAGGCCAGAAGAAGGTTTTATCTATATAAGAACGCCTTTTCAAAACAAGTAATATGTACCCATCAAAACACAATTGAAAAAGAAAAAACAATTTGGTTATAGCTCTCAGCAGTGTTTTGAATGCGATCGACATTAGTAAAAAAATCTGGGAGTAGTGATTTCTGAATTCTGATTGAAAACAATTATTTCTGGTGGTCAATCTGTCTTACCTACACATGAATCTGCTTTTCCTCTATTGAAGTATCAAACACTAGCTGGTGCTGCGACTCATGGCGTTTTTAAACACTAGGCTCGATAACTTAGCAAACAGAACCAAACAACAAGTCTATTTTTTGCCCGAAAATCGCCCATGTTTTGCGTCAATACCTCTCTGCTCACATTATGCAACTTTCTTAGTTGTTCTTAGCAAAATGCAATGTCCAAATTTGTGTAACGCAACTTTTTTGTGGCTTCTCAGAAAGTGCTTA